>KZ111584.1:0-201623 GCA_002120315.1 Hypoxylon sp. CI-4A
GGTTTTAAAGTTAAGCTTTTTTAATTATATATTAAAATATATAATAATTATATTATAAATTAATTATATAAAAAATCTGATTTTAATTTATAAATAATGATAGATTTTAAATATTTAAAAGCTAATTTTATTAATAAAAAAAAATATTTTATTTAAAGATAGTAATTATAATATAAGATTAATAAGCTTTAATAGCTTTATTAATAAATACATTAATAAATATATTAATAATAAAGTAAGTTTAAATTTTTCATATATTTTAAAAAGTAAATAAAGGTTATAATTAATAGTTAAAATTTATAATCCTTTTTTTTTTAATAAATATTAAGATAAATATTCATTTAAAAATAATAAATAAAATAAAAATAATAACTTATATTAAACCATTTAAAGCAATAAAGTAAAAATTATAAAAGTAAATTTATAGATTTTTTCTTATTATTATAATAAAAAAAAGGTGGTTAATTATATAAGATTTATAAATAATTCATATAAAATAATAGATAATTAGATAAATAATTTTTCTAAAAATTTAATCTAATATTTTATTAGCTACTTTTTAAAATAATTCTTTTAAAAGTAATAAAAATTATCTATAATAAAAGGTTTAAACTTAAAATATATATTCAAATTTATTTAATAATTTTTATAAATCTTAAAATCTTTAATCCTTTTTATAATTTAAGTAAGAATCTTTAAACCTATTTATACCTAAATTTAATAATATAAAATACATTAAGCTTCCTAAATATCTTCATATTGGTGTAGCTTACATATGTAGGCACTGTTTTTCTAATTTGTATATATTTTAGTAATATCTTAATACCTTATCTTAACTGCTAACTATGGCCGTATAGGTTGGCCAATAATTTCTTGGTGCCAATCCCCGTATGACATCACTCGCATCACGCTGGCTCCCATCTCGGCAAGCGACCGAGAGATGGTAGGGCCGGCAATGACTCGGGACAGATCGACTACTTTCAAACCTGCCAGTGGTCGCTTGAGGGATGACGGGTTGCTTTCGTTCTCCGGCCACCAGGAGGCTGGCTGTGTTGAGTTGGTGTCCTTTTGGACTTCGTACAGACCAATTTGACTGCACTCTCGACCGTGCTCGGTAGCCAAGAACTCGTCCGAGGTATAAGCAATAGTGCCTGCTTGACGGTATTGCTCGTTCATCAACTGGTCAAGTGTCCCCGCATCGAATTGAGACACAGCAGCTTGTATCCTCTCTACAACTGAATCATAGGTGTCGTCCGGCTCACCCTCTAGCGGTAGCCCCAACGCTGTAAGTGTAGGATCTGGGTTCATGCTACCTACGAACCATTTCTATCAGAAAACGCCCAGGTGACTAAAGTACTAGGGGAATTAAGATGTACTTACCGTGGATATGGTAGTATCTTCCATCTTTCGTCTTGTATATATTCGTAGCCAGCGACCTATAAAGTGTAGCATGAGACCGATGTAAGTCCTGGTTCTTGAAAAAAGTTTCATTAGATAGAACATCCAGCGGAACCGGCTTGCCATCCTTGACAATCCGAGCAATCATCGGTGTCATAAAAAATAGAGAGGCATGGTCCCTAGAAGTCTTAGTATCCCTAGGACCTAGGTACGCTCTGGTGCTCTCGACTTACGTGTTAATCGTGAAATCAACCGGCTCGACTTTATACTTCCGAGTAATGAGATGATTCAGCATCGTCGCCTCAAAGGCCTTGAGAGCCGAAACGCTCTCGGCAAACCTCCAGTTGATCGGGATACTAGGTTTGGGAGAACCCTCAAAACGGACATGTCTGCTCAGCTCCCGCAAGTCCGGCAACGCAGCTTTCATTAATGAATTCCCGAGAATGCCATCGACGAAGATCCCTCGGGCCGCTTCGGGCACTGAATACACCCCCGATCCCATCTTAATGATAAATTATAGATGTGAAAGGTGAATCAGCGTTGGGTAGGGATGCCAGACGTTATGATGAGAGGTATTATGCTAGGTAGGTAGTAGAAAGGGGAGAAGTGGGGTCGCTGCCAACCCCTGAAGACGCTGATTCGGTGTTTAGGTGGACCCCCTTTTGCATATGCCGGCCGGAAATCCCGTTTCCGGGACGAAGCGAGGGTTATCATATATGCAAGCTAGTATACCACTAACGCGTGGCACAGCGCGCGGCACGGATCTAAATGACGGGGAACTAAGTACGGTGCCGTCTAATGCCCTTAGATGGAAATCATCGTCCAGCGTAATGATGATAATTATTTGACACCAGATGGACGTCCATAAATCTGTCCCGAAGTCAACCGCTGGAATCACCGCTGAATCGGAGTCAGTGGTTTAATGGCCTACCGCATCCCTGACTTAGCCGTGGCGGCCCCGATCAGATGTATCTGCTCGCGCCCGAGGATTCCATTGATGCGATCTTCAGTGACCGTTTGGCCGAAGTAAACATTGCGTGGAGAGCCTTATTGCTGCGAGAGCATCCTGACTTGGGTTATGAGTATTAGGGATTTATTACTCACTTGGACTGGAAAAACACAGCCGAAGAGGGTTAAGCGTGAGATCAAGCTTGTCGTATGTTTTGAAGCCGACCCATCTACTCTTCATCACAGCCAATCTTCTAAAGTCCGGAGGGAGAGCACTGCTAATCTCCCCTTTTTCGGCAGCACGACCCCGGCGGCTTATCTCCCGCCATGGCCTTGTCAACATGGCAAGTACCTACCTAAGCTATCTTCGAGTAAACCTGACTACTAATTTTGCGCAAATACTTACCTCTTCCTCGTCATATAGATGGCACAGATGGTTGGTTATTATGACGAGCTTGCGGGTAGTCTGATAGCTGGTCACATTACGGAATGTGGTCCGTACCTCACCGGTGGGACCTCGCAGGCTTCGCGGCGGTACCAAAGCTCTATAAATTCGGGTATCCCATTGTCGAGGTTGCAGATGGTGGCTTGTCTATCATCACCATGTACGAAGGCTGCAATAGCGCCGTTATGGCCGATACAGTCAAAGCGCAGCTCATATACGAGATTCAAGGGCCAATCTATATCAATACCGATGTAGCTGCCTGCCTAGAGGGCATCCGAATTCAATCTATTAGCAACAACAGCGTCAAAGTAACAGGATTCAAGGGGATACCTCCGCAGCCGATGACCAAACTTGCTGTGTGCACACTTGGTGGCTACCAGGCGAAGCTCTCAACATATGCTGTAGGATTAGATGTCAGAAAGAAGGCAGTTCTTCAGATAAAGCAGAGGCACTGACAGTAAGCGAAAATGCGAGTCAAAGGGACATCCCGCTGAGCGCAGCGCAGCCTGCTTTGGGTTAGTTCCGTTCTATAAATTATACAATGTAGAATTATATAAGCGGCCCCAAATTCCTGGCTTGTCGGTGGAGTGATAGTTCTTTGCTTCAATACGAATTTACTGTCCTCGTTCTGGCAGATCATTGACGTTAGACCTAAGCACGATACTACGAGGTCCAGCGTCTTCAAGATGTCATCCCCCAGCAAAAATAAGAGAAAAAACCGGCAAAAATCAGATTGGAATAAGAAACCTCGACTAGGTGATGGCACTTCACATACATTGCATCGGACTTTATGGGTGGAGAGAGGCTTTCGACGACTTCGTACTTCCGTTGTGATAAACTCCTCGAACACCTTCGAATACATGCCGCTTGAGGAAAAATTCGGCCAAGATATTCGGGTCTTGATCATTGAGCCAGGCAAACGGAAAGATCCTATTCGTTGCAAGCTAGTTCCCAGCTCTATAACTAGCATTGAGGATTCCAAGACGGAAGATTATCCGTTCACGGCGCTTTCTTACTTCTGGGGTGAAGGGGATCCCATCCATGAGGTTTACATTACAAGCTACGAGACGCCTGACAAAAAGGTCGAAGGACCTCCGATTCAGCGAAAAAACGGGCATCGGGAGTGGAATGCTAGCGGCATAATTCATGTCCGATCGAACCTCTTTGTTGCCCTTCAAAGGTTTAGGGATAGGAAAGAAGAAAAAACAATGTGGATCGATGCCTTGTGCGTCGACCAGACTAATGTAGAGGAGCGCTCGGAACAAATCCAGAAGATGCACGAGCTGTATCTCCATGCCGAAAACGTATGCATCTGGCTAGGAGATGGGACAGGTGCAGACGCACCCAATCCGAATGGTTGCTTTCGATTTCTACGGAAGATGCTAGATCTGAAGAATTTGGAGGATCTCTTTAGGAAGGGCGCGAAGGCCGACCCCGATCTCATCGATAACTGTGTCAATATCGTGAGGCTCATGCGTAACAAGTGGTTTAGTCGGCGATGGATCATCCAAGAGCTCGCACTTGCTCGGAATGCCGAGGTGGCGTATGGAAAATCAAAGATGTCTTGGACGGACTTTGCGGACGCAATCGCAATTTTCATCAAGAATCAAGATAGAATTAGGTACCCTTTGTCAAGGAGGTACATGGAAACTACTGCCTACTTGGGACATGTACCCGCCGTTGACGGTGTAAAAAGTCTAGGGGCCAACGAACTTGTAGAATTTACGAATAATATTTTTCGACGGAGTGAGCGTGGGGATATTCAGCAGAGTATGATGACGCTGGAAATCCTCGTCTCGAGTTTGCTAGCGTTCGAAGCAGCCGATCCACGGGATACGATATATGCTGTCTTATCGTTGGCCAAAGATACTTTCCATCACAAGGACAATGGATACCTCGTCTTTAACGAAAAGCTTTCACCAGACTACAAGAGAAAACGATTGCTTGATGTATATGGGGATTTCATTGACTATTGCATCTCTCAGTCACAGTCCTTGGATATACTCCTACGCCATTGGGCTCCTACTTGGGAAGAAGGGAACCGCAAGAAGCTGTTTTCCCAAAACGGAATACCCTCCGAGCCAGGTGAAATTCGCGACGGGCAGGAAGTTTTACCATCATGGATCCCGTTGATTTATAAGTCATCATACGGAACTCCTTCTCAGAGAATTCTCGGACGGTCCAATGGAGATAGTCTTGTTGGAGTATCACACCGTACCGGCCATAAGAATTACACCGCAACGTTAGACATTAAGCCAGAGTATATATTTAGCTTCAAGCCACCATCCGAGCAGGCTGGTACCATCTCGAGGGTTTTTGATGGTCGCCTATTGATCAAGGGTCTTCGGGTTGGGACAGTTCGGAAGTTGACCCCGCGAGCCTCTCGTGCAATGATCTCTAGGGAGACTCTTCAAATGGCAGGTTTTGATCCTAAACGATGGACGGAACATCGGGAATGGGCAAAAGGAGTTCCACGTGTTCCTGAAAGGTTCTGGCGCACGATAGTTGCTGACCGAGGCCCAGATGGGTCGAACCCGCCAAGCTGGTATCCCCGTGCCTGCATGGATTGTTTAAGTCATTTAAGCCCCGGTGGTGATCTTGAACCAGACAGCGTTATTAGCTTCCCAAAAGCTTCTGGAATAGCCAAGGACTTTTTGCAGCGGGTTAAAGACGTCACCTGGGAAAGGAGATTTGCGCAAGTAAATTTAGAGGGGCAAGACAAGAATACATATGGATTATTGCCTCCTGAGACACGAAAAAGGGACATAGTCTGTGTTCTCTTTGGCGCTAGCGTACCAGTAGTTCTTCGAGAGCAAAACAAGGACGGTAAACGGCAGTTTATCATGGTGGGTGAATGCTTCATCTATGGCATGATGGAAGGGGAAGCAGTGTCTGACACGCCGCAAGACAGTGAGGGTGAGTATTTTGAGTTGGTATGACATGCTGAAGTTACACCAACAATTCATACACATATCTTTAAAGCGATGGTGTCTTCTAATTACTTTTTACATTATGCCACTCTCCTTAGTACTAGATCAGGGGTCAGGTACCTAGGTATATAGGTTGGAGTATGGCACATGGTCCGTACAAAGGGGCTATTTTCCACCAAAGTTTCAGTCAGTGACAAAAATAGAATTTCATATATACCTAATCAACGAAAGAGACCGATTGTTCTGGGCAGTTAAATACATCACTAGACTAGATCTCGATTGTGATAACATCTTTTAGATCTTTGGCATGACCTAACTTGATATACGTGGGCTCTACTATTAAGAATTCAATAGTGGATATCCTAGATCCCCTATATGGGCTATGCTATTTCCGGCAGGTAGATATATGCACATTGCACAACATCTTTGAGGGAAACAATTAAGAAATGTTCGATATTCTTTGTCTTATCTACCTAGGTGTATACAACAAAGCCCTTCCACAGTTGAGTCAATCCCCAGGCGACCCCAGAACCCCATTAGGCTGAACTACTTCAACCTCAACACGTCGATTAGATTGTAAGAGCACCTAAGATCTACGCTCCCATAACGCTGCGCTGCAGTCAACATAAAGACCCCTAAGTTAAAGAGTTTTGCGTATCGTGGCAATGTCGCGTGCCTCCGGTGAAAGATCTTCAACTCGAAGAACCGACCCGCTTGTACCACTCGACCCTACAAGCTACAAGAGGAAATTAAGATCAAGTTCGAGACAAGACCAGGATTCCCAGGCTTGGAAGCTGCAACTTAAAGTAGGAACTGCGCAGAGAGAAATATTCGAATGGTACGAGACGAATGAATACAAATATGACGCCGGAGTGATCTACTCCCCCGAATGGAAAGGCCGGCTGGTTGAATGGATCGAAGGATTCGACGATGACAGCATATCAGTTTTACGCGAGGACGTCAAATCGCACGAGAAGAATCCAGAGGAGCTAGAGATTGGGCGCATTTTTCAAGCAGACCCAGTTGCAGCTTTCTCGCTCTGGAATGTCCTACAATCATGTTACCAACTCGATAAGATTATCTGCGGCACAAAAGTGCAGAACCGACCCGTCATAGCTGAGTGGCATAAGCGGCGTCCCTTCCAGTACCTTCTATCTCAGGACATTGTACTATCCTGGGAAAAGAACCTGCATGACTTAGTATCCGAGACAGAGAGCTGCACCGACCTGTTCCAGAAAGAAAAGATAGGCAATTGCATACAGTACATTATGGAGGCCATCCATGATCTTAAGGAAGCCGTTGCAATTTTTACTTCTGTATTTGAGGGAAGAAGGGAAGATCTGGACTATGCATTTTGGATGTTAAAGATGGTACAGGAAAATGTTGATAATAGATGGCCGCAGGAGCTAGTCGAAGATGGAAGCCAACAATCACCGTAGCGCCGAAGCCTCTTTGGGTTTGAACGGACAGCTTGCGAGCCAAGGAGCAAACCCACCGAGACTAAGAATCATAAAATTGTATATTACTTAGGTACCTTACCTATATACTCATATACGATGATGGCTTCCCCCACCGAGTCAACGTCAAATACAGCTGTTAGCTTCCTATAATGCCAGACCGCCCTCTTCAGAATCATATCAGAGCCAACTGCGGCGAACCACCCCTACCTTAGTTCTGAGTAGATCAAGTGCACGGTGCTTCTGGTCTGTGCAAGGACATGCGACTTGGAGCTGCTCGACAACAGCTTCATCGAGATCCCGTCGCCGCCCCCGGGGTCCCGGAACCAGCAATTACGACAGGCAATAACGAAACGACACTGCGGCCTCGCTGACCCGCGTGTACACCAGCCAGCCGTTCACCATCTGACTCTATTAACGGGTTCCGTGGCGCCACGAGGATCTTCGAGGAGGCCGACGCCAATTTCGCCCCGCTACGGAACGCGCTCATAATCATAGTCAGTTTAGTTACTTTCACAGTGGCTTCAAGCGTTCTGTTAGCTTATTAGTAAAAGTTTAGTATTATCTATGATCCATATAACTTTAGACAAAACATTACTGTGATCGTTACATTCTAAGGCTAACTGCATATCGAAACCACCCAAATATATCTATGATAGAAACACTTTTATCTGCCTGGGCCTGGTACTTCTTAGTAGGCCAAGTCTGCCTTACTCCCAAGTCTCTTTGAAAGTTGGACGTCGGTCGCCCTCGCCAATTCTCTCTATGCTATCAACTTCTGACCCTAGGGTGGACTCGGGTATTGAAGTCGGTACACTCTGAGAGCTTTCCTCGTCTTTATCAATCGGGGCCCGCAGGCGAGGGTGTTTGGGATCGGATATATCCAGTATGCCTAGCTTAACTCCGGCCTGAGTCAGGGGTACTGACTTCGTACCATGTGTCCAGGTACCTAGCCCAAGCTCTTCGTGAGCAAGACGCTGTAGCTGTAGTACATCATTCATACGCCACTCTAAGCGAGCGTACGCGTCGACTTTTCGCCGCTCTTGGAAGAATGCGACAATGGTAGAAATCCAGATGCCAAGGAAGGTTACGACAGATCCAAGTATGAAGACCATTAGGAGTCCGAACAGGCTAAAGGACATGTGGTATGAGCTCGTAATTTTCTAATGATTCGTCAGCTCTGTACGGAAGGTGGTAGATTTTAGATTCAAGAAGAAAATGATAATATTACCTGGTTGTAGCATGCTTTCTCCTGCGCTGTGCCATTTGGCCTGAACAAATAAGGATTAATACTGTCATCCCTGGGCCCAGAAGCCGTGTTCACGAGATTCCATTGCAGGGAAGCCAGCATCGTTGCGAACCAGTAGGTCACTTCGGTTTTCCATTGATCATCGGGCAGGGAGGTCATGACACCACCTAACAGTCGAAAGCTCGCATTGAGGGGGTTGCGCCCGTGCAGGGTCAATTGCATGTTGGTAGCAGTCGTGGATACCATGTCGAACCAAGCTACCCGGCCATAGGCATCATCCTCTGGGAATACCTCGCGTATCGCATCTGGAAAGCCTCCGTCTATGCTCAACGACGAGCACTTGCCTTGCGCATTGCAGTACTGATGCTGCTGATAACACGCCATCGGAGAGGCTGGGGTGTCGGCTCCATAGCCGTACTCGCCGGTATTCAAATCTTTCCCAACGACGGTCGTAGCTTCAAACCATGGATCGTGGATAGGCGAATAGTACACCACTCCATTCGCCTTTAGGAATATTATATAAAGCTTCGTGTTCGATGCCTCAAGCTCTGTGATTGGCTCAAAGCTCTGGTCATTCTCGGGGCCGTTCCAATTTGCAGGATATGAACTAGCAATTCGTCAGTTAGTCAAGCGAATCTTAAGGGAATAGCTTTTTGCGCATTCGAGGAGTCTTACTGGATGCTGTAGTCGGCGCTTAAGGCTCCAATCATCATTTCGTCACGGTAGGCATCGTTGGAAGCCTGGAGAGTCCAGTTTGAGCCGTAAACGTTAGATGGTCCGTAGAAATATCGCGAGACTGTTCGAATGCCTGATATGTTATGGATTTGCGTATAGTTGTGCCATTCGAGTGGTGCGCAATGTAGTGTCGTACGAAACTTAAACCTTTCCGACTCAGGGGCATTCACACCCAAGTCAGTGTGGCTATCAAGAAGTCCTGTGTCAAGAATGATGTTGGAATCCTTGCTCTTGCAGATAGAACCGGCGAATGGACAGCTTGCATTGTTGGTGGTATT
This sequence comes from Hypoxylon sp. CI-4A, assembly GCA_002120315.1. NCBI lineage: Eukaryota > Fungi > Ascomycota > Sordariomycetes > Xylariales > Hypoxylaceae > Hypoxylon > Hypoxylon sp. CI-4A. The sequence goes on from KZ111584.1 coordinate 9,441, forward strand.
GAATGGCAGCTGCTGGCGGACGAAGGTGTCGCATCCAAGTGAGCCGGATATTGAGCTAGCAGAGTAGCACTGCTGAGCATATGTAGAGTCTATCTGTTGTTGCTCGGCGGTGTATGGGTTGAGGAGGTGATCTATCACTGTCACGTTGGCTAGTGACTCGTCAAGAAAACCACAGTTGTCCCCCTCCACTAGTACTTCGTTCCCCTGAACGATTTTAGCAGAGAATCCGGACCCGACAGCAAGGCCGCAAGTGATAACCAATGCGCCGACTAGCACAGGTATGATTCGGTGAAATGGACGTGCCATCCGCGATCTGTGACTCCACGCGATAAGGAGATGCAAAAACTGTATAGCGCCTCCTGTTGGTTCGGCAGCATTACGGAGGATAGCCTGACGTTGGTGATATAGTGCATCACCAGGGTTCGCAGAGGAGTCCGAACAGATCTGGTGGATAGCGAAGCAGCATACTCGCCATAGCTGAGTACCCGCAAGAGATATGAACAATGCAACAAATGCGATTAGCAAGTTGCCGTTGCTGTTCGAGATGGTCAAGGTAGCTCCGAGGACCTTGCCATTCGACCAATTAACCCATATGCCTTCGTGTATGGGGTATTGTGTTGGGTTCGACATTGTAAACGAAAATCAGTGAAATTGGATGACGAACTAGCTGGAAGATTGCAGAGCTAAAGACATTTGTGATGGAAACTTGATTCCATGCAATGTCTTATGCCATGCTATCCTATGATAGACAGCTACGAGTAGGGGTCGTCTTTATATGTAGGTAGAGTGAGTATATACCAAGATTCTGGACCGTCGAAAAGTTCCAGCTACCAAATCTTGGTGGGGAGTATATCGTTCCATTGCATTGCGAGTACTACGTGATTTCGATACCAGTCAGTCTATCTATTTAAAGATAGCCAATCGAACCGTTAGGTAGTATTGAGTTGTCTATTTTCGGCCGAGCTGACAGCATGAGTTTATCATGGAACCTAATCATCACGAAAGATAAAGAGTGCCAATTGACGGGGGCTGATTGATTGTTTCATTTATACTATCTTGGAAATGGTAAATCCAAAATAACTTGAGAAATTTGGGGTAAGAATTAGTTTACAATGTTGCTAGGTGCTATAGCTATGTGCTATAAGAAGCCTGCATCGTGATATTCCTCCCCCTTTTCGGGGGCCACCAAACCCCCACCCCCAATACCTACTCTTGGCGTTTATCAGCACAATCCCCTATTCTTGAGAATCCCGTAATAGAACGTTTAGATGGTGCAATTTCTGCCTGGGTGCATCGCCGTTGAAAGGTATCAAAACAGACTATAATTAGCCAGGTAGGTGTAGTGGTTATCGGTTTTAAATCTGCAAATAATCATCAATAAAATCAATATATTTATTACCTCATCCTAGGTGCTCACCAAATATTGAAGTGCGCTGTCATGGAGATCCAAGCGCTAAAAAGCACCATAATTATAGGGCATTTAGCGTATAAGGGGCAGGTATGTATAGGTCGTTGATGGTAAGAAATTTCCGAGTCATGTTACGTAAGCCAACCCCCCTTTTTCTCAAACTGGGTGACCTAAATCGTAAACACTATTACTCCTAGCTGTTAAATAAACCTTCGACACATATTTAGATTGGACTTGCATGTAGTCATCGATGACACAGCGAGACGCAGGTGCTGCACGAGTTGCATGGTTGGAAAGAAGAAGACTGCTGCTGCCGTCGTAAGGTTTCTAAAAAGCCAAGGTGCAACACTCCTATCTGTGCGCGTAAATGTCAATATAATTCGTTAGAAGGCATTGATTGAACCGTGAGACTCACTTAGTGAAAACTTGGTGATTCCGAAAGCGGCTCTAGCCAACGGCTCCTAATAAGAGAAATACTATGAACTCGCCGCTACTGCGGATGCTTCGGACCACCTTGAACCGAGCTGACACCTAGGGATATTATGCTAGGGATTTAGCAACAAAGTTCCTAACGGCGTTCAGGCTTCTAGGTTATTATATGAACCGTTCTTTCCCTAAGTCGCCATGGCCCCTTTTCATTCGCGTAAATATGGAAAGTCCAACCAGGACCAGCCTATGGCACCGTATAAAGGGGGCCGAAGGTAGAGGTGACGCAGGTCCAAAGGAACATCAGGTCGAATACCTCCCTCTCTCCGACGGCACTAGAACGCATCATGCGCTATCTCTCAGCACCAATCTAGCAATACCACTGCTGACTGTAGCTGGCAATATCGGGATGGAGTGAATACATCGGCCGAGGATTTCGGATAAGTGCCCGGATAGAAGCGACAAAATCGATGAACACCAAACGATTCCGTAGTCCATACACACCGCTTCGTACCGCCAGAATTATTCGTAATCGTGTAAAGATTAACCGTGACAGCATCGATGTCCAATGCTAAGATGAAGACAAACATGCAGAGACATGCAAAGGGGCCGAAATATCTTCCTTACCAGCTCCGAACCTTACTCTCCGGTATGAAGGCAACTGAGATCGGGGTTCATAGCTCTATTAGAAACGAACTAAATAGTGCAAAATTAGAAGAGATAATTGGCGCCATAAGAATGAGCGGAGTTGATTGACTATCTGCCCTAGGTACCGAGGGAAATCTGTCTCGGACAGAGCATTATGAGTCAATTTGCAAGAATTAGCAGAGACAAAAGGTCTCGTTGCGTAACAGCTTAGTTAGCCACTTACTCGGGTATCATAGCATCTAAAGCGTAGTGAAAACGATAGAGGCCACTAGTAACGGTTCGTTGGAAATATCCGTAGGGGCATTTGGCAGAGTCGGAGGAAGCCAGACGTCGGCCCAAATTATTTCCGTCGAAGCGAAAAGAGGGACTGGAATATTCAGTCGGAGATAAACCATCTTAGGTATGAGCCGAGGTTTCCAAGTAGATGTGCAACTTCACGCAGGCGATGCAAACTAGCGCAAGGCGTAAAGCTTTTCTCAATCTCCTCATAGATGGACCTGACACTGGTATGACGGACAGATTTTATTATGGTGTCAGTCTCAGCCCTGCCAGATAAGTCCTAGGGGCAAATAGGCTGATAGGGCAAACTGAGACATACGGGAGAAGATAAGACACGGTCTTTAGCGGACCACAGCCACAATGAGCGCCACCGTCCTTGGTGTTTTGGGCTAGCACACTACTATTGTACATTCCATTGCCTAGATTGCCCCAGATATTGTCGATTCGAGGAGAAATAATTGGTAGATGTTGGGGTTACACAGCACTAAGTAAGAATATTGCACAAGAGGCTTGCAGCTAGAAGCTGGAGAAGGATTCCATAGCCCCGGGGGGATCCGAAATAACCGCTGATGGCGATGGGCTGATCCAAGCTGCGGGATGACGTCTCCGCGTGGACGAGCCGTGTTGGAGGACCAAACCCGTCATTTCTACGAGGAATTTCGGAGCAGAATACCGAATCTATGCATTGATTCTTGTGTGCCTGCACCAACATGCATTTGGTGTTGTTGCTATAAGCTTTCTTGGCCATCTCGCTGTTTGCGGAAGAATAAATGTAGGTGAAATAAATAGGAAGCACTAGGAAGCACAAGTGCTACGGTGTGTAAGCTGAACATGGATGTACCCCGTTTACTCCCCGGATCACAAGGATTAAACCCCAGCAATCCCAGCATCGGCAGGATCCAGATGCAGTAGTTTTATTACATAATTCGGCTTGTGTACCGTGAATACGTCACCCCGCAATTGTCATTTATCATCTGAATCCTTCCTTCCCAATCAATTTCTTAGCTCGGAGCTACCTACCTACTAAGCCATGTCTTGCTAGCTTCGTACCGTAACTACTTTATGAAAAGAACGAGAATGCCTTAGATGGAGCAGCTGAAACTATTTGAAAGAAGGAGCTAATAGGTAATGTGGCGGTTTGGTCGGTGCCTTCTTTTGGTAAAATTCTACGAAATCGCGAGGCGTATAAACCATAACAACTCATTCGGACTGTTACTTTTATAAAGCTACCCACCGCATACCCTTTACAACAACAATAGCACATATATATCTACCTAACACCAAGCCCAAGCTTACACAAAGTTCCGTTGGTTTATAACACGACACACGAAATTGTATCCCCCATATTTTAAGATTAGTCGGTAAAACGATGCGATTTGACCTTCCTTACCTAGTGCATTGATCGGCGTTTCACACATGGTCGCTACCTCTGCTATCCATTAATAATTATCTACCGTTTACTTCTTCCCTTCTTCCCCGCCAGCGAGGTAACATTGCGGTATTTTGAGCACAACCAACCATGGCCGAGATGAACGGCACCGCGAAATCCACCGGAATTCCGGACATAGAGCTAAATGATGGAGAACTGCCACCGCAATACAGCTTAGAGAATGGACAGCTTCCATCTAGCGAACCTCTGACCACGACCACGTCAATCGACGACATCAACTCTGCTTTCGAGTCTCTTGACCTCGAACCTTGGACTGCTGAGGTGACGCCAGATACCTGCTTGGCCCACCTAAAGCTGTTGGCTGCTTTTCAGAACCTCAAGGAAGACATCGGCTATACTGACGGTCTGTGGGGTCTCTACGACAGTCGCGTTCTGTCGCAACACGATAAACAGTCTAAAGCTGTTGAAAACAACTCGCAACTCGACGATGAGACGGGCAAAAAGCTGGCTTCCCTCCGCGAAAAACGATGGGCTTTGTTCATCGCAAGAGCCGTAGATCGATATGAAGCCTGGTGGAGCAAGCTTTCGCAGAACCATCTGACAGAAGAGGACATGGAGATAGACGATGACAGCTATGTCGGTTTCACATCCAGGAGCGAGCCCCTCTCATGGGCTGAAAATATACTACCGCCTCTAGGTACACCTCATCACTTACACAGCACGGAGTTGCCCGCTAATTTGGATAGATGTTCTAATGGTTTGGCATGCGCATATGCTTAATCCAAGAGCATACCTCGAAGATTGCATCTTGGCTCGCCTTAACGGTTTGTGGACTGCCGGTATGCCATGGAGGCTTATCAGCCACGCAATAGACACAAACTTCAATTACAATGTCTCCGACAGCTGTGTGTCCGCATGGGAACACATTATAGGCCGAAAATGGGATAATATCGATGATCCTATGGCGAAAACACTCAAGTGTCCTTGCTGTTCCAAGGCTCACCAAATCCCATGGACAACCTGCGCACTGCCCGAAGATTTCACCGGCTCTGATCCTGGCCTTCTCGGCGAAGGCTATGGCGATGGTAATTTCACGTACGTGTGTCATAAGTGCGGGAAGACCATCACTAGGGAGTATCTGGAAGTCGCCAAGTTCGTGAAGGATACCCGGCGACTCCTTTCTCATCATCGCCCTATGCCAGGCACCGTTCTAGATAACACTACCGGACTACCAAAGCTAGTTCCCCGATCCGACAGAATGAAAGATAGACACGAGCGCACGTTTCCGAACCGGCTCATCAAGAAGCATCTCCGCAGTAAAGTTCTACAATTAACTGCAGATGATAGACATCCAACGCCGACCATGAACGACGTACGTATGCTTGTTGAGGAGGCAATGAATGCTTCAACGGTCCTCAAAGAGGTCGAAGATATTACGGGACGAGACGCAATCAAGAGATATCGACTTGGCCCGGTTGCACGCGCGCATACGAGGAAGATGATGTCGCGGTACTGGGGAAACCCATCGCCTTTTGCTTTGGAGCTTGGAGGGGCTGTTGTGCGGCAGGGGATATTTGTTGAGAAGATGAATAAGGTATACACTCCCAGGCCCCTACCCCTATGAGGATACTACTAACCATCTCTAGATCGACTGGCTTCACAGCCCGGCTGCTCGCGAGACAATGACACGTCTAATCAAGAAATACGAGCGCTTTATTAAGATCATGGCGCTGGTCCCATATAGGATCGTCGTCCCAACTCTCGATGTAGATCTCGCGTGGCATACGCACCAGCTCAGCCCCGCCATATACACGCAATGGGTGTATTCCAAGACGCGCCTGCTGATCGACCATGACGACAAGATTGACGAAAACAAGCTGTCAACTGCTTTTGAGTGGACGTGCAAAACTTACCAAGAAAATTTTGGCGAAATTTATTCGGAGTGCACCTGCTGGTATTGCGAGTCCATTCGCGCCTCTCACGTTTCGTCAGTAGGGAGTATTCTTGGTGTGTCCAGGAACGAAAAGAGTATGCCCCTAGCTCTCATATATGTCCCCATCATGCAATGAAGGATCATTATAACGTATGGAGGCGCATGTACTAACCAAACGCATCTAGTCTCGGAATCCTTCCACACATCCGGTCGAGCCTCGTTCTGCCCACCAGATAACAGCGCGCACATATCAGCTCACAACTCGGTGCGCTTTCAGGACGTCGACAAGCACCGTGACGCGGTCAAGAAGCGGATGGACCTCACGCATAAGCTATTCCTCGACAAGAACTACGCCAAGGCGCAGCGCCGCGCCCGCAGGAAGGGTCGTGACCTCCCCTCCCGAGACGAGTACTACTACAGCTACTGGGGTTATCCTTATATGCTCTATGGTCCTTATGTCTACCCCTTCTATATGACGCCTACGTGCTATCCATTTGGTGATCCTGGTGCAGCTGTGGCTGGTCAGGGACATGGTGGCTGCGTTGCCGGTGCCTGTGGGCAGGGTAGTGGTGGATGCGGTGGGGGTGGAGGGTGCGGGGGAGGTGGTGGTGTAAGTTGTTTTTATCCCTCTTCTTCTTGCTTCCATATTGTTTACATCTTGCTCTGCTTACATGGGCGTAATGGCTGAAGACTAACTATGACTTTGCAGTGCGGCTCCTCGGGCCCAGCTTGTGGCGGGGGCGGGGGTGGGTTCGGTGGTTGCGGAGGAGGAGGCGGTGGTGGCGGCGGTGTAAGTTACATTCTCTTACTCATCTGTGTCTTCTTAATCTTTATTTTCTGGTTCACTCACTGTATCTTACCTACGTACCATGCTAACATTCATTTAACAGTGCGGAGGCGGTGGTGGGGGAGGAGGCTAATTTATGCCTATTCCATCTGTCTGCTTGGTTTGCGAGACGTTGCATAGCGAGTTCGGGTCACGGTTAAGAGGTAAGATAAGATTATACCACGATGAGCTACGATTCCAGATATTTAGCTTCTCTTCTCATGTTATGTGTTATTAAGACTTGCCATGGGTGAAGATCTTGCATGGATTACATATACTTAAAGGCATCGATAAGACACGGATGAGTGCGAGAGGATGTATATACCCTTTTTTCACTTGTTGATTTCAAGTTCCTTGTCATATATCTGTGATTGTACACTTTTCTCGACATCTCATTCAGTAGCTTAAACATACCCCAACAACGGGCTGGATGACGTGCTACTACCCACGCATCAAGAAGTTGTCAATTCATGGAACAGGATCCATAAAACGTAAGTTTATCCCGCTTCTAATCTAGATCTACCACCAGATTATCACATTTGAGGATCAACAATAAAGTACTCAGGATTGTCCATATCGAGGACAGCTTATGACTCCAAGTATAAGTCTTTAAAAGGGGGCTAAACTCGTTATTCGTGGTATTGAATGGATACTATAAATGAAAGCATTCGCAATTTTACTATAGTCTCGAAAGGTAACACAAGAGCTGACCAATGCTTCACGGTAATATCATCGTTAGAAACCGGATAAAGCACAAGGAAGATACAGTAGGTAGGCGCCCAATGCGGATGAGAATCAGCTTCCCAAGATCAATCAATAGTTTGGCAATGCTAACCGAAGGACCATCTTAAATTTTGCTGCTGTGCCTGTTCGATTGGTGGGATGAAACTAGAAGATGATGCTCTTCTTATGCAAGGTACCTGCTTACGCTACCTAGGTAGGCATTGAGATCATGTATCGTCAATCGACTGTTACTCAGTAATACCCCTAGCTTCCAGTCATCAGCATGTCATCGCCTCTACCCTCTGGAATACAATTTCTTGGTTAATATCGAGCAGATATTTACGATTTCGAAGTGGTTAAGTCTTATTTTTACATATAGAATACACACATCAACCACTTCATACGTGTCTGTTTTCAAATGGGTAACAAGAAACGATGCTCGTGTTGCAGATTGATGGTGGCGCAGTCTGCGCAACCCCCGCAGCGAGGCGCAAGAGGATCGGCGATCCAGTAAGGAGGCAGGTAAACAGGCAACAGCTTTCTGTTAACTCCGACGTCAATATTTATCAAGTTTCAATTCATAATCCATCTCAAATGAATCATTGACATCTTAGACAATCGTAATCATGACTTCTCAATCCGTGTCAGATGCGTATTTCGAACACTCTAGTGGGAAGCGAACCAACACAGATAGTGTCATCGTAAAGGCATTGAAAGAAGAGTACCCCAATCTCGAGCTGGTCATCGCACCGGAGGATTCTATCAATTTGCTTACCTATGCCACCGCCGGACATGCGAACCTCACAGTCATCGATGAGGAAGTTGGCGGTAGCCTCCCGTCACTGGTAAGCTGGAAGATTTACCGCCCACCAGCGAGGCGTGCCGATGGCGCCACCGGGATCTTGGCAGACCGCATTATCTTCGGAAAGTTCCTATACAAATGGCAGGACACAGAATTCATCATATATCGAGTTGACGGCCGAGACGGACTAAGCTCCTATCCAATCGTTGCCAATTACTATATTCTCACCACGGACAAGGCGAAAGCACATGCCCTGTGTGTTGCTGCCGGACAATGGAGCAGTGAGCTGCATGACGAAATCTGGGTGTTCGACCAAGGATACTGGCAAAAGAACGCTGCGCTGTATCAGAGCATCATGAAGGCATCGTGGGAGTCGGTTATCTTGGACGAGGACATGAAGAAAGCCATCATCAACGACCACGTTTCGTTCTTCGATTCGAAAGAGACGTACAACAAGCTGCAGGTTCCGTGGAAGCGAGGTATCATTTATTACGGACCTCCTGGGAACGGCAAGACCATCTCTATCAAAGCGATGATGCATCAGCTTTACAGCCGGGAGGACCCTGTGCCGACATTATACGTTCGCACGTTGACTTCTGTAAGTTCTTGTGAGACTCATCTCACCAATTGTCTGTACTGACTCGATGCAGTTCGCTGGACCGGAATCTTCAATCAATCAGATCTTCACCAAGGCGAGACAGCTTGCTCCGTGCTATCTGGTATTTGAGGATCTCGACACAATTGTGTCTGATAACGTGCGAAGTTATTTCCTCAACGAGGTAGATGGACTGAAGAGCAACGATGGCATCTTCATGATCGGTAGCACGAACCATCTGGATCGCTTGGACCCGGGTATCTCTGTATGACCCCCCCCCCCCCCACCCCCCCCCCCCCCCCCCAACTGTCATAATCTTCCTCTCGGACACATTACTTACATATATACAGAAACGCCCATCACGTTTCGACCGAAAGTACCTATTTCCAGATCCAGACTTGGATCAGCGCATAGCCTACAGCAAGTACTGGCAGTTAAAGCTTTCGAGCAACGAGGAGATTGAATTCCCTAATGAACTGTGCACCGCCATTGCCGAGATCACGGATAAGTTTAGCTTTGCTTATATGCAAGAAGCGTTCGTGGCGGCCTTGCTAGCTCTCGCGAGACAGGGCAAGGGAGCCGGGGTCAGTCGTGAGGAGCCTCTCATGCAAGACCTGAAAGACGACTGGGTTGGAGTGCTGGAAGGTGATCATGACGATTTGAATGATCTCGTCCTATGGGTAGAAATCAAGAAGCAGGTTGCTATTCTTCGGGATAGCATGAAGGAGGAAGAATGATTTAAATTGGGATATGGAGTTGAAGGGCTATCAAATTGGGAACTTGAAGATTTCGTAAGTTGCCCTGTGTAAAATGTAAATGACCTAAGGATAATGTCACAAATATGAAAGTCTATTTAAGAAAATGAAACCGAAGTAGGAAATTGTGGGTCATTATTACGTAATCTGTGTTTATACTAGTTTGACTCGTATTTACTGGAACTTTACTCAATCAACATCTTTTACACCACATATCCTATCAAAATATTGAGGTTCAATGCTGTGATAATGACCCCGCCTTGGTCGGAGATAAACTGAACCCCACTAGAAGACACCATATTAGTATGTGGTCCGTGCCCGCTAATTCGGGCAGAACCCATATTATAAAAATTTCTAACGAAGCTATTTCAATCGTTCTTTCAACACCACACACTACACACCACATCATTCATCTACACCTGGGAGATGCCCAACATTTAGTATGATGCCACAAGTACTGATAAACAGGCAACATACTTCAACAAATCGGTTTGTATAGTTATTCTCCTTCCTCAATCCACAACGCAGCGTGACCGTACTCCAGCCACTCGAGATTCCTCCACGAGTCTTTCTTCGGATTGATCTTTCTGCCGTGACGCGTCTTGCGTCGTGGTTCTGAGAGGGCTTGGTTGATATAGGGCGGATGATGTTTTTTCGCATCGTTCGCAGAAAAAAGAAGCACTGCAAGAATAAGCAAATAACCTATACGGACCATCATAGTCCACGCTCATCTTTTGTATCCAGACTTTTTTTTTCTGGTACAATCTTTTTTTTCCCACATGAGCGAGGCTCCAAGAGCTCCCACATTTATTCTTCTTCGGCTTTTTTTTTTTTTTTTTTTTTTTCAGTTTTGTTACTTTAGTTCCGACTATGTAACTAAGCTTCGATCAGACGGCAACCCCCGCCTGTTGGGCCAATTATATTCGTAGCCTGCTTGTCGGGAACGTTGTGAAGACGTCACTCCACATGAGTTCACTTTTATCTGGCACCTAAAATCCGCATCTCGCATGTGCAAGTGACCTGATTACCTGCGGGTATTTCTTGAATGTTTCTGGACGTTGTCTCATCTCTTAGATTCGTTAATTAACGAATGTATCATGGTGTTTCTTCCTCCTATTTGTACCTAATCATTTCTCTCAACTTGCTCGGAATTGTCTACTTAATAGATTGTTAATGCATCTTTCTCGTCCACTCTTGCGAACGTTAAGACGTCATCATCCTGGCCGCGTAACATTTCATACCACATCCAAGATGCCGACGAACGCCAAGTCCAAGTTCGCACATTTACCACTCAGCACTAGTGGTCCAATAGAATGCGCCGTGTCTGGGACTGTATTACTGAATACCCCTTATTTCAACCGTGGCTCTGCGCATTCGACTGAAGAGAGACGCGAGTTTAACCTCACTGGTCTCCTCCCTACCAGTGTACAGACACTTGAACAGCAAGCTGCGCGTGCATACGAGCAATACACCTCTAGACATGATGACTTAGCCAAGAATACTTTCTTGACTTCGCTAAAGGAGCAGAACTTGGTTCTATACTTCAAGGTAAGACTATCATGATATTGTGTTGTTATATAGCCTTCCTTGATTGAGCTATGCGTTACCTGTGTTTGAGGTGTATATGAACGCACTAACAATCGGCAGCTATTGCAAGATCATCTCAAGGAGATGTTTAGTGTCGTATACACGCCAACTGAGGGTGATGCGATCCAGAACTTTTCTCGTCTATTCCGACGGCCAGAAGGATGCTTTCTGAACGTCAATGACATTGACCGGGTTTCACACGATTTAGCACAATGGGGAAAACCCGAGGATATCGATTACATCGTTGTTACGGGTTTGTCTCTGGAGTCTTTCTCATCGAACAATATCCATACTCACACCAGCTCCAGATGGCGAAGAAATTCTTGGTATAGGAGACCAGGGAGCAGGCGGAATCCTCATCTCTGTCGCGAAACTTGTGCTTACTACCCTCTGCGCCGGGATTCATCCCAACCGAACCTTACCCGTGGTGTTGGACTGTGGTACAGACAACGAGAAGCTACTGAACGACGATTTGTATCTTGGTCTGCGGCAAAAACGAGAACGAGGGGAGAAGTATGATAAACTGGTCGACGAATTCGTCAAGTCTGCTCGCAAGCTCTTCCCACGTGCTTATATCCACTTCGAAGACTTCGGGTTGACGAACGGTGAGTATTCCCAACTAGTAATGGATTCGTAAGACAGATATTAATTATTCTTAGCACGTCGTATTCTAGACCATTATCGACCAGAGATCCCTTGCTTCAACGATGATGTTCAAGGCACCGGATGCGTGACCCTAGCCGCAATCATGGCTGGTCTTCATGTCGCCCAACAGAAGCTTCAAGATACGAAGATGGTCATCTTTGGTGCAGGAACCGCTGGTGTGGGCATCGCAGACCAAGTCCGCGATGCCATTGCGACTGAGAAGGGCATCAGCAAAGACGAAGCCGCAAAGCAGATCTGGTGAGTTAGATCGACATGAGCAACGGCTATTCTATTCCATACCACCCAATACGGAAGTATGCATGTGCGGTACTAAACATCTCCCACAGGCTAATCGACAAGCCCGGCCTCCTAACCACGAAAACAGACCTCGACCACGGGCAAAAGACCTACGCCAAAGACGACTCGGAGTGGCAAGGCAAAGAGCGCTCTCTCCTCTCGGTGATCCGCGAAGTCCACCCGAACGTGCTAATCGGCACGTCGACGGTGCCCCAATCCTTCACCGAGGAGATCGTCAAGGAGATGGCCGCGGGCACCCCGCGCCCCGTCATCCTGCCGCTCTCCAACCCGACCCGTCTGCACGAAGCGGTCCCATCCGACATCCTGAAGTGGACGGACGGCCGGGCCCTGGTAGCCACGGGCTCGCCGTTCGACCCGGTCAGAGGCCCATGGGGTTCAGATGATGGCGGCGAGGGCGAGGAAATCCAGATCGAGGTCGCCGAGTGCAACAACTCGGTCGTGTTCCCGGGCATCGGGCTCGGCGCCGTGCTGTCGCGAGCTTCTAAAGTCACCGACAGGATGCTCGTCGCCGCCGTCCGCGGCGTCGCGGACCTGAGCCCGGCGCTGGCGGACGACACCGCGCCGCTGCTGCCGGGCGTCGAGGACGTGCGCGCCGTCAGCGTGGGCGTCGCGCGCGAGGTCATTCGGGCTGCGGTCGAGGACGGCGTGGCTACCGAGCGCGGTATACCGACCGCAGAAGAGGGGGGGAACGAGGAGGAGGAGGTGTTGGATGAGTGGATCCGCGAGCAGATGTGGGATCCGGTCTATCGCCCGCTGAAGCGCGTCGTGCCCGAGGGCGCTAGTCGCGCGGCCAAGGCCGAGCTTAAGGTCGTGGGGAGCTTGGAGAAGGTGGAGGATAAGAAGGCGAAGGAGTAGGGATCCGGGGATAGTGGTTGTTGTTTTGGGTTGATGTGATGGAATCCATCTGTGTCTGATACCGTGGGCTGGGATTTGGAGCTTCGATGCTGAGTAGAAGGCTGCTATGATGGAGGTGGTGGATGTTCTTAAGGGACCTGGTCTGGATGAATACCTAGGTGATCATGCTGCCGCTACATACCCAGATCATATATATCCTTACCTGAATTGTCGAAAACTCTACAGATAAAATACTTTTATGTTAACACTCTTCATAATACTACATGAACTCAGGGTGTACTGGGCATAAGCTCCTAATAGTTATCCGCTAATAGGTGACTATAGGTTGAAAACTTCAATATTGCTTGCTCCATTGGACGTAGATAGCCCACACAAACTCGTGCTGATTATATTGCGTCCTGGTGTACCTATAAAAGCACAAAAATGGCATTCCCGCATAACAAGCAAGTAGCAATTCGTGCTCTCAAGTGCCTAATTATACCACCACCAACCTTCCTTAATATAAGCACAAACATAGCTCAAACCATTCTTTGCAAACAGACATGTTCTCTTCCACACGAACACAAATCCAAAGAGCAGAAAACAAGTTGTGACCCCAACAGAAGCAGCATCACAACAACAACAACACAAACAGACGGTATAAGTCAAACAACTTTCTACCTACCTTCGGTGAGCACAACCCAGAGGGTATACCTCTTAAGCCACGGGTCCTCATTCATTCCCAGGCTCAAGCAGCCAATGTCCATTCCACTAGATAAGACCAGCTCTAGCCGCCTCGCCAGCGCCCTCCTGGACCAGAGCCTCCACCTTCTGCTTTCCCTTTCCCAAACCACCTTCGCCAACACCCATCCGTCGCGCGACGTACCGCTGCGCCACAACACCGACGCTCAAAGTCAGCGCCTCCTCGACCCATTCGGCAACCCACTCGCGCGGGTCGACACCACCGCTCTCGACGATCTCGCGGATCTCGTCGGGGACGTTGACGCCTAGATCGAGGTCGGGGTGCTGGGGCTCGCTGTTGCTGTCGCTGTCGTCATCATCGTCGTTGTCGTCGTTGCTGGCGGGCGTGAGGGGCGGGGCCGGCGCGTCGAGCCAGCGGATCCATTTCGCCGGGATGTGCTGGCTGACGGCGCTGTAGAAGATCTCATGGATGGGGTCGAGCACGTAGACGGCGAAGCAGACGTGAGTGTCGTCCGCGGCGCTGTCGTCAGCCACGGCACTAGATTCCTTCTCGGCCTCGCCGGCCGTGCTGCCCGCGAACAGGGCCGGGTCGGCGTCTAGCACGATGGGCTGGACGGCGAGGAAGATGTCGCTGGTGCGAACTGGGTTCTCCTCGCTGACGGGCTCGAGAGCGCGCTTCTGCGCCTCTGTGACGCCGCCGCTCGATGCGAAGAAGTCGCTCGCGTAGCTCTCCGCGCTGACGCGGCATAGCTTCGTGCCCTCGACTAGGCCCTTAACCGCGCCGAGGTCTCGAGGCGAGTCCACTTGCCGCCACCACGGGCCGTCGCGCCAGCCGGCCGAGCTCGAGGATCCCTTATAAAAGGCCGCGTCGGAGACTCGGCGGGCGGTGTTCTCGTGGCCTCGCTGGATGACGAGAAGATCGCCTCCTTCCACTTGCGACATGACTCGGCTGAAAACTCCATAAATCAAAGGGTCTAATGAGGGGTAGCCGACGATGTCGTGGGTGATGTGGATCAGGAGACGCTCGTGCGAGGAGATGGGCGGGGCAAGCGTGTGTAGGATGTTGGCGAAGGTAGGGAGAGCGCGGTGGCGGATGCCGTCACCTGTGGTTCAACTTGTCAGTGTGGTTGACGAGGCATCGTTTCTACATGGTAGAATTACCTAGACCCTTAAGAGCCCCAACGTTTCCTCTGACCTGGTCAGCCCATTTCTTGGCTTCTTCATTTTGTTGAATCTCCTTGTATGCGGCTTCTGCTTGCTTCATGGCGGCATTGGCTGTGGCGCTGGCCGTAGCAAACAATCCACCCCACCAACCCCCAGCAGCAGCAGCAGCAGATGCTGTCTGTTCTACAGTTCCCTTCTTCTCGGCATCTTGGAGGTCGGAACTCGTGGCGCTCGGGGTGAAACTTGCATGAAGGGAGCGGGCGCTGTCGACGGACTTGCGGGCAACGTTGCTGGGCTTGTCTTCGGAGTGTCGAGGTGCACCGGGTGGAGGTGTTGCTGTGCTGGTTCGCTTACTGGGTGCCTTGGATGCCGCAGCGTCCTTGACACGAGGTGTGTGTGGTCGGCCGATCTCTTCACCGCCAAGCTCGTTCTCTAGTTCGGCGAGTTCCTGCTCGAGTTTGTCTCCTCCTCGTCGAGCTTTCGAGGCAGCTGGCTGTTTGGGTTTGCTGGAGGGTTTCTTGGGCGCACCCTCAATTCCTTCAAAGAGCTCGTCGACCGAGGGTTCTTCAGCTCGCCCCTTGGATGATTTAGGGGCTGGCTTTTGGACTGGTTTCGGTGGCATGATGGATGATAGCTATCGTCGTGACGGTAATGAGGGGTCAAGGAACAGCAGGTTGTAAATACTCGACGAAAAGACTACTACAAGCTATTGCTGCGCTAGGAGAGGTGTACACCGCTTGAATATGATTCGCCGTGTTCCTGCAATATGTAGCTAAGAGTTAGGCGTGATGTGTACATGTATGTGTATGTAAGTGGTATGCAGTGTCGAGGGGAACCAATGGTTTCACGGGATTTGACTGCGATGGGTTTGTGGATATTTGCTTCCGGCAGATGTAACGAAGATTATTTTAACAACTATTATTCAATGTGTGGATTTGTGATTTTGAGTACCTAATATAACTTGACTCAACAAATATTGGGTAGGCAGGGAGAGAAGACGGATTGAAAGATTTATAGTGTGCAAACGTGATGAAGGTGGTTATTGAAGGATCTACAAAATAGAAAGTTAGGTAGTACTTCTAAATAAGTCATCCGGTGGTTGATGAGTTTCGGAAGGGGACAGACGGGAAAACGGGTTCCCAAGTTGTCGTCACTTAAACGGGGCCGACGGGCCACTGATAGCCCAACGCAAGATCCCGACAGACTCTAATCCAAAAACAGACCAATAAAGGATACCTCAGCGAGATCGTGTTATCCCATTGGACAGAGACCTTTTCCTAGAATGTATAAGTGCAGTGGAGAATAGTGGCTGGTGACTCCAAATTGGGATCTCATCTGTGGCTTGTGGAGACCCGAATCTCCAGAAATTAGCGACTGTAGGTGTCTCTTGTCTGCATGTGGTGAGTGCAGTGAGAGACCGGGGCGGCCGCGAAAGAAACAATACCTAAGGTGTCAACTTATAGACGGATTCATTTTCATCCATTCACTACCGTACTTTCCTAATGATTTGGCGGGAGGATTAGGTTTACTCAAGTACGTAAGTACATGTTCTTTTCATTAGCTTCGAATCATAATTGTCTCCTAGCAACGAATGCATAAACTTCCGTTCCTATGCCTCTGGTCCTCTGTTTTTTTTCTTCCCATTTCAAGTCAGCTCTTTTCTTACCACACAATCCACAAACCTGCCAACATCCTTCGTTGATTATTGACAATCCGATAGCACTACCTTCGATTACCATTTGATTATTTGATTATTCCGATTTACTTTTATTATTCGATTTTGATCATCGAAAATTTGACATTCTTTTTGTTCGTCTTGTCATTCTGTTGATATCTCGATCTTGTACCAATTTTCTACCTACCTTTTGCCTCGCCTCCTTACCACATCCAACTCTTTCTCCTTCAACCACCTCTATCCTACAATTCAATCGACACTTTCTGCTCCGGTAGCATTGATTGCAGTGTCGGGAACTACTTACTTTAATTTTTATCTATCAGGTACGTCTTTTTCCCGTTTCCCTCAGGTCATTACCTATCTTCCCGACTACGCGCTCAGCCATATTTCCATGTTCTGAGGTTTTCCCCACTTACATAATAATTTCCGACCCAAAACTTCTTTCACCTTTTACTTATTGCACTCCTTCACTTATACCATCCCGACTTAAACACTACCACCTCTCCTCTTCCATACATGATCCCTAACTTTGCCAATTCAAGTCTTGACTCGAAGAGATTTCTTCATGGACTCTTCTGCCAGCACTCGAGGTCGAGGTCGTAAACGCCACACCTTGCCTACTGTATCATCTCAGTCTCAGAAGTCATCGGAACTTGCTGAGCAATCATTATCCGCCACCCCTACCGCCAGTATGGCTTCTTCTTCATTCACCCGTGAGACCCCGAGTCCCTCCGCTTCTAGAGAAATGCGGACGCGCACTCGCCAGGTCGATGGTCTCAACCCTTCCTCACCAGAAGATCCCACTCCTAAGGGCGGTCGTTCCCTGAGAAAGCGTCCTCGTGTCGATTACACATTTGAGCAGCAGCTCGACGAGATTGTGAACCTCGGCAATAAGGCGACGCCGGGTGCTACTCGCGTGCCTAGGCGCCGTAAGACTGACTTCGAATCCATCGAGAATGGGATGGATGAAGAATTTGAGGCTTTCATGAAGAGACGTGCTTCTGAGCAGCCCCAATCATCCGCCGCGTCTTCTCGCCGACGCAACACCAGAAAGTCTACTGCCGAGCCCCAGACCTACGTGCCAGACCTCACGGCCAAAAATGCCGACGCGGAAGACGTGGAGGTACAGGACACCATTGAAGTCGGTGGCCATCAAAGCTCAGAGTCGGACGAATCTACTTTGAGACGCACCAGTTCTGGCTCTTCAAGTAATGACTCTAAGATTGTCACCTTACACGTCTCCTGTCACTTACTCAGAGCCTTAGGACTGCCACCATCATCGCAGCTCCCGCAATCTTCACAATCAACACAATCTACACGTCTTGTGCAATCTTCTCGCGCTCCCCAAACCCCTGCGTCAGACATCAGCCACCACAACAATAAATCTCCAGCTGTTAAACATAACGGCACTCGACTGGAGCTTCAGTCCCAACGCGAGGAAGTGGACGCAATGTATGATGATGACGACGAAGCAGATGTTGATCAAACTGGTCCGGATTCCTTGGCATACTTAACTCCCTATATCGAAGGGTCTTGGGTTTGCTACCCAGAATACGAAGACGATCTGGAGCTAGAGTTGGAACCCGAGATCGAACTCGAACCAGAACTCGAGGCTGATACAAAGGCCGAGTCCACTGCTGAACCTGGTCTTCAAGGCGATTCTCAAGAAGATACCGAGGTGGAGGCTATTATAGCTGCCGTACAAGAGGAATCCGACGCGATGAATGGAACTATCGCTGGCGACGAAGCAATCGTCGACGACCAGGTCATTGGTACCGCAGAAAATACGCCAGTTGATACCGCTGCCAACTCGCCTTGTCCTCCTGATGCCGAACCAGAGCCAGCATCTGCACAACCCATGCAGAAAGTCCAGTGGCGCTACAAGGAGACGAGAGACGCCTCCGAGTTTACTGACCTATTCAAGGATGTCAAATCCTTGTCTACTACGGAGCTTTATAGAAGACTTGATATCACCAATGAGGCTCTTGTAGCCTGGCAGGATGAATTCAAGGAAATGAAGAAGATCACCGACGATTACGACAACTCGATACGCTATCATAGAGAAGAAGAATCGTTTGATCGTCGCTTCAATTTGGCCGTGGCCAAAAACCCTGCTGCAAATCCGATACAAAAGGATTTCGTTATCAAGGGCATCAGAGCTCAAGACAACACAGAAAACCTCGAGAAATACCAGCGACAACAGGACAGAATCGAGGCAAATGCCTATGGCTATGAGTATGACCACAGGCAAGACCGTATAGGACAGCAAGATCCTATTGCTCAGCGCACCGGATTGGGTCGAAACGGGCGACTTCGCGAGCGACCTAAGCAGACCGCCAAGGCAGCCTTATTAGAAGAGCCCATCATTATGCAAGGGAAACGAACCAGAAAGGCACCAGAGAAATATACCGGAGGTGACGAAGCCAGTAGCAGAGCTTCTACTCCTGTACCGACTCAACGTCGAGGACGCCGCGGCCCTCGCACCCAAGAGGTCAACGGCGAAAACGACGCTCAGGATCAGGGCCAGAATGCGCCCACATCGAACCCGGCCCCCGAACCAGTTGAGAAGGAACCCCCCAAGAAGAAGGGAAAAGGTGGCCGCCCTCGCAAGAACCCTCTCCCGGCGCCTGAGCCCGAAGCTGCCACCACCCCGACCGCGGAGCCGCAACCCGAGGCAGATCCCAAGCTTGAGCAGGAACCAGAACCTTTACCGGATTCCAAGCCCCAAACCAGGACGCGTAAGTCTAAATCACAGCCCAACACAAGATCCAAGGCACAACCCAAGGTAGAAGACGTAACTAAGACAGATCCAGCCCCGGAGCCTGAGTTGAATTCTGGATCCAAGAGAACAGTGGAGGCAACTGAGGAAGCAGACGATCAACCGGTCCGAAAACGTAGACGCAGAGGACCTGCGCCAGCTGCTGCCCCCACCGATCCTACTCCTGATCCTGTTATTGCGGACGAGGAGAATGTACAGAATGGTGTTAAGCCACAAACACCTTCTAAGACGGGTCGGGGAAGAACTATCAAGAAGACAGAGAAGGCTTCCGAGTACAACAACTTTGTCCCTATGTCATCCCCAGGCGTAGCAGAAGAAATCCGCCCTCCAACCGCGTCATCTACCGCCACCGTTGATACCATTGCATCTACCAGCAACTACCAGCTGCGTGAGAAGCGTCAACGAAAGTTCACCAACGATATTAACGACGAGGACTTCATCGAAGAGCCCAAACCCAAGCGTACACGACGAGCACCCAAGAAGAGCGCTGCAAAGGCCGATAATGTGACGTCCGCCCCAGAACCTCATCCAGCGAAGCAGCCCGAGCCGGAAGTACCCGCTACGCCTAAACGAACCCTCAAGATTAAGTTAAAGCCCAAGGCACCTCTCGACAGCTTCCCGGTGGACGCACCCAGCGCGCCCTCACTTAATCCCTCAACAGGCTCAACGCCTCCGAAGACAAACGGCCAGCGTGGCACTGTTTTCAACATCAACGGTAAGGCTCCTACTAATGGGGCCACAGAGCCCAACGGTGCTGACGAGGGGGATGATGACCCCAACAAAACCTACACGACACTAACCAAATCCGAGAAGATGTCGAAGTCCATGAAAGGTAAATGAACCCTGACTTTCCCCAGAATGACGAAATAGTATGCTAACATGGTATCCAGCTCGATGGAAGTCCGGCTCCATGAATGGCGCAGTCGAGAAACGCCGCGCGACTCTCGCAGCGAAGAAGCAGAGCGCCGCGACTCCTACTCCCACACCAACTACCAATGGTAATGGCGGTGGCGGCGATGCTACTGGCCTTGGGCAGTAAAGACGCTAGTGAAGAGCGTACGATTGAAATGAAGGAAAAAGAGAAAAAAAGGGAACGAATACATGTACGAATTATCACGAAGGGCGGAACCAGGCAATAATTACCTGGTTCCCATCTAGTCCAGCGAGAGACCTAAGTTGGATGCTTAAGAGCAATCCAATTCACCACATATACCTAAGGAGGTATCACCACAGGCGGAGGACTGTCAGACAACTTGGTCTTTAGACGTCCATCCGGATCCAATATTGCGATGAGAAACATCTCAAGGGGAACGGTTAACGAAAACCACGAGGAAAGAAGGAGGGAGGGTGGTAGGAAACGGAAACGGAAACGGAAACACTGCACATTATGCCGGTGTACATACACGGAACACAGGGGATACACAAAAGTCATTCTATCGGCATCGGAGTTTAAGGAAGGGGGGAGGGAACCGAAGCGTTTATGTTCATGTTCATGGAAAGGGGGGATGGTCGTTTTGCTATTGGCAGCATATTGCATAGGGAGGTGGGAAACACTCCCGCCATATCCACCGAATTTCGCATAACGGGGAATGATTAGTCTGGTTCTACTTTGAATGCATCGGTCGGAAGTATAGAGATTACACTTGATATTAAGGAATATATTGATACCCTTCTACCCAATTTCGTAACTAGTGTTTTGATGTGATCACTATGATTCCTGGATGAACCTACGGGTTCCATGTGCCATATATGAACGAGGTAATATCCCTTAGTAAAGAAGCCTCGAGTTGTACGGCTCTCCCTAAAGTGGCTGATTCTTAGTACCCATATGGATCGACATCTGCTTAACTCGACCTTTGGAAGAATGCAGCCCAGGAACGTGGACACTTCGCGCGAAAAGAAGCCATCCGATTGCAATAGGAACACTTTCTTAAGGGGTCGCAGTCACAGCTTGGGAGGTTCGTATCTCTCCTCGGCGCGAAATAATCTACTGCCTTTCTTTTATCTATCATGGTCGAGCATTGAATGCACACCAAGTCTGCTACGGCTCTTGGCGAAAATGGATGGTAAGCAGTGATGGTGGGTGGTCGGCCAAGAAAAATACTGCAGCTAGTAGCTAGAAAGCCTCACATAGAAGGAACACGGATTACCAATTTCACTGTTGCGAAGGAAAGAAAAAGAAGATGGGATCTGGACGTTTTCATTTGTCCAGGATGCTGTTCTTTTGGTATGTGTCACCTTTACGCCCCGTAGCCGAAATGCAAAGTTGACCAGTCCTACCAGACACGCAGCAGCAGATGTCTTCTGCATCGTCATCTCATTTCCACTCCTCCTCTGCCGTTTGTCCGTGAAAAAGTTGGCTGGCCATGTCGGTATATTCGTCTTCCAATTCGTGATATGACTGACTCTCTATAGTCGTCAATCAATGAATAAGGCAGCTTTGTGCAAATCCACCTCTCCCTAATACTTGTCCCGAAACGAAATGCTCTTCCTTTACATCACGACACCGGAGTTGCTGGCAATACGCTGTGTTGTAGATTAGTATGGTGGTTTCTTTCGAATGAGGGTTGTGAAGGATGACTTACAGGCCATAACTCAGCAGCCTCCTTGCCGACGGGTCCGGTGATAGCGGAGCCCTTCATCTCACCCTTGGGGTTGACGATCTAGAAAGTGCATGGTCAGCATGTCTGTCTAGATGATGCGCAGGCCAGTGAAGGTAACTTACGACACCAGCGTTGTCCTCGAAGTACAGGAAGACACCGTCGGTTCGCTTCCAGGGCTTGGACTGTCGGACGATGACGGCGGGGTGGACCTTCTTGCGGAGCTCGGGCTTTCCCTTCTTGACGGTGGCCATGACCATGTCACCGACACCACCGGCGGGCAGTCTGTTGAGGCGGGCACCGATACCCTTGACGGAGATGATGTACAAGTTTCGGGCACCCGAGTTGTCGGCGCAGTTCATGATGGCACCACTATTCCCAAGGATTAGCGTCTGGAGATTCGCTGCGAACGGTGGGGTTTCTGCACTTACACGGGCAGACCGAGGGTCATCTTGAGCTTGCCACCGGGGGCACCACGCCTGTGAAGTATTGTCAGTGAAATTGCTTCAGTATTTTCGTGTGTCGCACGGATTCCATCATCCTCCTCTTGCGGGATACTCCAACATAATTGCAATCGAGCGAAAGTTCGGAGGTCGAGATTCGAGGCGAGTGCTCTTCCAAGGCACCAAGTTTCCCATAACAAGCCTTCTATTCCCCCTCTTGATGTGTCGCATAGGTTTCATAGCTGATTTTTGGTCGTGAACTTGTTCTTTTCAATCCCCCACTACCATCAATACCTCCTCCAGTCGGACCCCTCCAAGCCGTCGAGTAGGGCAGGAAAAATCGCAGGAAATTCGAAATCCAACAGAGACAAAACTTACGAGATCTTGGCCATTGCGACGGATTTGTTCGGTTATTTCTTAACGGTCGGAAGAAACGGGGTGGTGATGGGTTGACGAGGTGGTTGAATTGAGATCACTAAGAAAAATAAAAAAAGTTCGAGTGGCTCCAAATTTTTGGGTGAACTTCAAAGGTACAGCAAACCCGAAATGTGCGGCTTCCACAGCTTGCGGAAAAAACCCTAGGGACCCACAAAGTTTAAGAAGCGATTTCCATAAAGAGGAAGCTTTTCACGTGACTTTCAATTTACCTAACACTTTATCTTGGTGGCCTGTGCGCCCTTATCCCCCACCATCTTCTTTGCAAGTTGCATCTGCATTATTGAACTTCACAGCTTCACATCAGTCACAGCCACAACACAATGAACCTGCATCTCAATATATTTCCATATTACTATGCTTTCGCTAAGTAAACTCAGGCATCACATGCACAATCATTGAGCTCGTGATTCTTGATATTTTCAAGTCTCGCAGTATTAGGTGTATCGTATTTGGAGTCACATATTGTACCATTAAATAATGTCATTGGTAAATGCAACCCCCCCTCCCCCTCACAAACCATACGACCAGCAATGGCCAGAGACCCAAGGCAACTAAACATTCTCATAGTGAAGAAGGGCACAGGATACAAGAAGTCCATTCTTCTTTATCATTGAGCTTCAAATACCAATTGCCAGCTAGCTAATCTCTGTAATTTACTACTTAATAAATAAGTTGAATACTCTAAGAGCCACACAATGACAGTTCCTCTCCATTCCATTCCATGCTTAACCCAGTCATTTCTAAGCTCAAGGACACTATATACTGAAGGCTATGGGTAACGCAGCTAGTGGTCGTCCCTCTCCGACCACGGCTTCAACGCCTCAAGGAATTTCAAGTGAAGATCCGGATCACTGCTATGCTTCAGCAATTCCTCGAACGCGTTGTCGCCAAGTCTCTGCAGGAAGATCAAGATGCCGCCCCATTGAAAGTCAACAAATCCAACGGTCTTGCCTTCAAAGAACGGCCCTTCGGTGTTCTCCTTCAGCAGAGCATCGATCTTCTCTATGTGCGGCTGGGCCGCCTTCCACGCCTTCTCGCCGCCCCCTTCTTGGAACTTCTCTAGGGTTGTCTTGATGTTCGCCTCGCGGGTTCGGCGGAAGTACGGTATGCTGGCCTCGTTCAAGATGTTGAATGGCACGCCCGGGATGAAGACCGGCGCGATGGCCCTGAAGAGACCTGTGGTGGGTGTGTCAAGCCTGGCTATGTAGGGCGAGTCCAGGTGTAGGGGCTTTTCTGGGTATTTCTCCTCGAGCACGCGGGCGATTTCTTTGGAGTCTGTAACCCATTTCCCATCCGGCAGGACAACGGTTGGAATAGTGTATAGGTCCCTTGGGGGGAGGCTACATTCCCATGTTATTCAATCCGCTTAACTATGGCGTTATACGGGTAAGCTTACTGGCCCTCGAATTTGGGCTTGATGTCTGGATATTCAACCTGTCAATAATGGGTTAGTCATACTTGAAGCGACCGTTATGCGGCATTGTTGAAGCTTACCCATTCCGTCTTGTAAGGGATCCCCTTGTAGTTCAGAACGAATCTGGCTGTTTCCCTTCATGTTAGAAACTCAAATAGCTCCTGGGCACGCCAGTGGCACATACTCTTCCATGGATTCAACGACCAGCACTTGTTAGGCGGCCTGGAAGGGAGGTCGAAGAAAAGAATTTCCTGGTCAGACATTGCGAACGTATTGACTATGACGATGTAAGCTTGGGTGATCCAGAAGAAGTCACTTGGGAAGCTGACGGACAGATTGGGAGAGGTTCTTGCGTATTTATCTTTATTGACGACGACATCATGACTAACACTACGGAGCATCCAACCGAACGCATCGGGTATATCACATCCCGGGATAGCTCAAGTCAGCTTAAGCTACCCATGCAGCTCCATATAGAGATCGAAATTAACTCACCTCGCCGAATCGACATCACAACCCCGCTCTCGCGGCCCGGCATGCATGCTTTTGGTATAAGCTGCGAGATGGGCCGTCTGGCGTGCCATAATATTGTATTTCTTGCATATACAGATCAAGAATCAAGGATTCCATAAGTGCTCATCAACCCCACCAGATTATATATTAGACTATACTACCCCGCCATAGCATCGTAAGTGTGAAAGCTAATTAGTGAGTCACGAGCTAACATCAACGCGCATCGTGAATTGGAATTGCTGTAACTTGCTATCTTGCTGCTAGGCACACTTGGATCGCTTATTGAGACAGAATTGGTCAAGGAATTAAGTTAAGCACTCTGACCTGATCCCTCGCGCCGGCCAGTTTCCTGGTAGGATCAGCACACTGGATCGGCCATTTCTTTCTTCCGTTCTTTTCCATTGGTAAAGGATACCTAATATGATGTTATTAAAGTGAAACAGTTATTAGTAAAGTATTCCAAGTACTCTCGGAGTCGCTTACTAATTCTAATTCGCGATACCTGTTTTGGGCAAACGGTGCAATGCTGAATAATATCAAATGCGAAATCTGTTGACCTCTTTCGGCATCGATTCATGCCATGTAACCATTCGGCCTCTGTTGCATTTTGGCGCTGTGTGACATGATGCGATAGCCTAGATCCGTCTTAAACCATATAATCTCCCGTCGACCGACTCGATATCAACCCGTCTAGTTTTGACAACTACAGACATACCTATCTTCATAACAAGTACTTGCTCTTTTGCCGGTAGATTCTATGATATTAATGGGCAGCAACACCCCATATTCCACCTTTTTACCAGAGTATGAAAAATCCCGTGGCATCTCGAATTTTCCTCTCTTGTTAATTTATGCTCAGCGAATTTCTTGACCATGATTAAAGCAATTCTAAAGTGCAAAGGATTATCCACTCTTGTGCAACGCCCCAAAGTTGCCAAGTTATAATACTATTGAAATCTAAAATCAAGTCCTTTGTCTTTAAAGTTGATTATCGACTGTGTCTCCCATATGATCATTCACATGGCAGATGGAAACATGTATTACAGATTATGTAATATCTCAATTGTTCCCTAGAGTCAGTACCTATCATATACCCCGGATTCGACTCCTCAATATTAGCATAGCAGTTTCGATTTCCATAAAATACAGCCACTTTTGAACCGGCGGCCCTGAATTACAAGGGAAATGTGAATCTGGGTATGTCAATTTTCGTGGTAACTCGACCACAAACAGTTTTCACGTCATCAAGCTTCGTCTGTAAATAATTTATCATTCAATCGTCAGTTTACCTTGTAGCGTCCCAGATTTAATCGGCTTTGAACATTCACAAATGATGTCGAAGGCCCAGTAAAGTCAAGTAAACGCACAGACCATCGCCCAATCTTTTACCTTAGAAAAGGCAATCACGTCAATAATTGGTTACAGTTAATGTCGCTACACTTGACTAGCCCACTAGCCCTAATCCGGGTTAGTCCCATCTATCGATAAGCATAAGCAGCGATCTGCGATTGTCGTTAATACTCAAGCAGCAGTGGAATTTCAACGAGGCCTTCCCGACCTTAATTTCTTCCGACTTTCACATTATTCTTCTCTGGTCAACCCACGATCAACCATGGCGCACGCAGCCCCTGTTGATATCTGGAACGGCAATGGCGTCGCCTTGGGAGCTTCGTCTCCCAGGAAAGTCGCTTATTTTTACGATTCCGATATTGGTAACTTTGCATACGTTTCTGGTCATCCTATGAAACCCCATCGCATTCGGTTGGCTCACAGCTTGATCATGAACTATGGTGTTTACAAGAAGATGGAGATCTACGTAAGCTATCCGAATACCCTGCATTGCTTCAAACCTTCTAACTTGCAGCTACCAGCGTGCGAAACCTGCGACGCGACTCGAGATGACCCAATTCCACACGGACGAGTACATCGACTTCTTGCAGCGAGTCACTCCCGAAAACATGGACAACTTCCAGCGCGAGCAAGGTAAATACAATGTTGGCGACGATTGCCCTGTGTTCGATGGCCTATTCGAGTTCTGCGGTATCAGTGCTGGTGGCAGCATGGAAGGTGCAGCACGCCTGAACCGCCAGAAGTGCGACATCGCGGTCAACTGGGCTGGTGGTCTTCACCACGCAAAGAAGTCCGAAGCCAGTGGATTCTGTTATGTGAACGGTAAGCATTTTGGCGCAAGCTTCAACTTCGCTTCCCGACGCATTGCTGACAAATTGTCTTTCGAATAGACATCGTTCTTGGAATCCTTGAGCTATTGCGATTCAATAAGCGCGTTCTGTACATCGACATCGACGTACACCATGGAGATGGCGTCGAGGAGGCCTTTTACACCACGGATCGAGTCATGACCGTTTCGTTTCACAAGTATGGAGAGTACTTCCCCGGAACCGGAGAGCTTAGGGACATCGGTATCGGTCAGGGACGCTACTATGCTACCAACTTCCCTCTTCGTGACGGCATTGACGACTCATCGTACAAGTCGATCTTCGAACCCGTCATCTCGGCTGTTATGGAATTCTACAACCCCGACGCAGTTGTTCTTCAATGTGGTGGAGACAGTTTGTCGGGTGACCGTCTGGGTTGCTTCAACTTGAGTATGGATGGCCACGCCAACTGTGTCAAGTTCGTCAAGAGCTTCAATCGTCCAACATTGGTCCTTGGAGGAGGTGGCTATACTATGCGTAATGTCGCTCGCACCTGGGCCTTTGAGACGGGAGTCCTTGTTGATGCCCAGATGGATCGCACACTACCATTCAACGAGTACTACGATGTAAGATGAATTTTTTTATCTCTTATCATTTGCCCAATTGCTAACCTTAGACTTAGTACTACGGCCCCGACTACTCTCTTGACGTGCGTGCTTCCAACATGGAGAACGCAAATAGTCCCGAGTACCTAGAAAAGATCAAGAACCAGCTGATCGAGAACTTGCGACGCACTGCTCATGCCCCCTCTGTGCAAATGCAAGACGTGCCTCGCCACTCCATGGGTGCAATGTCTGATGAGGAGGAAGCCGAACTTGACGACCTAGACGAAGATGAGAACAAGGACGTCCGCATGACCCAACGCCGATGGGATCAGCGCATAGAGCGAGATAACGAGTACGAGGAAAGCGACAACGAAGAGATGGACAAGGCGAATGGGGTCCACCGTAATGGCCACACCCGCAGACCGTTCACCGATTACCGAAACTCGGACGTTGAGGCAGATAGTGGGGCTGCCACCCCAGCTAACGGTACTGTTGACGATGTCGTCAAGAATAAGGAGACGGATGATGTTGTCATGGAGGATGTTGTGGAAAAGGAGCAAGAGCCCGAAGCGAGTACTCGCGCCTCCTCCAGGCCAGACGATAAGGATGTCGAAGAAGCCAAGGCTCCTAGTACTGCTGAGCAGGAAGAGGCTCCAAAGGAACCCCAAGAGCCCTCCAAATCTGATAAGACAGAGAGCGAAGGCGGGGATGAGTCGGGCACTCTTAACAATAGCTCGGAAGACAAGACGGAGAGTAAGATATCCGATGAAACCATGCGAGACGCCGAGGACAGTAAGAAGACACCGGCTGCGGAAGTCGAGAAGACGTCTAACGCCTCTCCGGAGACTAAACCAGCAGCCGCTGAGCCCGAGAAGGTTGATGTCGATGGAGATGTCGATATGGACAAGCCAACCGCCACATCCGAGTCTACGAAAGACAGTGACACGGATGTCAAGACGGAACAAGCTGCGGAGGGTACTGGTCCTGCTTCTCCTGACAAGGCGGCAAGTCCAGCCAAAGACGACGCAACATCTTCTTAGAGGGAGGTTGCCAGAACATATTTGAAGATACCCCCCCCCCCCCCCCCCCCCCATCTTTCTTTAGACTTTTCGGATAATTCGACCTTCTGGCGAGTGAAGGAT
Source organism: Hypoxylon sp. CI-4A (assembly GCA_002120315.1). Lineage (NCBI taxonomy): Eukaryota > Fungi > Ascomycota > Sordariomycetes > Xylariales > Hypoxylaceae > Hypoxylon > Hypoxylon sp. CI-4A. Next base: position 38,241 of record KZ111584.1, read on the forward strand.
AGGAGATGATTGTACAGCAGAGAGGATGCCAGGAATGAATAGGACATACGGTGTTAATTGGTCTTTTCTCAACCAGTGTACACCAGTCGAGCAAAGGCGTTCAGGTTTATGGCAGCATCAGCTTTTTTATCGTTATAGTCATAGCCATCGCCGATATTGTGCTGATAAGGACAATATTTCATCTTGATAGTTGAGTAAATTACTTGATTTCAACTATTTCTTGATTTTGATTTCTTATTGTGACTGAATTGCACTAAGTCTAATTCTATGCACAGTTCCTCGTCAAAAATATGCGCATTAATGACATACGAGAATAATAAGACGAGGTGCCTTATCCACGACTATACTAGGAAACCTCATGAAAAAAGAGTCTATGTCAAGAGAACGGGCATATGAAGGAGCCAACTGTAAAATGAATTGAAGCTGTATCACCGATATATCCGGCTTCATTAGATCAATCTAGTCTGAATGGAGGTTCTTAAACTAGCAATAGCTACTAATGGAGCGTACTGGCTGACTGGCTGTTTAGATTGAACTGAACACCAACAGCATTACCATGGGCGCCTATTTCTTTCGGAAACGTAGTAATTATTGTCAGCCCAACGCAAAAAGTCCCGCTAACTTTATAAACTTGCCCTTGATTTTATGGCGATATCCTGGAGCTAATCTCCTGCGAAATCTGGAGTTGAAGGTCAACTTACAGTATGTAGGGGTCCATAAATCTCGGGTCGGCATGTTCCAGGTCCTTTATGGATGGCAGGTAACAATCCGCATAGGCTTGCCCTAGTAGCGTAAGGCCTAGTTTCCTGAGCAGGAGATCCATGTCACTGCGCAACTACGTACATCATCGTCCTTCAGCTAGTCACGTGCTAAACATGTGGCATATCATGGTCCGAGCTTCTTTATCGATTACCGGAAGCTACAGCTTGTCGCTTAGGTAATTGCCTTGCGGCAGGCAGACCTCAGGCTTCGTCAACACTGGGCAATTTCCAGTTGTAAGCTTCACTAAATCAACCATCGCCTCTTCATCAATTCTATCAACATCCTCAATCACTACCTTATTTCTGCGCCCTTGTTCTTTTTACTGCGTCAACTCCAGAATTTGATCAATATTTAGTCCTGAATCAATTTCCTCGACTTATTGTACCTAAATCAACTCTGCGTCAGCGCATACCACCAAGATGGATCGGTTGAATAGAATGCTAGCTGGTGCTGGCGGCATGGGAGGCATGGGTGTCGCCCCTGGAAGTGTGAGGACCTTCGCGATACCTAGATTTCTTGTTTGACTATACTAACATAACTATTTGGATAGGACAACTCGAACCTAATCGATAACTCCGAGACCGTTTACATCTCCTCCCTAGCACTACTAAAGATGCTGCGACACGGACGAGCAGGCGTTCCTATGGAAGTCATGGGCCTTATGCTCGGAGAGTTCGTCGATGACTTCACCGTGCGCGTTGTGGACGTCTTTGCCATGCCCCAAAGTGGTACTGGTGTCAGTGTCGAGGCTGTCGACCCGGTATTCCAGCAGAAGATGATGGATATGTTGACACAAACCGGACGGTAAGATGACCCGTACACATTAGCTTGTGTCTTTACTGATAGATGTTGCTTAGACCTGAATCAGTCGTCGGATGGTACCACTCTCATCCTGGTTTTGGTTGCTGGCTTTCGTCTGTCGATATCAACACACAACAAAGTTTCGAGCAACTAACGCCAAGAGCTGTCGCCGTCGTCGTTGATCCGATACAGTCAGTGAAGGGAAAGGTCGTCATAGACGCTTTTCGCTTGATCAACCCCCAGTCCCTCATGTTGGGACAGGAGCCGAGACAGAGCACATCCAACCTGGGTCACCTCAACAAGCCCTCTATCCAGGCGCTTATTCACGGTCTAAACCGGCACTACTATTCCATCGGTATCAACTATCGAAAGACAGCCTTAGAAGAGAACATGCTTATGAATCTGCATAAGCATGTGTGGACAGAGGCGCTTGAGATGGAGGACTTTAGACACGAAGGGGAGCACAACAAAGAGCGCTTCCAGCGCTTGGTGTCACTGGCGGATGGCTACGAGAAGAGGGTAAAGGAGGAGACGGAATTAACTAAGGAGCAGCTTAAGACGCGCTACGTCGGCAAGCTTGACCCCAAGAAGCACTTGGAGGATGTCGGTCAGCAACTCATTGAGGACAACATTGTTGCCGTCTCGAGGCAAATGATCGACAAAGAGGCAACAATGCCTAAGAAGGACACGGCGGCCAACAGTCAATCGAACGGAGATCGCATGGACGAAGATGAAGAGCTATAAACCTGCATTCTCGATACCAATTTAATTGAGCTAGGGGGTCTCGTCCTCAGCAGTGTAATCTTAGGCGTTGAAAGGGTTGGCGGACCCGGTCGAGAAAGCATCGGCAATGGATCGCTTGCTTTTATGACTTGATTTCGCAAACATACACATGAGGTGTTATGAATACAAAGTTATTCTCACGCACATGCAACATGGTTACGTCTTTTATTGCATCTTCATACTACTCCAACAGCAAACAGAAGCCGTGTATTGCTTCAGCTACTTTGTTGACTCATGCCTAGGTAAAGTCATTATTCCAATTATGTTCGCCTTGTTATGAGTAAAAAGGCATCGACATTACAGTTGATACAATGCCTTTGTTTTTTTTAGCAACTTTCCTGTTTCATTTCAAGCCTACTATCTCGTGAACAATGCCCGTTGTTCACATACACAAGGATCATGTTGTGCCTATATAACCTCTATTGCTCCTCGTACATGAGAAATACCCGTGTCATCGCTCCTCGACACCAATACTCAAACTGAAAACAAATTTGAGTAGTGCTTTCAATCGTAAGTGCCCCTCACACAAAGACCAGAAAGCAAAGAAAATGTCTTCTAACAAGAAAAGCAAGACCTTCGAGTGGTCGATGAAAGTTGTCACGGCCTGCTTGAACTGCTTCCCTAGGAAATACACTCCAGCCCGGACGTACCCCGACTTTCTCAGTATCCCATACAAAACCAACGGAGGCCTTAATAACGAGAACTACCTTCCAGGCAACCCGCCCCAACGTTCTGGCCGAGCCGAGAACGATCCCGAAGGCGTTATTTCTAAACAGCCCCGACGCCCCCGATCTCTTTATCTTAACGCAGACGCAACCCCCCGCCTTGACTCGCCCCGTTTAGGACCAGCCATGACCGGACGAGAAGACTACCCACACGAGGACCCGCGCGAGGACTGGTCGAAGGTCACGCTCACCGCGACGCAAATCGCCGAGCTCTTCAGAACCATCCACAGCGCCCTCGAGCATGTGCCGTACGCCATCGGCGGCATGGCCGCGCTGTACGCCCACGGATGCACCGACCGCCGAGTCAAGAGCGTGAGCCTGATCTGTCCCGCCCACGCTAAGTACAATGTGCGAGCATGGTTGGCCTCGCGCGGATTCGAGGGGTACGCCGACTCGGTCGGCATCCCGATCTCGGGCGGTCCCGACGGCGTCTTCACGTGCCGCGCGCGCATCAAGTATCTCGACGAGGGCTTCGAGAAATTCGAACGCGTCCAGTCCAGCAGCATGGGCAAAGCCTGGATCCTGGGCCTTGCCAGCCAGCTCGACCACGCGGCGGCGGGGTTCGTGGATCACTATCGGAAGATGCAGCGGCGGCTGAGCAGGGAGAACGACGGTAGAGGCAAAGGAACCGGTCAGGAGGAGGGGGCCCTGCGGGCTATCGCTCGTGATATCTTCTGGCTCCTCGACAAGGCGGCGGAGACCGAACACCCTTTGCCCCGCCATCTACTACCAACACTGCTCAGCGAAGAGTGTTGGGTCCCGTTCACGGACCGAAATGCCGAGGCGCGAAAGGAGATGGCTCGCGCCGGGATCGACGTCAACGCGGTAGAGACTCGTCACAGCAACGAGGCTATGATCCGAGAACACACCGCCATCCTCGCCCAGTACGGCCTGGAAAACGACGAGACGGAGGAGGAGCAACCCTTCGACATGATGAGAACGCTTACTAACAAAAAAAGCGTCTACACCCTTCGACCAGGCCCCATCACCCCGTCCAAACCCAGCGCCGACGTCTTGCCCCTGCCCACACTGATCTTAACAACACCATCCACGCCGCCCAAGAAGCGGCCTAGCACAAGCAGCTCGGGTAAGAAGAAGACGAGCTTCTTCTCCGGATTGCTGCATTCGCGGAAGTCAGATGGCTCCCCCCGGTCTAGGAGCTTCAGGGACTTTGGTCGCAGCTTGACGCGGACGTCGACTTCGAAGTCGGCACCGACTACGCGGCCGCCTCCCGCGCGGTGTTCATCGGAGACTGAGAGGCCGAATGCGGATTGGGTTTGAGGATTGATCCGTGAGGATGGAAGGCTGAGGGGGTAGACAGGTATTGGAGGAGGTATGTTTGGTTCTCTTATGTACCATTTGTATGGATCTATGAGATTGTCTTGGATTTATTGTCGAGTCTGGAGCGTAGAGAGGGCGTGGGCGTGGGCGTGGGCGTCGTCTTATTTATACATGGATATTTCCTGCTGTGTACCCCCGTATCACATATGAATCAAACTAGTTTTGTCCTATCTACCCCTGGCCCCGTACAGATCACATCGTATGTAGTCTATGAAGGCCAAACCCTATTCTTTCCGGTCGTCTTTTTTCCGTTGAATTTTCCGAAACACGCCAAAGCTCACCACTTTTAAATTTAAATAACTTCACTGCCAAAAAAAAATGCAAATATGTCAAACCAAAATTTCCATGTACTGTGTTTAAATACTCTAATTTTATGGTTTCCACAAAGAAAACCTTTAATCTAGCGTATAATTAAGATTTAATACCTTTTGAAACACTCGGTACATTTGTGTTTAACTTCAACATTGCACACCTATTAGTGATCCAATGTAAAATAAATACGGGAAACTCCCCAGGCCAGTTAGTTAAAGTATTTCGATGTTTCCTACTATTCCCAAATTGTTTGGTGAAGTTGTCTTGGTTTAAAATGAAGGTATTTAAAATGAAGATGTTGAAAATGAAGGTGTTGAAAACGAAGGTGTTTGGTATCTTTGGCAACTAATTGTGCCCATCATGGTTTATCAACATGCTTCATCTTACCCACAAAGCTCATCTTCCCCAAGATAATAAAACATTCATACTGGTTTAAGATTCGTGGGCTGCCACCAGGTGATAGCTTCATCATCGTTATTGCCGTCAAGCCATATATTTAACGTCCGTCAACGACCTTGCTAACCCCCATGACTCCAAAGGGCAGTTGCTCAGGGCTCTCCCCTTCGCGGATTTACATAGAATCTTGTTCTCTGCACATGCCGTTGGGCCTAGCTATTCTTGGCCTCAATATAGAGAAGGCAGATGGGGGAAACTGCTTCTATTATACTTCTTGCGAACAGAAGCGTTGAAGCTTTTATTTTAGTCCTTCCGCATTGGTATCTTAGTGACCTGCCCCGGCGTCGCGTCCTCATTTTCAAGACTGATTGCTTTCTTCCCCCCCCTATTTGTACATCAGATTCTTGACAGCTGTCAATGGGTCGCCACCTTATATCATCTTATGATAATTAGCGCAACGGCTTTTGACTACCATTCTATCCAACCTCGTCGACGCCTGTATTAAAATAATAAAATAGGAAACTTACTATGGAATATGAATGGTTACTATGAATCACTTCTATAAAAACGGAAGAAAAATAGAGCTAATAGTTTAGTAGCAATCACAAAGTGCATTTTCATCTACTTAATTCTAGCCTGGCATTTTGTCATAGTTCTTTTGACAATTCCGTAATACAACTAAGAAAGCCTCGAGTCTAGTACATTGTTGTGTGTGTACGTGCAAATTTGCGTACGCGAAAGCTATTCAAGTAATGTGTGTGTGGTATTCAATTGCATAATGGAATACACACGATCGAATAGCGACATCATTGAGAATAACCGTTTTATATCGTGAGATACAGTAGGAATAACCTCGTTTTGGATGTTGAAATTCTGTAGCGCCGGCAATTGCACAGCTAGATTAGGTGGGCGCTCATTGCCAGCTGTCAAAACTAATGTACAAATAGGGGGGAGGGGGGGAAGATAGATATGTAGGTCACCAGACAGCGCTAGTAGGAATCGAACTCTACAGAAGTAATATACAATCCGCTTTCCATACGGGTTTTTTGTCTCGTATCTCCCTTAGCAACAGATGTAACCTAGCATAGTTAGACGTGCGTAGACGTTTGACGAAGGGTTAATCGTGTAATAACCTTCCGATTCGGTTCTAGCTACACAGTGTTGAGTTATTACTCCAATGTTGGGGAATAATGTAAAATATGTAAAATATACTATAAAATATCCAAGAAGCCTTCCGATACAACATGTAATGAAGAGAATAGCCATTCGTTACAATAGCCATGAGTTTCAATAGCCATGAGTTTCAATCAGGCGTACAAAGATATTCACAATGCATCCCCAAAATATCCGTCACCAACTCGACCAGAATAGTCTACTGGACGATATTGTGCATCACATCATGGACCATCACCCAGATCGAGAGTCGGTATATTATCTATGCCAAGCTATTCTCATGCGGGACTGGAATGGGGGACTCCTTTACTGTACCGGCCCACAGGCACACCGAGTCCGGAAGCACTGGAGCTCAATTTCCGATTATCTCCCAAAGCAAGCCGGTCAAAATGTCGAAGAGGCACAGTTCCACTATATCGAACTAGGATTCGATCTTGAGGACCTGGAAATATACGAGCTACGACGCGGCAAAAAGGACTTCTTCACCGGCATAGTTCTTTTTAGAGTGGTTAACCTTACGACCATCGAAAAGAACTTCGAAATATTCTTCGTCCAACTGATCCTACGCCAGGTCAAGTTCGCCCTGAGCCGTGTCGTCCTGCAGCTCCCCTCGTACGACTCCGGCGTAGACAAGATAGTGGATATATTCGGTGAAAGGCTTCTCTACGCCGGGACTACTGATAAGTGGCTATCCTCGGGGAAGGTTTACTTCGCGGAAAGGGTAAGCCATTTTCTCTCTCAGGGGATAAAGGTAGAATTCTGCCTGCCCGCCTTCCCCTGCAAGTCCCCCAACACCAACAAGGTGATTGGCAAGGATCCCGACTTGGGCGAGATGCTTGCCTTGGAGCGTTTGCATAGCTTTGTGAGAGATATCGAGCCGATATACGGGCCAGGCGCCAAAATATGGATAATCAGCGACGGCCATGCCTTCGCCGACTGTAGCAAGTCTCCTTTTTTGACATTTCAGCTATAAGGCGATGCTAACAGAAAAGAGTGCAGCCGGTGTCGACGACAGAGACGTGGACGACTACTACCTGAAGTTAAACAAGATGAACTTGGACATAGGGACACGAAGAGGAAACACAGACCGTGTGGTCCTCACTACGCTTAGCCAGATCTTAGAGCTGGATCAGTTCAAAGGAAAAGCTAGGCTTGCGCATTCGAACAAGCTCAACATGGCTTCGATCCACCATCCTGCTCGGACGAAGCCGACGATAGACGCGGAGATATGCCGACAAATACTCATGGCTGGCTGCCAAAGCCAGACTACGGCAGTAAAAGATCGGATTGAGTCTCAGGACCCCCCTACCCAGGCATTGTATCATGGCTTTACAGAGGTAATACTTGAGGATCTGGAGTCACATCCGCATGCACAGACGATTGGCATTTCGAAACGGAGACAGCTCGCCTCGAACGTGGCGTTCAAGATGATAATGGTAAGTCTTGTTCTCGATCTATCTACTAAAGTCTTGCAAATGAAGATGACTTCTAATAGGGATGTTCCAGAGGAACCAGGCATATTCGAACCTTCTAGCGATGGTTTTCCCCAACCATATTCGGCTTTCGACTCACGCGTACGTCACATACTTTGACCTGAAACATGGTAGTATGAGTACTGGAATGGCACAACTAATTCACAATTAACTTGACATTCCCCTTAGACAAGACAACGCTGGCCCGAAGTTTGCCGTTCAACTATTCGAACCGAAGATCTTTCGACCAGTCGAAACTCTTACACCCTGCGTCGTCGATATAACTCCTAGCGCGATGATCCCCACGCCGTGGCACTACTGCGTGGTGAAGATGCATGGTAGCAGTGAACTGTTCGTGACGAAGTCGAAGGTAGTCCGCCGAGGCATTGCCACCGGCCTGTTAAAGGGCACTCTGGAACCACAGGAGAGCTACGTCGAGCCGTACATGGTAGCCTACTTCAGCGTGCGTGAGTCCCGCCGCCGCTGCGCAAAACGTACTGGCTTTAGAAAACGGCCAAGAAGGATGGACAAGATGGACGAAGACAGATTCAAATCCCTCGTAATAGAAGTATCGCCAAAGCCACCAACAGAGATCTCGGTAGAGGCCCCAGAAGAAGAAGAAGAAGAAGAAGAAGAAGAGGACCCAGAATTGGCTCCGCCGGTGCCCCAATCTCCTGCTGCAGTATTGGAGAGATTTCCCCTGTAAGTCACACCCTAATGTTTATAACTTCTGGAAGGTACTACATTGTGTTAACCCAGTTGTTAAGATTGGCGATCTCTAAGGAATTGGCGCTGCATGCCTTGAGCCCCACGGATTCTAACGAAGATTACGACGAGGGTTTTGTTGTTCTCTGAGACTTCAAGGGGATGGTGTTGTACTTGTACTCGGTGGAATAGGGGCCAGGGCCTACGGGATATCGTATGACGGGTGATCTGGGTCACATTCAGGTGATTCGATGGGGATTCGGCGTTTGGATGCGTTTTACGTGGTTGAAACATAAACACTAATACTGGAGAAGTCACTATGTGTATATATATCTGGGTATTGAAAAAGTGAGTCACTCGAACGTGGGCAAGGGTTATTTTACAAAGTCTAACACTAGATCACAGAGACCTTTTCAAAGCACGCAATTCGGTTATACTGTTTTTTTTTTCATGCTGAAAAATGACGGACGTATCCCCTCTGTACGGTAACCGTCTCTGTAAGTTGCAATCTATACCTGTAGTTTGAACCTGACGAACAGGAAAAAAAGGGGGGCAAAAGGGGGCCACAATCAGGTACAATATCAGCAATGCCATACATCCCCAACAGCAGCTTATAACTAGCAATATGCCGAATAAAACAGTGATAACTACTACATGAGCAAGATATAACTCTGTCAGGTGGTCTTATCGTCACAATAACTTGCTCAAATTGTCTCATCATGTAGAAAGTACCCCACAGCAAACAATCTGTATGGAGAAATATTCTCATGGCTCCTTAATCCCAAGACTTCAGATGGGATAGCCCAGTTAAATGGGTAGCTGTGTCAACTTGATTAGTACGTCCGTCCACTGTAGGTTACTGTCCCGACAGATTGGTTAGGACGACATAACGACAAAAAGCAAGTGCCTGCCCTGCTACCTCAGGTTGCTGCCGAAAAACCCTTTCCCTAAAAATAAAAATAAAAACAAAACTTTCTCTCGTTAATTATTATCTGATTTCGTCTGCACGAGTAATCGGTCTCGCGACTTCTTATTTTCTCGCACCACCTTCTGCGAGACAAGTTCTCAACTTTTCACCGTCAACTCGTACCTTGATTAACCCAAACTATTCGCGACAACTTGTCATTCATCATGGCTACTATGGATGGTATGACCATGTCGATGACAATGGACATGTCAACCACCATGGCCTCTGCGACCGCCACCACCACCTCTGCTGTCGCTGCCACCACCACCGCCATGAGCATGGGTGGTATGGACATGGGCAGCATGGACATGGGCGACGAGCATGCGTGCAAGATCTCGGTATGTGAATTCCTTTCATTGATTTTAACCTCTACCTACCCCTACCAAACCCAACAAAGCTAACCATCACCATCACCATCAACAGATGCTCTGGAACTGGAACACAGTCGACGCGTGCTTCCTGTCGACCTCGTGGCACATCCAGTCCAAGGGCATGTTCGCCGGCTCCTGCGTCGGCGTGGTCCTTCTCGCCGTTCTTCTCGAGCTCCTGCGCCGCTCCGTCAAGGAGTACGACCGCTACCTCGTCGGCGAGGCCCGCGACCGCGACAACTTCCAGGCTTTCATAGCCGGTACCCGTAACACCACCGAGCGTGGCCATCCTGCTGCTGATGCTTCTGACACCACCGCTAAGCCCGGCCAGTCCTTCAGCGAATCTTCCATTGCCAGCTCCACCGTCGCTGTTTCCGGCTACCGACCTAAGATCTACGAGCAGGCTCTTCGCGCCCTGCTTCACACGGCGCAGTTCGTTGTTGCGTACTTCCTGATGCTGTGTGTATTGCCTCTCCGTTTTTGATTGATTTGTGCTTTTGTGTGCAAAGAATGTCGTATCGCTGTCGCTGTACTCGGGGCTAACTATTCATTATTTATTAGGCTCGCCATGTACTACAATGGCTACTTCATCATCTGCATCTTCATCGGCTCGTACATCGGTGCCTTCATCTTCCAATGGGAGAGACTTGGCGTGTAAGTGCGTCTTTGATCCCTTCCTCTGTTCTGATGAATAGGCCTTTCTTACTGACAATAATGATAGTGCACAGCAGACCAGTGCTGCACAGGAAGCTACCGTCTGCTGCGGTTAGGTTTCACAAGTCAAGGAACAAGCACGAACAGGTGGCACTGGACGGATGGTTAGGATGAAGTTTTTTTCGATTCTGGCAGGAGTGTTACAGGAAGTTGAGTGTGCTATGACGATGACGATCTTCTCTTCTTTGCGTTGGCGATTCGCAGGGTATGATGATCCTTTGAGTAGATGGCTTGAATGCTAGGTAGTACGGGACAATTCCACTCTTCACTAAAAGTTAATAAATAATACAAGTCAACTTGAGAACTAGTAGCAAGGCCATGCGTAAATACATCAAAGACAAGAATATAGAGTGTAAGTGCCCGGGTAGTTTCAAGGGATGCTCACGTACCTATTCCGAGCATATACCCATGTAGATACAAGCATGTATTTGCAAACTCTTTGAATTGATCACATATTAGTCACATACCTTCTTTGTAATAATAACAGATCTGTTACATATCGTTCTGTCCACTACACCTAGTCCAAGTATCCTTTACAGTGTTGGTGATGTTTTTGGTTGGGGGTCCAGCATAGTTTATGCCAAGAATTCTTATGCAACATCATTTTATGCAGCAGATTCGAATTCTTACATAATTCACCTGCTGCAACGTTACCTAACGTCTCAGACACGAAAGCACGTGTCGCGTGAATTGAATTAATATAGCCCCATAATTCTTTACCCAAGCCCCACCTTCAGCGCGCCGATCTTTTCATTCGTGAGATCTACTTTAGTCACCTTTTCATTTTTTTTTATCGCCCGGAGCTTTCTAGCAAAACACAAAACACAATCTTTCCCTTTCAATCTTCGTCTCCAACCACACATCCAATCGCATTCGTCAACCATCAATCTGCAAAATGTCAACCACTAAAGACAGTTTCCTCGACCTGGAACGACATCGACAGATGTTGGAGGAGAATGTCAAGAAGCTTTCCGATGCGCTTGACTACTGGAAGCAATACCAGACAGAATACAAAGCCCTGCGCAATGAGGTGAATAATGATCCTGAGAAAACCTCGCGACAACGTCTACGGGAGATTCGAAGTACATTTAAGGGAGAGAAGCTGGACGAGAAGGAGCTTGACTCTCTATTCGGTCGCAATACTGAAAAGAAAGCTGAAGTGGTTCTCAGTACACTCACCAACCGTCTAGACTACGTCACAAAGAATGTCGACACACTCGGCAAACAAGTCAATGATGCAAAGAATAAACTTGCCGCTGTCTCTGTTGTTACAAATCCCGATATGCCCGATGAGGAGGGATTCCCAATCACCGAGATTATGGAGGAACTCGATGATGAAGACAACGTTGTATCCTACAGTCTGCGCACACCAGGAGACAATCGACCACAGATTCTCGAGACACTGAAGAAGGCAGGGATTACTGACTTTTCAGCCCCGGCTGATACCGATGCTACCGATGCTACCGATTCTACCTCTGAGCAGCCCGAGGCCTCGCAAGCGACGCGCAATGGTGAGTTAACATTCCCTGATGCTAGTTGTAAATAATCGGCTTTGCAGATAATTCTCGAATATTAGTTTGCTAAGAGTTTTGTAGCACCAGCTCAACAATCTGAGGGGTCGCAAGTTGCGGAAGAACCAAAGGAGAGTCCCGTCGCAAAGAAGAAGAGCGTGACTTTTACCGACGATACGAAATCTGGTGATCAGCCGCAGCAGACAGATACTGCCAAGAGGTTGGAAGAGATCTTACAAAAGGCTAAGGATCAGCAAAGCATCATATCCGACCCCGTATTTCCGGCAGATGAGTCCGAAGAGGATGCTTCGCTTCGGGAAGATATGATTCGATACAACAAGGAGACGATGAAATACGAGATGGCTCCTATTGTTGCAGAATTGCAGCTAGAAGAGGGATCATCTGACGACGATTCGGACGACTATAGTGACTACGATGAAGACGAAGATGAAGAAGCCGCCGAAGAACTCGACGAGCTGGGTAGAACAAAGCTTAAGGTTGACGACGAGTGGAAGGCCCGCATGCTAGAACTCGACACACGACTAAAAGCATACGAGTTTGGCAAGGAGGGAGATGACGAGGAGGGAATGGTTGAGGAGGGTATTGGCCGCATTACTATCAAACGCCAAGGCCAGGATACCTCGAATGGTGATGCTTCAAGCCTATCAGCGACCAAGCCTAAGCCTCAAGATTCGACAGGACAAGATACTAAGAAGAGCGTTAGATTCGCACAGACGCTTGATATCGCCGATGAATCAGCCCTAACTGCACCCTTAGTTCCAGCGGACGAGCCTCAGACCCAACGAAAGCATGATGAAGTCGATCCTCTGTCTGAGCTGGTTATGGAGCGTACTAGCGCAGCACCTCAACCGCCATCAGCACGAGCGCCAGCTCCTGCCAAAAAGGCATCTCGCTTCAAGAAGGCGAGGGGTAACGAAGCACCCGTGGACTCAGTCCCGAAAACTTTAGGTGGTATCCCTATCACGTTGGACAGACCCGATCCGTCCAAGAAAATCACTCCTTCTGGACCCGAAGGCCAGACCTTGGCGAACTCTGTTCTGGAGCATGAGCCGTCATTGGAAGCCAAAGGACCTGATGAGTTTGACGCCGATCTTATGCAAAAGCAAGCTGCAGAGGAATACTACAAGCTTCGGAATAAGCTCGTCTATCAGCAAGGCGGGTTCATGAAGGAAGATGAGAATCCCATTCAACCGCTAGATGAAGAAGAAGAAGAAGAGGGTCCGAAGAAGCGAGTGAGTCGCTTCAAGGCAGCACGACTTGCCAAGTCGTAAGGAGCATCAAATCAAGTAGCTGCAATGGCTCTATGGGGTCACATGAGTTGATGCTTGATACGTATCACGACCTTGAACTAGGTCTCGTCTAACTAAGAAGGCTACTATTGTGTAAGGAGTAGCTATGCGCCTTGACTTCTAGACGATACGACATTCGGCAATTGACATATACCGCATTTACTTGGTACATAATATCAATGCAGCAATGATTTGCCAAAGACTCTTCAGATGTTTCACTAATACCCATCCATTATGATGGCATACGACCACAGGTAAGGTTAGCCGTGCGCTCATAGTAAGTTGTTTTCCTCTCACTCTTTTCCATCTCTCTACTACCTTGAGGTCTCTTCAAATCAAGATGAAAAAAAAAAGCCAAAAAGACGGAACGCTTATTAGTCTGACAATTGATGCGTAGCGGTTGCTATCTGCTATGTCATTACTAGCGGCTCCAAGATCAAAGGAGAAACAGGGCTCTCTGACGCCTATACCCTTGGGGGCTTTTTTAAGGTCCCACACTCGTGGTTCTGGCGATTCGTTTCACCCTGTACATTCATTTCATTCCTTCTCTCCTAGCTGTAGGTAAACTACCTAGGTAACTAATAAGATCAATACTTCTTTCCATCGTGCCTCTCGCAAAGTTTGTGGTGTATGTATGTATGTATATGCTTCGAGCTTGTATTATGCGTGTTGGTTTTTTTAAAGCATCATTTTACAGTTTTTATTCTTCTTTCTCATCTGTCTCCCCCTCACCCCTACCTAGTTCACCTTGGCGTTGCTAAAGTCGAGCTCGGGGTGCTGGCTCTGGAACTTCTTGAGGATGTCGGCCTTCTTCTGCTCGTCCGAGCTGGGCAGCCCCTGCTCCTTCTGGCGCTGGTCGTACATCATCTTCTCGACCATGCCGCGGGTCTCGCCGTCGAGGTCGCTCAGCTTGCTGTTCTCGGGCTGGATCTTGGTCACGTCGATTTTCGGTGCCGACGTCACGACGTGCGACCACCACTCCATCTTGTTGATCTTGTCCAGGTGGATCTCGATCGTCTTGGTGTTGTCGGGGGCCGAGACTAGCGTCCATGTCGAGTCTTCGGTCTGGATGGCGTGTGGGAGGTCGCCCTGGTTGGGTGAAGGTTTGTTAGTTAGTATTCGTTCGTCTATTCGTAGGTGAATTTGACTGGGTTGGGTGTATGTAGGTAGAGTATGTACATCGATGATGGGTTCTTGGCCCTTGATCCCGGCCTTTAGCTTCTGCTTCTTGATCTCGACGACCAAGTCGCGACCCTTCAGGTTACCAGGCACGGTGATGTTGATGTCGAGGTCGCCTATGGTTTGGTCCCATTTGTAAGGCAGCGCCGCCTGCTCCTCGGCCTCCTTGGCGCGAGCTGCAGCTTCTTGCTCGGGAGTTAGTTCTGCATAGTACGTACTCGTTAGCTTATCGTGCGTTAACAGTTACGGGGTGAAGTCTTGGATAAGTTTATACCGTTGTCTGCCATTATTTTTAGTTGAAACGATCTATCTCTGAAGTTTATCACGTAGAAACCGAAAAAGTGATTAGATCGCTGACGAAGAAAATCTGGGGAGCTCTTAAAGCTTCGATGGAGGGGCAGTTGATGGAGGTGGGGCAAACGGCCCTACCCTGCAATGCAGCTTCTGGAAGTGGGGATATTGAGCCAATCATAGACGAGCTTTCAAGCTACCAACTCTAGCCTCAACTAGCCCCATTTAATTTATTTGTCTTCGTTAGGTAGGTACGTACCTATTTATCGACCCAGAATCCAATTCACTTGAATTCAAGTCGACGAACCTTCTTCTATCCTTTCGTCTTTATTCAACGACCCCGACATTCCTTTTTTTCCCTCTTCGACTTCAGCTTTCGCAAAGACAAAACTTCATCCCAAACCAAACTACACTCATTCCTACACCAAATCACCGCCTTAACGCTTTGACATTTCTAACGACGCGCATTCTAAACGACACACTGCACTTTACCTCGCAGGACGAGCAAAGACGAAAGCTCCCGAAGCAAGAATAAAAGCAGAAACCATGTCTCGCCGACAACCCACCACCACCGCATCGCGCGGTCCCACGGGAATCCCGTCGGCGGCCGCGCCGTCGAAAGAGATCCCCGAGGACTTCTGCCCGGTGTGTCGACGCCAGCGGTACCTGAACACGGGAATGGAGTTCATGATAAATCCAGAGTGCTACCACCCGATGTGCACGAGCTGCGTGGAGAACATATTCGGCAAGGGGCCGGCGCAGTGTCCGTACCCGAGCTGCGCGAAGACGCTGCGGCAGCGGGGGTTCCACCGGTCCTTCTTCCAGGACCTGACGGTCGAGCGGGAGGTCGACGTGCGGCGCCGCGTGCAGGCCGTCTTCAACAACGAGCCCGACGACTTCGAGACGCCCCGCGACTACAACGACTACCTGCAGCAGGTCGAGGACCTGACCTTCGACCTGGTGCAGGGCGGTCCCGCGGAGCGCCAGGCCGCCGAGGACAAGCTCGCGGCGTACGAGCAGAAGCACCGCGAGGAAATCGAGAAGAACCGAAGGCGCGGGCGCGAGCAGGAGTCGCTGCGCAGGCAGCGCGACGCCGCCGAGGCCGAGGCCGCGCGCTACCGAAGACGCGAGGAGCAGCGGGAAGAAGAGCGCGCTCGCGCCGAGGAGGCGGGCATCAACGCCGAGGTCATGGAGGCGCTGGCCCGCGGCGAGCCCGGCACGGCGGCCGACATCCAGGCGCGCATCGTGGCGCAGAAGAAGGCGCGCGTGGCCGCGCTCAACGCCTCGCACTTCGCGTCCATCCTCACCAACACCAACACCACCACCCAGCCCATCCAGCCCTCCGGCCCCGGTAGTAGCGGCAGTCTGCTCTCGATCCGCGGTCTCCGGGACAAGACAGCAGCAGCAGCAGCACAGCGCGACGACGCGGCCGAGTACCGGCTCCGTCCGTACGACCCCTTCGCCGGCCTGGATCTGAAGCCCACGCGGTACGTGCTGCACGCGGCCGACGCGTACCCGAGCGTCGGCCCGGACATGGAGAACGCGCGCACCCTCGACGACTGGCGCGTCCCCGGCTACGCGCCGCGCGAGTACATCGCGCGCTCCCTGTTCGAGGCCTTCGCCGGTCTGGGCATCGACGTCGTCGCCGAGAAGGCCGACGCCGAGAGGACCTTGGGCACCGTGGCCGCCGAGGCTGCTGCGGCTGCCACCACCGGACGGACGGGGGGCATGGGGCCGGGTGACAAGATGGATGTTGATGATGATGATGTTTTCGTCTGAGAACAGGTACTTGGTTTTTAGGCCACGATGGATGGATGGCAAGGGGACAGGGGGGATTGGTGTGGATTTTCTAAAGAGAGAAAAATCAAGATTGGGACAAGTACCTAATAAAATAAGCGGTGGAACAGACGCCCATGAGGCTTGAGGTACCTCGAAACTACTCGAGATGACGATTTTTTGACAGCTTTGGAACGAACAAAAAAAAAAGAGGCGACCAGTTGGCTAGCTGGGGTTCGTTTGCTAGTAGTAATGGTCTCGCCGAAGACCCCGGAAAGGGAGGGGAGGCGTACGTGTGCATTTCGGCTTCATTTGCATGGCGAAGGCGTTTAGGATCAAGTCCTGTATACATGCATAGTTCTATATTGGACGGGAAAGACAAAAATCACTTGTTTTTACAACATGATAGATTGGAAATCTGCTTTCCTAATCTTACTTCTTCCTTGATATAATACGTGTTATCAGTGACATTGAAAAAGGTCTCATTCCTCTAACTTTCGAGTATTATATTATATACATAGATGATGGTAAATAGCATAATAACAGTAGTAAATCAAGTTAAATATATTAACCGCGAAGCGCCGAATCAGGAGTCCGGTTTTGACTTTAGTAACCCTCGCGATACGATACGCCACTATACATACAATCAATGGTAGCGGGCAACCAACTAATAAACGAGATTGGAAATCAAGTTAGTTGTTGTTGTTGTTGTTGATGTTGGTGCTGATATCAGCGAGGCTGGAATAATACAAGAGAACTCTCTGTTGCGATGCATGCATTAAAGCATATCGCACACATCCGCCATGCCCACGATTTTGTCTAGTGATAGATCACCAAGCCAGCCAATCTTTTGTCCGACCATTACCCCGGAAGTTTAAGAGACGTCTTTCCCTCACGTGGAAACAAAGGCAAAGGTTGCTTACATCTTCAGTCTTGTAGGCGGTAAGGATGGGTTGCCTTGGACGGATGTTGTCTTCAACTCACCCCTACCCCGTCCTCGCCTTTGATAGCCTCTTTGTCTAGTAATCACTTCTTTCCTCTTCTCCTATTCTTCCCTCCAGCCTCGGTAGGTAGCCTTACACCCAGGATGAAAAAGGGGAAATGGTAAAATCCAAGGATAACGCCTCGCTTTAGGGGTGACGATAAATTTACAGCGTCTTGTGACACCAGTTTATCGCCTCGTCTTCCTCTCGGCGCTGCAACTCTTCCGTATATCTTTAATGATTCTTCTATTGCTGCCAGGGGGTTTGAGTGGCGGGTCGAGGAAATACCGGCATCGTTTCCATGTTGTCCAGTCCACCGCCTAATGGCTGTTGTCCCTGCTGCCAACCCATCCCTGTCTGATGATTTACGAATGCGCCTTGCCGGAACGGGTTCGTGCTTCCTGTAGGTTGCGGCATGAGACCGCTGCTTGTCTGGGGCCTTTGCTGGACTTGAGCTTGGGGCTGATTTTGCGGTTGGCCAAAGTTTCTGGCAAACGGGTTTGTTCCTGTAGCGGCTGGTAGAATTGGTGCTTGGGGTGGGTTAGGAGGTGGTGACTGGAAAGGAGAACTGCCAGATGGGTTGGAGAAAGGGGCGACAGTCTGGGGAGACGATCTAGCAAATGGGTTTGTATTTTGCCTTTGAAGACCGCCGGTTTGACCTTGCGGGCTGGTTGGTCCCGGGAATGTGTTGGTAGATAGACCTGTAGGATTTGCCATCATCATAGACGCTCTGAAAGGGTTAGTAATTTGTTGACCGGGTTGTAAACCTGTCTGCATTCCCGTTTGCATCGGGGGTGAGAGAGTTCCAGTTTGGAAAGATGCGGCCGAGTCCTGGGGTATGGAGGGAAGACTGCTTCCCGTGAAAGACGGCTGTGCTGTATAACCACCAAAACCAGCACCGGTAAAATTTGGTTGCACTTGGTTTGGTACTTGAGGGACTTGCTGCTGCTGGGCAAAAGCACCGACATTTTGTTGCTGGAAGGGGCTGTTATTGGGTTGAAACCCTGTTGGCTGAGGTACGAATCCATTATTCTGGAGTTGTCCTGTCTGCTGCACCCCAAACCCACCAGCGGAAGGCCAAGGATTTCCAGTAGGCATTGGTTGATTTATCTGACCCAATTGCGCCTGGGGATTTGGTTGTACGGCCATCGACGTTTGGTTCTGTTCAATCGAATCGAAAAAGTCGATAAGATCCGGATCTGGCCCCTTGGCCGTCGGTGCAGGCGGTTTTGAGGATATTACGGATGGTCCGGTTTGCTTCGCCGTTGATGCTTTCGACTCTGCCGCACCCTTTTCGGTTTTGGACAGTGGTGCGCCTCCCTTCTTCTTAGCATCAAGCTCTGCTAGGTATTGTCTTCGATGAATTTCGAAATCGGGATCTCCCAAATAGTCTACTAGTTGGCGTCGAAGATTGATTGGAGCATGCTTCAGCTTAGGAACCTCCACTCTAGTATGAGGCTCCCATTGCCTCGCCACCGACAGGTATTGAACAACGTAATCTGTCTGTTTCGTGAAGTTCTGGTATATTTCCAAAGCCCTCTCTGCATCCGGTTTCGACATCTCGAAGAAATGTCCTGCACGAAATTAATCCCACGTATATTGATATCCGGTAACAGGACTTACCTAAGATATTGATCATAGCTTGGTTCAATACTTGGAATAGCGACAACAAGTCTAGAACCAGAAGTCGGAATACTGTGATGGTGATTTCGTTCTCGGGATCCTCAAGAACCTATCCAACGTCAGCGTCTCCTTCATAGGAGGTATACTTTTATAACCTACGTCACACTTCAGCAAAGCAGTAAGCTGATGTTGAACCACCTCCGTCTCCCGAAGTAGTCCCTTTTCGACCGAAAGTTTCTCTAATCGTGTCTCCTTGGCTCGGACCCAATCTACCTTCGTATCTCTATACGCGCGCACTCGTTCAGCGAGATAACCGGCATAGTGCCGTATGTTTCGGCCTTGTATCTGAGCTACCGTGCGTCAGTTGGTGTCTTCAAGCTTTTCGATATTAATTCCCGATAGACAACTCACCATCAGTAAAGGTGCTGATGGCTATCATATTTCGATGCTTTGCAAGGTACGACAGTGTCGCGTCTGGAGACCCTTCCCTAATCATCAAGTGAATGGTGATCAAACTCTTGAGTACCACAGTCCATGTTGAATCTCGCAGTCGGAACTGCAGCGCCCGAAAGACTTCCCCTACCCCCGCTTCTCCTGAGTGTGTCGCGACAAGAATGTGTTCGATATACTTCGTCTTTGGAGGCGCGGCCTAGTGAAGTCTAATGTCAGCCGTTGAACAGCCGGCTACATGCTAGTGGACGCTTCGGCATCGCGTCCCGTTCAGCATGGACTAACCTTAATCTTGGTGGCGCCCTTCACCGACTTCTCGAAAGAGCTTGACATGATGCCGACCTTGACAGAGGTCAAGCCTCGGCTTCTAGAATAGATCTATTGACGGGCCTTTACTTTCGGACAGGGTGCTGGGCGGCACAATCGGGTTCGATATCTGCTCTAAAGAGAATGAATGCAGGAGGGACGAAGGAGATTGGAAGGATTGCTTGTCAGTGTCGGACAAAGGCGACAATCATAATCGGGGTGCGACGTCAGGATTGATCAGCTTCGTGGCGGACCAAATTGAGAGGATTGATGGGCCGGAGTAAGTTTCGTGAGCATGGACGGATGTGGATGTGGATGTGGCTTCGTTACGGCTGTTCCATTTCGAGAAGTAAAAGGTAAGACGAAGGTTCCATATGACTTAGGTACTAATACATTAAAATAAAACAAACTAATTTGCGAACGATCCGAGTTGGTTGCGGTTCGTCTTATTTCTCTCGTCCTATTTTGACTTATCACACGCGGAAAATGGAAGGTTGAAAGGGAAACCGATAGACACGCAGACACGCCAACCGCAACGTTGGGAGATGTCGGTCGGGATATCGGGCTCCCTGGCTCCTAACCTGCTAACCTGCTAAACCTACAAAGTAATCTCATTTAAGGTTCAGTCCATGTCATCCATTACCCACTGTAATATTATCGATAGGCTGGGATTCCACAGCAGGCCATGTACCTGAGATTCTAGCAGCAATAAGGAGGGATTTATTAGAATCATGTCTTTTGATTCGTTATGAATATTCCAGATGGCCATGTCATGCATCACTCGGTTCAGGAGTATTTACAAGCGTAATGAAGCATTGAGTCGATTCCATTTCCTAACAAGTCATACGCAAGAGACAATGAACGTTGAGTAGAAATCAATAGCTATGAGGTCATAGCATTATGGCTGGAATAAATCTTGGAAATACATAAAACAACAAACTTCCGAGGATTTGCATATTGTCTGCTCAATTACATAAAGTACAGGCATTGGCGTTATGCAAAACACACCTAGCCTGCTAATACCTATGGCAGTAAAGACCAATACATTCGAAGTGTGTAAATATTTATAAAGTGCGCGCATGGGGCAGATCGCCGCATAGGTATGTATATGCTTATTTCCGCTGTTCTCGCGCAGCAAACAACCAAAGACTTCTTTGACGAGGGTTGGGTCAAGGGGAGGAAGAGGGAAAAGAGGTTATCGGATTGGGGATATCAAAAACTACAGCCTTCCAAGCTTCAAATATTTTATCAGAGTTGCCTTTCGCGTCCGATGTATAACAAGGTCCAAGATGTGTCGAACACTTATTTCATAGTCCCAACCTCACGTCGCAACAAAACCACTTGAGCCCCGAAGGGAGAGTTCGGAAGCTTCGAGAGGAGGAACGCATCATATTGAACACGCAGCTTTCATCATCTGTTACGTCTTGTTAGCAAAAGTCAAATATGGATGTCAAACATTTGTTCGTGGCGGGTAAGAACTCACTTGTATTTGAATTGGAAGGATGAAGAAGAAAGAAAAGAAAAATTCCAAAATTTCGGCCGAAGCTTTCCTTTAGAAAATGTATTTTTTTTTGCGCCGGGTCGGAACCGCAATTGTCCGCCTAAGCTTCCCCTGTTAGTACCCACTTAGCGGAACATACAGTGGGCCTTGAAAGCTAGAAGGTACAAAGTACATGCACCTATTATCATTTTCAATTCATTGATGGAAAAGCTTCTGTCAGTCGTATGTTGATTCAACTTCTCACCTAAAAAGCATCAACGGCCGAAATGAGCAGATAAAAACCCAATGGTTCGTCTCCTCTCAAGCTCGTTGCGAAGAAGTGCCTTAAGATGCGCTCCCGGTGTCAAGGGACCATCTTTTCGACCACGCCAATGCCAATCAATATTCTCACTACATCAGAAGAGAGCTTTTCACGATGATGAGACTTCTCAACCGGTCGAGTGGCAAGAGGAGCAAATAAAGTCAGAGAATGATGACCCACAATGGAGGGCCTTTAAGAAATCTTGTAAGATATACTTCATACCAAACATTTGGCTGCTCGTCTAAACAATGTGTATCAAGTTGTCGTCTTCAATCAGACACCGAGCATGGGTTTCCAGGCCGGAAGTGAAGTCGTAATCAATGGCTTTCTTGGGAAACGCAAGGATATGAGCTCCAACCTGAGCTTTTGTGATATAGATCCAAAAGGATCATTGGGTGCCAATACATCGATTCAGATTGTGTCCAATTGGCAGGAAGAGTCTTCCATCCAACACGATGCTCACCAAGTGCTGAAAAATATACCGGCATACAGTCCCGTCACCGCAATAGGGAGGCTCGAAGAATCAAAACGGAATTCTAAGGATCCATTGCAGCCAAACACAAAATCTTGGGATCTCAAGCTGCGACATATACGATGTCTCAACCCATTCCCAAAAGACATCATCGTTTCCAAGGATGCTGTATGGCCGCCCAAGTCACGTCACTTGCAACTACGCTTCGACCCCTATCTCCACGATCGACTCAAGTTCCGCGATATTGTTCAGTCCAAATTGACATCGTATTTACGGAGTCGAGGCTTCATTCAGGTCGAAACTCCAATTCTTTTCAAGTCTACCCCTGAAGGTGCCCGAGAATTCCTGGTGCCAACAAGACGGCAGGGTTACGCATACGCACTCCCACAGAGTCCTCAGCAATACAAGCAGATTCTTATGGCTGGAGGTATCCCGAAATATTTTCAGTTCGCCAAATGCTTCCGCGATGAGGACCATCGTGCCGATAGACAACCAGAGTTCACTCAACTCGATTTAGAGATGGCCTTCGCGTCAGGAGATACCGTGGTGAAACTTGTTACCGGGGCTATGAGAAGCCTATTTGAATATCTCCATGATAACTGGATCCTTGCGGACACGAACGGCGCTCGATATCCGGTTTTCATCGGTTCGAATAAAGAGAAGCAGAAGTCCACCGCATATCCTCCCGACTTTCGTTATCCCAAGGTCGTTCTCGAGTCACGATCTCATATGACGTACCAAGAAGCAATGACGAATTTCGGTTCTGATAAGCCCGACCTTCGCATCCGAACACCCCACGCTTCAAATGTACGTTTAGTCAACTCAATCCTGAGGTTCAGTTTGCTAACATAAACAGATCATACTCATGAGAGGAATGAAACTTACTAGACAGTTTATAAAAATGATTACTAACCTAGAAGACCCCCTCATCCAAGCTTGCAAGTTCCGTCTGGACGTGTCCCCCGGTGAGGCTGGAAAGTTCATTCGAAAGTTCATGGATGCTCTCCCCAACACCACCATCAAACTAAG
Organism: Hypoxylon sp. CI-4A; assembly: GCA_002120315.1. Classification (NCBI taxonomy): domain Eukaryota; kingdom Fungi; phylum Ascomycota; class Sordariomycetes; order Xylariales; family Hypoxylaceae; genus Hypoxylon; species Hypoxylon sp. CI-4A. The sequence goes on from KZ111584.1 coordinate 61,492, forward strand.
CCCCGAAAGCACACCTGCTGTTTTTGTGTACGATTCCAGCAAGCCACTCAACGGCCTATCGGCACTGGGTCATGAAGCTGCGGAATCAGTCGAGCAGCTGGACACGACGTATTGGTCCAAATGCGAGGATGGTGATATCATAATCATGCACGCGAAGAAGAACGAGCCTTTCTACGGAGGCTCCACCGAGCTCGGCAAGCTTCGAACGGCGATCTACGAAGCCGCCGTGCAGCAGGGATTGGTACCGAAGGATAACTCATTTAGAGTCACGTGGGTACATAGCTTCCCCCTTTTCACGCCGACGGAAGCGGGAGACGAGCCGGGCCAAGGCGGAACCGCAGGATTCTCGTCAACGCACCACCCATTCACGGCGCCCCTCACCCCCCAGGATCTCGACCTCCTCAAGAAGGATCCGCTCAAGGTCAGGGCAGACCACTACGACCTTGTTATCAACGGTGTCGAGGTCGGTGGCGGAAGCCGGCGTATCCACATCGCCGAGGTGCAGGAGTACATCATGCGGGACATCCTCAAGATGACGGACGAGGGAGTATCCGAGTTCGCGCACTTGCTTGAGGCGCTGAGGGCTGGGTGTCCACCACACGCCGGATTCGCGTTTGGCTTCGACCGACTCTTGACTGTGCTGCTGGACCTTACGTCTGTCAAGGATGTTATTGCATTCCCAAAGTCCAACAAGGGCGAAGATCTCATGGTTGGTAGTCCCGCTAAGGTCTTGCCAGAGCAGCAGAAGATATACCACATCTTCGGAGAGCCCGAAGAGTAGGGTTGGGGTATGGGTGGTCTGCTGTAATTGTATATAGGTGAGATGTGCTAGACTGGACAATACAAGGCGACGTTATAGATGAATGTATGTCTCAATTTCAACTTTACTCAATGACGGTTTATACTCATCATGCTGCGCATAGCGACCTTGCCGAACAAGTACAACATCACCGTGCATATTACAGGACTAGTAACAAGGAGGAAACGACTCAAATCACATAGATACATGTGGCGTAAATTAACATTGGATTTCAAAACATGAAAAAAATTTGTGTATTATTTGACATCCGCAACTATCCCAACACTCAAACGCTTTTAGAGTAAATTTGTCAAAAAACCATTAGCATCCACGCATCAAGCTGGCAATCTTTATCCGCGAACATGATAATCCACCTAACTTCTGTGAAACCCAACAGTCCAAAGCTCAGTCAAGTAGACGATTCACTCAGCAGTCTTAACATCCGCCGAGCTCGTGCCATCATTAACAGGCAAACCCTCCTCGTCGCCGGGCTGGCGGTAAGTGCCCGTCGCAGGCTTAGCATGGCGGGTGCGCTCGCCGATGATGTTGGACTCGTCGATGGCATCTTTGTCATCGCGGGCTAGTGAGATTGCAACGTAATTAGCCACAGCGACTCGAGGTATGGATGAAGAGCAGGGTTCTGGACTTGATTGGAGGTTGCAATGGGAAGGCAAGAGATGAGGATAATAAGGGAAGGGAAAGGGGAACATACCAAGCTGCTCGTCGGAATCGGCCTTGCTCGCATCGATGGGGTCCTCGACAATCTCGCCGTCGGAACGCACGGGGATCGCCTCGTTCTTGTGGCCGGATCGCGAGACGTACGAGTTGTCTGCGAACTCGGCCGTGGGGGCCTGGTTCTCGTTGTTGTAGGACGACATGTTGATAATGCGAGTGTGTTGAGGAAGATGATTGATGTTCAAATATTGGATATTGTATGTTGAGAGTCTTGAAGAGTACGTGGATGGATAAATGGCAAGATGACCTAGTATCTGATTCCCTTCAAGGGTCTATATACCAAGCGAAACCCAGCACCCAGTAGCCAAAACCTATCTCCTCGTCGTCGTCATCACCTCCTACCAGCCGATCGATCGACAGTATCACATCATGACTCCAAATATCGGAATCCTCGCATCGTGAATTCAATTCACGACGCGACACGCGAAATACTAAGGCCTTGGTTCAACGCGAGGCACGTAGACTAATTCGATGACGCCATGGATCCCGAGCTCCCATCCCTTAAGCCCCGTGAACTAATCACGGCTTTGCTTTTTTCCCCTATGCTTCCGGCGATGTGAATGTCGGACTGGTGAGTCATCACCGTCACTCTTCTCTCTTTCAGCCTCTTTCCATAATGGGGTCTAAGGTCAAGTTATCCAGGGCCCTTGACAATAGTCGAAAAGAAAGCAAAGAAAGCAAGAGGGTTGGGCTAAGCCCTAGGCCAGTTGAGAAGTGATAACTTAGATGCCAGCGCCACATACGTCTATGACTCAATTATATGTGCGTTTCTGTATCTACCTAATAATAGCGGCCGCGAGTCAAGTCGATATCGGCATCTAGACTCCTCGGTAGGTGCTTACCCCTGAACCGCATAGATTTGACTAGACTAGCTTAAGATCTACCCATCCCTAGACCAATCTAATGATTCGGAATGATCAATTTTAACTATTCACACATTCACGCTCCTAAGAACCTATAGCATGGATACGTCATTGATACGTATGTAGGTTGGTATGTAAGTATATTCCAATATCATAATTCACTACTACTATTCCACTTCGTAACACAATAAGGGTATCAATATTCCATACTGTTTGTAGGTATAACCCCTCTCTACCATGCCTGCCCCCCTAGTTTCGTGACGGTCCCCCACCACTATTCCCACCCCAGCTCTGCAAACTCTCCTCCAGCGCGCGTTTCAGTTCCTCATCATCATCATCCGCAGCGCCACTATCACCTTGCTGTCCCTTGGCCTTCCGATATTCTTCCTCCTGCAAACTCTGCTTCTTGACATACTCCAACACGACATCCTCTTCGGACTTCATAGTGGAAGCACGCGCAATCTCTTCCTTATGAGCACGCTCCGATTCCTCGATAGCGCGGCGCAGCTCCTCCTCGTCGGCATCCCCACGCGGTTTTTCCGTCTGCGAGGCCTCGATAGCTTTTCTAAGCTGCTCTTCCTCATTTACATCATGCGTATGCCCCCGCTCCTTCTCTGAGGCTTGAACAGCTTTCTTGTAGTTTTCCTCGTCGGCTTCGTCATGTGCACTGTGCTCCGTTTCGGACCGCTGCATAGCTCGTTTGACATCTTCGTCGTCGGAGCTACTATCTATGTCATGTCTGTAGATGCCTCTACCTGCCTTGTGTTGCTGTTCGGCTATACTTAGCTGCACAGCTTGTTCGACGTAGGCCTGGTATTCTTCGTCCGTTATGTCTGTTAGATCTTTCGGTGGCAGAGCTGGTCCTGGCTGAGGCCGTTTGATAGAATCGTCTGGCAGCGGACGTTTGATGTCGGAGATGTATCCCGAGTCTAGCGCGCTAGAGGCTCGTGATGAACCCGAGGCAAATGATTCCAGTGTTGTTGACCTCCTTCGTAACACTTTAACACTTGATCGAATTGCTTGCTCGACCCGTGCGTCCTCGGTGGCGTTTCCCCTAGAAGTCTCCCGCACTGCCGTTAATATCGCTTCTTCGAAGTCGGGGTCCTGCTCCCGTGTACCATCCACGCTAGACGGCGGAGGTTCTTCAATGAACGTACCGCCTCGGGCGGCTACTTCTGCTCGCTTCTTCTTCCAGTCTCTCTTTTGCTCTTGCAACTTCTTCCGCTCATCGATAGACATGTTTCTTGTACGGAACCATCCCGTCTTCGGTGGTTCGTTGCTGATGATTTCCTCCGTAATAGCCGATCCGTGCTCTTGTGCAGCGGGTGAAACTTCCCTAGACTTTCCCTTTTCCTTCTGCTTCCACGTGTAGAATCCCCTCATTTGTTCCTTTTCGGCTATCCAACGGACTTCGATATCTTCACGCTCACCTGCCGACGCGTCATTGTAGTCGTGTTGGCCTTGGGAGATCCGCGATGAAACAATGTATTTCTGAGCATTCTGGGCAAATAGGGTTCGAATTTCAGCATGGACACCTTGCATAGTATAAGCCGGAATGGACCAGAAGGCTGTCGCGACTGTTAGTATATCCATTCACATGAGCATCAATAATCGTATGACTTGCCTGCCGCGGGCTTTAGCATGAATCCTCCGATTCCCTTGCTGAACCCTTTCAATAATCCGATACCGCCCTCCTTTTCAGCGCCTTTGATAGGTTGTGTCACCAGGCCAGTGATTCCGTCAAACATACCGAACCCGAACTCTTTAGTAGCAACCTTTAAGCCACTAGCAAAATCGGTTACTTTCTCTACAGGACGGACGGTGTCATCGTTATACAGGGTTGGCGCGTTTCTGAAACCTCTCGCAAGCCCTAGGCAAAAATTCATTGGGGACTTGACACCAGCCGCCACGATATTGTTGATGCTCTTACCAGCACCAATGGCTCTCTCCAAGTTATCGTTCATGGAGTTTGGTGACATTGCTCCTTGTCTCTGTGGTGGGCTGTTTCCCTGATTATGAGGTGTAGATGGTGTTTCTGATGGGGTTCTCGAGTGCCCTGAAGTGCCAGAGGTGACATGGGACAGATTGGCCAGGCTGCTGTTGTCGGATTTCATGCCGACGACGCTGGATGGCGCACCAGCTGCATCCGAGTGCAAGGTCGTAGTTGAATTGCCCCAGCTGTTGCGATTCAGTGTAGAAGAACTACCATTGGCTTCCTTTGACACAAGTGTAGCCGTATCACCACCGTTATCGGCTGGCTTCGCCTTTGACTTGAAGATCTCTCGAGGGAAGTCTGCAGCAGACATGGCGATTACACCAATATCTCCCAATAGTGCGGAAGTAACTGCTGATATAGGGTCTGTCGGGTGATCCTCGGTGCTGTACTCATTTGCGCGGAACCTGTAATAAAGAATTAGATATCGTTGTGATAGATAGGGGTACAAATTCTGGGTTACTCACAGTTTCAAATCCGAGTATCGTAAATAACCATTGTTCACTAGCGTTGCTGCCGCTAATGCGCTGAGATGGACATTCGTTCGTCGAAGACGCCACACGGCGACTCTACTAGGGGCAAGTGCACAACGGAGCCTATCAACGTCAAGATGCTTATGGAAACTCTGGGCTCCGACGTCTGAGCCCTTTTCCTCTCGTATCTTCTCTCCCAACTCGTGAGCTCGCTCCTGGGTCTCTGGTTTCAAAGCCATTCGAATAGCTTCGGCTAACCCGGCCGTTGTAAGTTTCTTGTAGGGAATTGGTTCGGGCCCCGCACCGGCTCTCGCAACCATGGCACCCCAGAATGGCTGGTCTCCAAAGAATGGAACAACAATGGTAGGTTTTCCAGCATTGATTCCAGCGGCAGTGGTTCCAGCACCCCCGTGATGACAGACGGCTGAGACGTGTTGAAAAAGCCAATCGTGAGGAACATTACCAAGCATGAATACGCCATCCGGGATACCAAGAGAGTCAGCTCCTAGTCCACCCCATCCCTTTGAAACTAGCGCTCGTACTCCTGTTTCTGCCACCGCATCGAAAATCATTCGAGTCAAGGCATTTGGATCGTCTACCACGATCGAACCAAATCCTATATAAACGGGGGGCGGGCCCGCTGCAAGGAACGCAGCTAGTTCGGGGTCAGGCGTGAAAGATGATGCTAGGTTAAGGAAATAGAATCCAGCCACATCAATATGTTGTCCCCAGTCGTTTGGCTTGGGGATCAGTGCCGGAGACCTGCGATTTATGTTAGACTTATAGTGCGCTTAAGCATACCTCCGTTGTTCAACTCACCAACAGTACGTGTACGGGACTCGAAGTCGGGTTAATACGGCAGGTGCCCAGAGCAAGGACAACGGTTCAAGGTCGAGGACCTTTGTACGAAACCGATTAATCACATCTCCCAGACCTTGCCATGTCATCATCTCGACTAGTGCGTAGGAGACGTAATTTGTAGTAACCGGATCCGTATTCGTAGACTGAATGTTTGCCAGGGGTTGCGGGAATGCTCTCGTCGGCGACCATGGCATTCTACGAGACAATTAGAGGGGTTCTCCTACAATTGCTTTCAAGACTTACGTGAACATTAGGTGCAAAGGTACTCCTAGTTTCTCAGCAACGTGTATGTGAGCGAAACTCGGCGGATTTGCAATAATTGCGTCCGCGACAAACGGCCTGTGGCCTGATCCGTCGGGCAAGGGGCCTGGATTTTGCTCGGTCTGGTCGTCTTGGCGCTTGCGGTCAAAACGTGGAGCCGGACCAAGACCATCTCCTGTTTCTATACAGGATCTCCAGCAACCAAGGACAATTTCTTCGATTCCTTTTCTTCGCTTAGTGATCTCTCCGCTCTTAAGTGCATCCATGCCTGGCATCAATCCCGGGTTTTTGACCATGAACGCCATGAGTTCGGCAGGGTCGCCTCCGATGTTAAAGAACTCCAGGCCATTCTCTTCAACAAACTTCTGAAAAGTGGCATGGGTCGCTATCCTGACACGATGACCATATGTTTTCTTTAGGACCAGGCCGAGCGCAACAAATGGCTGAACATCGCCGCGCGATCCCACGATTTGTATGACGACATTGAATCGAGGCGGGGGAGTTTGGCCTGGCAATCCACCTAGACTAGGAGGGATATAGGCGGGTGGTAGAGTTGACTGGTTCGCGGCTTCGGTGCTCTCCCTCAGCTGATTTCGCAGGGCGGGTGCTATAAAGTCGGCTAGTTGCCGACCCGTCTGGTTGATGTTGATGTTAACTCGTCCATCATCTATTACTAGGTTAGTCGCGATATATATAGTATGTAGAAGATTGAAAAGCATAAAACCGTACCCGTAACGGCAGCTCCCGCATCAAACCCGTTTTGATGGAGCGAGAACTGATCGTGAAACTCGCTGTACGCCGGAAGAGCCTCCTCCTCCAGTCCCAGCTCGGGTGCTAAAGGTAGAAGCTCGGAGCTATGGTTATCAGAGATGACAACCTCTGGCGCTTCGCTGAAGGAAGAATGACGAGCAGACCGAGCGGCTTCTCTAGCTTTGATAGCGCTTTTCTCGTCGATGATCGACATGGTAAAATATCTAGCTGGTTATGACTGCATAGGAAATAGAATCTAAGGTTCGGGTAATATTGGGAAGAAGGAAACAAGAAATGTGAAGTCGTTTGGTATCAGCTACGTAATGATCGATATGAAGAGGGGAATGACTAAGGAGGGGTATCACAAGAAATAACAACGAAATGAAGATTCAGGTATTCTAAGGTATCACAAGTAGGTGGAAAATAATTGAAGAAGGAGTAGAAGGTGGGAAAGAGTAGTATCGATTGGGATTTTATTAAGTTGGAATTGCTAGAGCGAAGGCGCAGCATCGAGCGATAATCTAATGGAGGTTCCCAAAGCAATTGCGATGGTGATAAAAAGTTAATGCGGTGCTGCTAAAAATACGTAGCTGGGTGTAGCAGACCACTAAATTCGCTGCCAAGCCAGGATGACAACAAGCGTGTAACGTTCTGGAGCTGACTTGCAGCTCTGAACCAGTGGATTTGACCCGATTTAGTGGATGCCTAGATGCGCTCATACCCCTGCAGGTGGATTTTGGGAGGCCGCGATTCTCGCATCCAAAGCGAAGCTCGGTATTGTCTGAGCCTCAAGATGCAGGTGTGCGGCCAGGCAGCTATATTAATCCCAAGTATTTATTCAGGTGCCTAGTCACATGCGAATAATCATGCTAGATGCGATGTTATTTAGTGCGACTAAAAGAGACAGCTTGCGCGGCCTGTTATTGTATTGTGTGACGGTGAGGTGATGTCCGATCGCAAGTAACACATGTAAAAGGATTCAAAGAAAAATAAATGCGACCGCCAGATACCAAGCAAAAGCTGAGTTGGTTAGTTGGTTGGTTCGAACAGGTGGAGGTTATGCGAAGCTGGAGCAGCCTTACTTATTGGGTGGAATTCCGAGCTATGCCTCTATTTTATTTAGAGTTCGACATGAGCCCCTTATAGCTCTTTATATACGCGTATAGGATGGGGGTAGGAGACAGAAAGTTAAAATACGACCATTGACAACAACGCATGAACTGTCGGTAGTCACTTGCCTGATAATGTCAGTAACATTAGCGATAGTCAAGTAATAGATCGATCCTACATCGATACCGACTTGAATTGTGCTGATACGTCGTATAATAGTAATATTTATATTGCAACTCGATCGAACGAAAGGAAACCAAGCTGCTTCTTATAGTCGTGTATCGTGCCATTGATATATTAACTCCGATGAATCGCCTGGTCACCTAATGCGACCTCAACTCCGACTTGAATTGATAGCTTACAAATTTACGGCGCTGACATCATTCATCTCCAAGTTCCCATCATTATACCTGTTCGGAGAAAGGACATTTGGTTCGGACTTTGTTACCACGTTTTATAGGCCGGATTATCAAGATGCTTTAACACCGTCAAATCCGGGGTAGTCTGCCTCAGCCAAAAATGTTACCGTTAATGTCGAATTTTAATCCTTGTCTATGGATGTTTTGGAGATGAGGAGATGGGTAGAATTGCATTTTGGGTATGTGTTCTAGTCAATTTTAAAGCCTAACGTCGAAGCTAGATGGTTATCGCCGATTGAAAAGGCGATCGAAGATGAGTGGATAAATACCTAGGGACGCCACATCAAGGTGTTGATGCATCACAAAAATCTAGATACTTAATAATCTCTAGGTCTCTATATCGTATCTTGTTAACTTGCAATCCAAGATCAATTTTTCCTGCTCAACCGTTACTAAAACTAGTTTACTCACGCACAACATCATGTCTCCATTCGGATACTTCACACCCGCCGAAGAAGTCGCCAAGGCCTTCGCAGACCGGATCAAGGGTCGCACATTTCTCGTGACCGGCACCTCAGCCGAAGGACTCGGCGCCCACGCAGCCATCTCTCTAGCTCGCGAAGGGGCTGGCCACATAGTCCTCGTGAGCCGAAGCAAAGCCAAGACGGAGCCCGTGCTGCAAGAGATCGCAACCATCAGCCCCAGCACCAAAACCACCTTCGTCACCTGCGAGCTCTCCGACTTCGATTCCGTGCGGGCCGCCGCACAGCAGATCAATGACGACACGTCGATCCCGCACATCGACGTGGTGATCAACAATGCCGGCATCATGAACGTGAAGGAGTACACACTCGACAAGCAGGGCAACGAGCTAACCTTCTCGTCAAACCACCTCGGTCACTTCCTCCTGACAAACCTGATCCTGCCCAAGATCCTGGCATCCGGGCCCGGCGCCCGCATCGTCAATGTGTCGAGCAGGGGCTACCGTATCAGCAATGTGTGGTTCGACGACCCAGCCTTCTCGGCCGGTGCCAAGTACGACGGGTGGAGCGCCTACGGACAGAGCAAAACAGCCAACATCCTATTTTCCTTCGAGCTAGCCCGACGGTTAGCAAGCAAGGGCGTGAAGGCGTACTCTGTTCACCCCGGCGGTATATACACCACGGGCCTAGCGACGCATCTCCGGAACGAAGAGAATGCGTTTGCGGCCATTGAGGTGGTCGCCTTGCGCAATACCGGTTTGCCTTTCGGCGGCGTGGATTCTCCGCCGAAAAGCTTGACGCAGGGCACCTCGTCGCTTCTGGCCGCGGCCCTGGACCCGGAGATCGAGGACAGGTCGGGGTCGTATGTGAAGGATTGCCAGATCGAGGATACGTATCCGTATGCGCTGGACCCTGAGAACGCAAAGAAGCTGTGGGAGCTTAGCGAGAAGCTGGTTGGGCAGAAATTTGAGTATTGAGATGTTGTCATGTATCGATCGGGTTAAGAACAGTTTATGAAAAGGAAGCTATTTCCTTAACTTAATATAAGTGAATTCAAATAGTAAAACATGTAAAAGTGGCTCTCATGATGCACGCAGCGAAGTCTGTCTGAATAGGTATCTAGGTAGCCTTAGTAATATGGAAATCCTGAGAATTCAAACTGATTAGCCAGAGACATCGATTTTACTCATATATTACCCTCCCACGGTTTGATTGGCCTCTCACTTGAGCCAGTGAAATCTTTGAGCGTGATATTGTTCGTTGCATTTGCAAAATATGGCACTCTCCAAAAGATCTGGTATTTGATAGAATCGCTCGATTTAAGTCATCCCAATAAAGGCAAAGAAATGTGTTTTGCGTGAGCCTGCCTGAATTTTGGTATAGTACAAAGGCCAGCTCGCCAGAATCCGAGTCATGATTCCGGACTGGTAAGTCAGGTGTTCCTAACACCGCTGCTAATGTCGAGATTTTCGGTCCCCCATCAATCGTCCTCTGTGCGTCCAGTCGAGAGTCGCAGTCGTTCATCACCGCGCCATCTCCGAAGTTCGTACATCCCTTATTAAAACATTCCACCGTTCATTAACACCAGTTTAGCTCGAAAATCGTCGGGTGATCTTCGCAATAACTGTAGGGTCCATCAGTATTCGAGCCTCCTTCTAAGTTGTTCTATCCAACGTACCGTGTAAAGCAACAACACTGAAGATGAAGACCAGAGAGAGAACCAAGACAACAACGGGGTCGACCTTCAGACCGGGAGACTCATCAGTGTAGAGTCCTAAATGCAATTAGTATTGGATCGTGCTGCGCCGTATAACCCCTTTTCACATACTCAACATCGTGCTGCTGCTACCACCAGCACCGGCGGCACGGGTGCTACTCGGTCGCGCATTTGCAACCTTCTCCTTCTGATCGGCAGCAGCTCGTCGTCGGATGGCAGTTCGTGCGCCTCCAGGGGGAGCAGGGGATAAAGGACGACCGGTGCTCGAGCCAGTGGCGGCCGGCGAATTAGCGGGAGAAGAGGCACGAGGAGAAGACTAGATGTGACATATGTTAATGTAAATTCTACAGATCCATTTCGAACCTGTCTATATCGATTTCGTGCATGTAGTCTAGTTGCGATTGACTAGATCAAGTGGACGAACTCCTGGACATGTGCTGCTGGACTTTACTGAGAGAACGTACCATTGCGAAAATTAGAAGACAATTATAAAACGAACAGAATAAGTTAGAGAATTTTCTCTTGTACGGAATTGGGTTCTGAAAAATGAAGGTAGATAGATGGAAGAAGATCAAGTCGCGTGTGGATTAGAATAGCGTTGTCATTTAGGAGCTGTCTCCAAAAAATCCGGGGTTCAATTGAGGCCACGATTTTGGAAAGCTGAATTGTTGCAGGGGGATGGAAATTTAGTTTAACCGAGATTCCGATGTATGTAGGTACATATGTCTTGTACCAGTTTATGCATTCTTGACATAAAAGTGGATTTGCTGTATGCCAAGATTCCAAGCCACGAAATACCTGGAAGGATTGACGCAAGCCACCGAAACTTTGAAGAAAGAACATGTGCCATGGAGGTGAGATGATCGGACAGATCCGATGGAGCTCGCTGGACCCCTCCTTCTCTGCTCAAAGCTCTGCTGCATCGTGATGTGGGGGTGACGCATCCTGCAACAAGCTTAACGCATGTCCTCAAACTAAATATACAAGGCTAACCAATGAATTGAGCCATTTTCTGTATTCTGGTTTCAGACGATCGATGTTTGCATAACACTTGTTGATTAAGGGTTCATTTCTAAGTTTGGTTTAAGAAACTCAAACGACCCCTATAAATACATTTTCATCGAGCTGTCTCTGGTTGTTTTCTATTACTCTTCAAGCTTAGGTAGGCGCAACAGTCCTAACATCGGAAGCTAAGGTAGACCTATCAGTTTACGTACCTCTCCGAAGATAACATTATTAATATCTGGGGATTACTCACTCTTCTCAAACATCGACATTTCTATTCTTTGGTTTCATTCTACCAACAAAGTCAAGATGGATCATTTTGACTGGTCAACACCCCATCCGGAGGGGGTTATATCCTTCCTCGATACCGATTTGTACAAGTTGACGATGCAATGCGCCGTCTTCAAATACTACCCTGATGTCCCCGTCACATATGCGTTTACCAATCGTACTCCCGAGAAGAAATTGTCACGCAAAGCCTTCAGTTGGCTGTGCGAGCAGATTAGCAGTGGGTGCTCCTATCCAACTCCTCCAGCATCGCGTGCATCGTTGCTGATCATTGATGTAATGTAATTGTAGAACTTGGCAACATCTCATTATCCGATGACGAACTTCGATACTTGCAAACACACTGCACATACTTGTCACCTGCATACTTAGACTTTTTGAAAGAATTTCGACTTAAGCCTCGCGAGCAGTTAAATCCGACGTTCCACCCTGTAGAAGCAAACACGGGAGCCGAAGACGAGCTAGGCGATGTCCATATTGAGATCAGGGGTACATGGGTAGACACCATTCTCTACGAGATACCACTTCTCGCTTTAACGTCCGAAGCCTACTTCAAGTTTATGGACACCGACTGGAATTATGATGGACAAGAAGAGAAGGCAAAGGACAAGGGCTTGCGCCTTCTTGAGGCAGGATGTGTACTTTCCGAATTCGGTACTCGCAGACGAAGAGATTACCACACCCAGGCATTGGTATTCAGAGGTTTGGTGAAGGCCAGCAAGGACGCAGAGAAGCGCGGCCTTCCCGGCAAGCTCTCTGGGACCAGTAACGTCCATCTAGCTATGCGATTCAATCTTGCGCCTGTTGGAACCGTGGCGCACGAGTGGTTCATGGGTATTGCAGCCATCACGAATGACTACGCGAAAGCCACTGAGGAGGCGCTACGTCGATGGATTGGTTGCTTTGGCGAGGGCGTGCTAGGAATTGCATTGACAGACACGTTTGGCACTCCTGAGTTTTTGAAAGCGTTCAGCAAACCTATCGATTATCTTCCCGATACCCCGAACATTCCACAGCAGGAAGAGGGCAGCCGTCCTACGACCTCCCCTCGGAGCTATGCCGAAGTGTTTGCCGGTGTGCGACAAGACTCAGGCGACCCTACGAATTTTGTCAAGTTGATGCGTGACTTCTACGAGAAGCACGGAATTAAGGGCAAGAAGACGATTGTGTTCTCTGACTCGCTTGATATTGACAAGTGCATTGAGTACAAACGCATATCCGAAGAGCAAGGCTTCCAGCCGACGTTCGGTGTCGGCACATTCCTGACTAACGACTTTGTTCAGCTGAGCACTGGAAAGAAGTCAGTGCCCATGAACATCGTCATCAAGCTGAGCTCCGCCGCGGGAAACCCGGCTATCAAGATAAGCGACAATATTGGAAAGAACACGGGCGACTCTGCTAAGGTGACGGAAGTCAAGCAGCTCCTGGGGTATGTCGAGAAGGATTGGGCCGGAGGAGACGAAACCTCGAGATGGGGCAAGGCTGATGATGTCGTCAAGACATGAAGACACAAATAACCCACACGATTGGTATGATGGATACGATCGAGTCAGCTAGCAGCCGGCTAAATGATAGATTCGTTTAGGACGGTGGATTGCCACTCCCAGAGGAAGGGAAACGTACCTGAATCGTGGCTGTATGCCACATGACCATGAATCTTAAGGTGGAACCCCTAAGATCTTGCATTGGACCCCTACGGAGATTATCACAGATGTTTACATTGACAATAGAGATGGACCAGTCGCAAACAAGATGATCCAATCAGTAGATAATTCCAATCGTCTTGAGTCGGAAGAGTGCAGACGGCGCATACGCCATGGATCTCGCCAGCTGCTTTTCTTGGCTATAAAGCATGCGTCGCGAACATGGTCTTGTAGAAAGTCACCATAGAGAATCCAATAGAGCTTTAGAGTCAAAGAGACATTAGATTTTACTTATTTTCGTATCATTTTTGCTATATTTCATTCTTTTCCAATGGTTCGTTTTGGGTTGAGCCTTGCTTGGGTGTCTGCGTTGACATCTCTGGCGTATGGCGGCGCGTTTAATATAAATTCTAAGAACAATGTTGTTGTCTACTACGTAAGGATACCTGGGCACTCACCTTACCATTCTCACCTTCCCCTATACTTACTTACCTACGCATGACAGGGCCAAGGACCAAACCAGCAATCCTTAGCAACATACTGCGCCGACCCGAATATAGACGTCATCGTCCTCTCGTTCGTGAACTTATTCCCGGCGCAAGCCAACGGCTTCCCCGGTCTGAACTTCGGCAACCAATGCGGCGCGACGGTATACCCCGGCCCGGGGTACAACGGGGTGAACAACGCGACCAACAACAACCTGTACCAATGCCCGGCGATACAGCACGACCTGTACACGTGCCGACAGACGTCAAACAAGAAGATCCTGCTCTCGCTCGGCGGCGCGACGTCGACATACCAGCTCACGGGGGCCACGGACGGGACCAACTTCGCGAACATGCTGTGGGGGCTCTTCGGGCCGCGCACGACGACGTGGGTCAACGCGGGCAAGCCGCGGCCCTTCGACTACAACGGCGTGGGGTTCGCGGTCGACGGGTTCGACCTGGACATCGAGCACGCGCCGACGGACGGCTGGGCGGGGTACAACGCGCTGGCGACGCAGCTGCGCGCCAACTACGGCACCGCGTCGGGCCAGGCCTTCTACCTGACCGCCTCCCCGCAGTGCGTGGTGCCCGACGCCAACCTGAAGGGGGTCCTGCAGCAGGGCACCTTCGACATGCTGTTCGTGCAGTACTACAACACGCCGCAGTGCGCCGCCTCCACCTGGGTCGCCAACAACGCCAACTACAAGGCCGGCGCGACCTTCAACACCGCCGGCTTCACGTTCGACACCTGGACCACCTGGCTCGCGAGCACGCCGAGCAAGAACGCGAAGCTGTTCATCGGACTCCTGGGATCTGCTCAGGCGGGCAGCGCGGCGTCCATGGTCACGCCCGCGCAGGCGCAGAGCTTGGTTAGCGCGTACTACTGCCGCAGCAATTTCGCGGGCGTCAGCGTCTGGGAGGCGACTTACGCCGCGTCGAATGTCGTCAACGGGTTGAACTTTTATCAGAACATGAAGAAGGATTTGAATACGTCGTCGACGGCGACTGCGCTTTCTTGTGTGGTGAGTACTGATGAATAGCTATTTTTGTTTCTTGTCGTCGCTTTTCACCCTCGTCTTCGTCACTCTCTTCGTACTTTTGGATGAGAAGAAAAAAAAGACGGAGCGAGTAAGGAATTGCCCCCCACGCACCCCCCCACGTTCCCTTTCTAGAGGCGAAATTAAAAATAAACGCAACTGACATAGGCTAACCAACTTAAGTAGGCGCCGGCGCCGGTCTCCAGCAGTAGTAGCAGCAGCTCCACATTATCAACCTCCACACGGACGCCGACGCCGACTTCAACGACGTCCACCAAGAGCACCGCGACGCCGACCATCCCGGTCTCCACGAACAACCTCTGCGGCACCAAGTACAACACCCGGTGTCAGACGGGACAGTGCTGCTCGCAGTACGGGTACTGCGGCACCGGAACCAGTTACTGCGGCACGGGCTGTCAGAATGGCTTCGGGACGTGTACGTAGCTGGTAGGATGATGCGTGCGCTTGTGCGGAGAGGAAGTGAAATGGAGTGGTGTAGAATAATGTGTACGATAGATAAGAGATATGGACGACGCGAAGTGGCTTGATGGAAAGGCAGTAATCCGCCATGTATAAATACCATTTGTCGCGACGATGCAGCCCCTGAATTTGAGTGTTAGCAACGCATCCGGTCTCGGGTAGAATTCGTACTGGAATTCAAATTCAATGTTATTACTTTACCGTTCAATAATCAATGGAAAATGTCCTCTTGGGCGTCGTCGGATAAGTATAATTTGTTGCAAAGACCGCGTCGGCATGAAGTAGCAGATTTAGGTAGAAGGTATTGATTGGAAGTGAAATGATGGAGCTGTGTCTTTTTTTTTCTTGCACGTCGGTACATTTTAAACTAGGTAGCAGCAGACAAGTAAGTGTGTTCTAGGAGATGCTCTGTTTATAAATGTGTACCTAGTTTAAAAAAACAATAAATGCGGACTTGGTACACAAGAGAGAAAAAAAAGAGAAAAAAAAAGAAGGGCAACTTTGATCATAGGTGACTGTTAAGCCAGATTCCGCCTGGGCCCCATGCGACATCATCACCAGCCATGTCAGACGACGTCCTCCACGGCTTGTTCAGTCATACATGGGTACATGAATGAGTCATTTCGACCTATTGATCCTCCAAGTTTGAGTTGGGGTTGCCAATTGCAAGGGAGACTGCCACCGGTGGGAATTGAACCCACGACCTTGACGGTTGTTAGTCCAGGTTGTCTTACCAACTAGACCACGCATCCGTACAGTAGCAGGCCCCCTTATTGAAAAATACAGGATCAATTGCAATTCATATGCAACACTTCGGTTCCTACTTTGCAGCGCAAACTCCTCGCAGCCACCACTCACAGCCACTATTTCAATTTCATTTCATGGATAGGTACCTTCGAATCTCTGGATCTTTGAATTCCCACAAGACATTCATCTAGCTACTTGCGCAGCTTCATTTCCAGAGGGTTTCTTACGGGCGACGAAATTGTAATTCGCTCACGTTCACATTAATTAGGCATTCCATAGAACATGAAGTCTGCCATCATGAACATACTACACTATGCTACGATTTTTACGAATACTTCAGAAGTCTACCATGCTTAAAGAAAGAACTCAATGAATTTCAGTAACTAGTTAGGAGTTCAGACATTCCCAATCGCGGCATCTGGGACGGATCAACCGGTCTAAGTATCAAGAGCGTTTAAATGCCCAGTGGAATGGCAGCTAACGAAGAGGGAGGGTGGCTTGGAAGGTCTTTGCAGGCTCTTCCTTGTTTTCGTCGCCGACGGAGCCCTCGCCATCATCCATGTAACAATCTCCATCTTCATCCACATGATCCTCGTCACCCTCCCAGTACTCTTCTTCCTCGTCACCCTCATACTCCTCGTAATCCTCATATTCCATGTCATCCTCCTGATCATCCATGTGCTCATCAACGTCGTTCTCTTGAGTCTCTTCACCGTCTTCGTGATGCTCATCTGCAGAAGTCTGTTCACCGTCTGCCTCTTCTTTGCCTCTCGGCGGGCTTCGCGGAGACGGTCCGATCTTTCGAGACCCTGGTTGAATGCTTCGTTTGTGGCCTCCTCACTGCCCTCACAATCGGAATCCCAGGTCCACATCGGGTATAAGCCTTGACAGGTTTCCACAGACAGGTCCGGGTGATTGTAGGCCAGCCCCTTAAAGTCATCCACTGCTTTGTTTGCCGAGTTCCAGTGGGTCTTTTCGTAATACGGGGGCATGATGAAGTTGGGATTCCGTTGTGCGCGTTCCTTCTGTGAAGATCGCATCTCATAGAATCTGTTACGAGCGCAAATGACCTTGAGGGAAAAGGTGTAAAGCTGTGTGCCTCCAATGTAGCTTGCCCATCGGATTTGGCTGCCGATAGACTTCCAGAACTCCTCGGGCGCAAGTCCCTTGGCGCTAGTAATCTGTTCTCTGGCCAAAACAAAGAGCTCAGCGATGTAGTCTATGACAACGGACTCGCTCATAGGGCGACCAGCGCGACGCATTGCTCGGGTAAGCTCGCGGGATTGCTGGCTGCGCAAGAAATGTCGGTCGGTCTTTGATTCCCAATCGAAGCCATCCCAAGGGAGCATGCTCATGAGAGTCGGCGCCATCTATCATGATTTGTGAGTTTTTGGTCTATGGAACTTGAGTGCTTAGGGCGGAAAGTTAATCATACCTTGATGTAATGAAGATCCCGGATTGGCGACGGCAGAGAAATTCTTATTTGGTGGATTCAACGTGAAGTGAAACAGGTAAAGTTATCCGGAAGGGGAGGTAACTATTGAGACGACTATTAGTAAATGGATAGCTTGAGGAAGTCGTGCGGCGGAAAAAAGACAACGGGGAAGACTTTTGATGAAAGCGCAGTTCTTTCGAGTCAAGAAATGATGGAGGAAATGAAAAATAGCATACCTTAATTAACCCAAAACGTTCCGGCGACGTATCGGTACAGAGGCGAAGAAGGGTAGAGTTGCGAAGGGTAGGATGGAAAATGCAGGAATGTAAGAGTGTAAAGTTGGAATTGTATGAAGGTGAAGAGGAAAGAAAAAAAAGAAGTCGCGGAAACGCGCGGTGACGATAAATGAGAAGACGGGCTAGAAAGCTTAAAAAACCAGATGTCAAACGCGTTGTGGCTGCTGGAGTGAATGGAAGAAAAGAATCAAGTTTGGGACTTGAACTTAGGTACCTAGGTAAGATGTAGGTACATACATGTAGGTAGTGAATTCCATGTAGGTAATTATAAATTGTAGGCAATGGCCCACCTAGTCTGTCGTTACTGCCTCAGGGGTTCAACGTATGAAGCCTACTTATTCTATGTAAGGTACAATCATGAGGCAACTGCGATCCACCACGTCTTAATAAAATGTACTCAGCACTGGACATATTGACACTTGCACCTCCCATAACCGTCTAAATTGCCTAAGCAACCTTGAGTTGTTGCTTCTGCCACATTAGCAAAGAACAGAAGGTTGCTGCCACCGCAAACCCAAGTATGATGTACATCTGCGTAGTAAAGCTCCGAAGAAAAATCTCTCTGATGTCATTCTCAAGGGCACTAGGCAGGTTTTTAATTGTTTCAAGCGAACGAAAGATAGCTTCGGCCTCGTCGGAGCTTAGTAAGGACGCAGATGCTGCTTTAACCCAACTGTTTCCAACTGCAGTGGTAACGGAAACACCAACGGCTCCCCCGAGGAAGCGAAACTGGACCACGGCGGCGGATGCAATAGCTAGTAGTGGTAAGTTAGTATCAACTATTCGAACTTCTGGCAAATGGATTCCTGACGGGTTTCTGACGTGTACGTACCAAGGTCTTTCCGTTCAACTATTGCGGGTGTCATCAGGGTAGCTGTCCCTACAACAAACCCCAGGCCAACGCCTACAAGAACTTGCAATCCGTAGAGGCCATTCCAATGAAGATCATTGGCGGATACTTGGGTAATCAGAACAAAACCAACAATCTGAAGCATCTCTCCGAATAGCATCAAATAAAGGGGGGCAACACGTCGGTTTTTACATAAAGTTGCTGCTATGATGGCCCCTACAGGATAGACAGCAGAGAATAGTATCAGACGCACGCCAGCATCCAAGGGCTTAAGTCCCGAAGCCGCCTGGTAGCGTAAAGGAATCAGGACAATAGATGTAACGCTGACAGCGCCTATCATGAATGTGTTCCTAAACAAGCAGAAAATGGTTGTTAGCGAAGACGGATGACGAATTAAAATACGGACAGACGTACAGGAAAAGGCCCATGATACGGCGATTCTTGCAGAATTTCCAAGGGAAAATAGGTTCTGTGGAGCTTGCAGCAACGCTATGGTAACGTTCAACAGCCAAAAATGCCACCCAAGCAACGGCAGATATGCAGAGGGGTGCTAAAACACTTGCGCTCGCCCAACGCAACTGGGAGGCTCCTTGCTCAAGACCAGTGATAAGAAGGGTCAGTGCCGCAAGTAGCAGAAAGATACCAGCAAAATCAAGAGCTCTGAAACTGTGTCGCTGTGGTCTTAACGTCGGCTGATTGTGGTATGGAAAGTTATTTGGGATGGCAAGGAGGAGCAAAACTCCCACCACCGCACTACTAGGAACACTTGTAATGATTAGTTCTAGGGATATGCCACTTTAGCTCGTGTCGCACTTACTTGAGTAGGAATACCCATCTCCATGTTGAACCATCTGTGATGAGGCCGCCGAATACAGGACCTAAGGCGAAGGCGACTGCAAACATAACCATGATGATAGACGTGTATAGTGGGTATTTCGGGGGCGGTACCAACTCATAGATAATGATGGTAGTCAGGCCGTATATTCCTGACCCTCCTATACCCTGGAATACACGGCAGATGATACTTGGACATTATCAGATCCTTGGGTACCTAAGCTTATTCGGAAAGAAATGTCTGAGTACTTACAGTTGGACCATTGTTTGTGATGCAGCACACCCTCCAGAAAAGGTGGCAAAAATAAAGACAGCAGCAAGACATGTTGATTTACGTCCCAAGATATCGCTGAGTCTCGCCCAAAGCACCAAGCATCCTTAAACCCGAGTGTTAGTTACCATGGTATTGTATTGCATTGCATTCAATCACTCTTCTTACCTGTATAGGTCAAGAGGTAAGCCGTAATTACCCAACTGCTCCGATTATAATTATCGAGGTCATTTGTGATTGACACTAGAGCAGTGCTGACAATGGTAACCTCGAAATTAACTAGAAACAGGCCGAGTGATATCCTTCGCAACAATTAGTATAGTGTGTCAGTGCTCCATGGAGGGAAATAGTATATGCTATGTTTCATAGGACATGTTAGCTGGGGTTAGGACGACTCACCCTGCGGTGATGGCATATAGCCTCCAGCCCGTGATATAACTTGGTCCACATGGTTGGTGCTCTGGAACTTCAATTATCTGCTCTTTTGAAAGCTGAGTATCTTTGCCGTCTCCTGTCTCCTGAGTTGACTCCATTGTCTTTGAGGACATGGCTGACATCTCAAGGGGGGGAATTCTTGTCCGTATGTGATTGTGTATGTTGGCAATTCTAAAAATGTTCATGTGACAGGACTGGGAGGCTTGAAGAGGGAAGTGATAGAGATCAAAACTCCCGCAGAGTTGTTGGTTATAGGAGTGGCTTGGAATCACATACCACATACCAACCTACGTATGTACCTAAGTACCTACCCCTTAAAAAGTGCATGGAACAAACAGACCCAACACATAAATGTCACCTGTATGTATACCAAGGCGCATGCACATGAGGCGCATAGATACCTATCCCTAGGTACTTTAGGCAGGCAGCGCATTTAATATACCACATGGAGGCATTTTAATGCCGTGCAACCCAAGTTTTGTGATATCGTTTGACCGCCTGGTCTCGATTATTTTTATCTCATGCAGGCTACCAGCTTGAGCTCCGAATAGTCGCTCAGCTCCCGGTATTTTAAACGACGACATCCTGTTCTCGATTCTTTCTTCCTCACCCCGAAGCTTTTCTTTTCTCATCCTTCTCGCTGTAAGACGAACCTGCATAACCGACTGACAGAAATGGATATTACTGGCTATGGCTTGATTACCGGAGGAGGTAAGCGATTTGTGCCGCTTTCGTCGTATTGGTTGCTTATCAATTGGGGTACTCCTAGGTGGGGGTATTGGCCGGGCGTGCTGCAGCGCCCTTGCAAAAGCAGGTTCTCGGGGCCTCCTCGTGGCTGATCTGAACTTGCAGGCTGCGCAAAAGGCAGCATCCGAGGCCCAGGCTGTTGCAACGAATCCCGTTTTCAAAGTGTTGGTAGTTGAGCTCGATGTAGCCATCGAGGAGTCGGTTAAGCATGCGATTTCCTACATGATGGAGTCATTTGAACGCATCGATTACTGTGTTCATACAGCTGGTGTAAGTCCACGGGCGGTCTTCTACACACAATGTTGTCCCCCTCCAAGCTAAGAGATGCACCATTCAATCGTACTAGCTGACAATATTCGATGCAGATCCCCGGAGGAACATTTGACGAAATCGCAAGCGCTGATTATGATGACTTCAAGCATCTGATGGAGGTAAATGTCCATGGGACGTTTCTCGTCACCAAAGAAGTTTCGGCCAAGATGAAAGTGCAGGAGCCCAAGCAACTTCATCCCACATCGCCTGAGCGTGGTATGACCCGCGGGACGATTGTGAACATAGCCTCGCTTCTATCATACATGCCCTTGCCGGGTTATGTTCAATACATCACCTCGAAGCACGCTGTGATGGGTCTCAGCCGTACTGCAGGTGAGTTGGTTATCCCTAAGCACACTGTAACCTACGGCTAAATATAGCTTCAAAGCTCTCGACAATGTCGGTTACGGTATTCGAGTAAACTGTGTCTGCCCATCTTACGTGGATACTCCGATGGTGAGGAGAGCTACCGAAGTTGTGCCTGGTCTAGAGCAAACGATTCTGTCTGGAATCCCTATGGGACGCTTGGCAACTGCAGAGGAGGTTGCTGATATGGTGCTTTTCCTATGCAGTCCGATGTCTAGCTACATCACTGGCTGTGGGTATATTCTTGACGGGGGCATGAGCCTTAGTGTTGCGATTTGAGAATGCATGCATATCTAACTGCTTGGGAGGATGAGACATGCCAAATATCAGATTGTGGCTTGGTGAAGAATGCTACACACCCAAGGGCACTGGCGCTTTAGATTAAAACTCGATACGCTCATTTTTCTGTTTAGGGATCCTGATATCTCTCTTTTTACGCTCCTTATTCGAAGTCTTCTTGACGTCCTAATTTGGTAGTCGAATGCGAGTTCTCTCCAACCGTCAGCTTGGAAGCCCCACAGGCTCCCACATGGAACTTTGCAGTATGCAGCATGCAGTGTGTGGTTTCACAACATGAGTGTTCTAGCCTTCCAGCTTCTCGCCGGTTCACCTTATTAGATATTAGGCCACCAGTCCTTGATCGGTGGGTCAGTGTTGACGGCATCTCTTTGGAAATACTGAGCTTTTGACTACCATTCAACTTTTCAGTTTCAATTACTACCTACGCAATGTCTACGTTCCACTCTACTTCTCTTTTGACCACTCAGCGGGATGAGTTGCTGGATGGGCCAGCTCTCACACCACCCGATGGCATTGAGCCTAATTTTGACAACCCTCCTAACAAAACTGCCCTAGGCTATGGGATATTCTCCTTGTGCCTTTCTGTGGCGGTTGTACTTGTTCTAGCGCGAACTTATGTCACATGGGCCTACATCAAGAAAGTGCATGTGAACGACAGTGAGTATTCCTGACCATATCTCATGATAGTCATTCACTAATAATATTCGGAAAGTTATGATGCTGGTAGCCTTTGTACGATCAATTTTCCTTCACTATCTTTTCGACAAGCTGTTTCTAACTACCTAATGGAACAGGGAACTTATTTGGCCTTCGTCAGTCTTTTATTCCAACAGGCAGGATATGTTGGTTATTTTGTCCATCAATGGGACTATAGACTCAGTGAAATGCCTCATATACTCTATGTACGTGGTCTGTGTGATAGTTCCACGGCGGTATTGCTAACTTTGCTAGCTTTTTTTCGTTGCTACGAACCTCTTTATTGTCTCGATCACATTTATCAAAGGTGCAATTCTACTAGAGTGGCTTCGCCTGTTCCACCCCCTGGGCACTCGCGATGTATTCTGGTGGACCGTCCATATTGTACTCTTTATCAACTTCGCATTTTATTCTGCGTCCGTCATTTTAGAAAATCTCTCTTGCACCCCACACGAGAAGATCTGGAACAGGTCTATTCCAGGTACATGTTTTAACAGCCGGCCTCTCGATCTCACATCTGCTGCAATCAGCCTGCTTCTGGATCTTGTCATCTTCATCCTTCCACAGCGCGTTATTTGGAGCCTCCAAATGACAACCAAAAGGAAAATTGGAGTTGCGGCAGTGTTCATGGTTGGTCTTATGTAAGTCAGAGTCATCCTATCCCTACAATCTACGGCCTACTGTGGTTCTAACGACATATTAGCGGCTGCATTGCGGCTATATTTAGACTCGCTGTCACAATCCCTTACGCCGAATCTCCAGACGCGACATATACCTTTTGCACCGTTGGTTTATGGACATTGGCTGAAATGACCTGTGGTGTGATTGTATTTTGTGCACCAGTCGCTCCCAAAGTTGCCAGCAATTTGCGTTTCCCATCAACACAGCTGTTACTAGAGCATTGGAAGAGCTTCACGTCGTCAAAACAGACAAATTACTATAGTGAGCCTGGATCTTCCTGGATGCGCACGATGAATACTGGTTCATATTCTCGATCCTTTCAAGAGATTAACGACAACGACAATGTGCCGCTTCGGAGTCTCGCCCCAGAAAAGAACATTACCACCTTGAAAAACAATGTTGGACTTGATACGGAACATAATGACTCTACAATTCTTCGTACCACTGTTTTTACCACATCTGTTGAGGAGAGCAGCGGCATGAACCGCACGACAGCTACTCAACACCCGTGGGTCGGAACAGGAAGATCAGCATTGCAAGCAGAGAAAGCATAGTTGGAGCAGGTTTAGGGTAACGTTTACGCCTACGCGTAAGGTGTAAAAGGAGCTTTAGTCATTGCTGCTTGGATCAAGGGAAATGTAGAAAGTAATGCTTGGGTACTTGAATATTATTTGTCAGTTATTCTATTAAGCTGCTAACGATGGCTTCCTGCTCGTGATTACTAGTGTAATGGTTTTATGTGATACGTTCAAAATCTAGACGTAGCTAACCCAGATCTTCCCGTTATCATACACCGTTTGATATTTTAGAAACAGCTTCTTCGAAAACGAGGTTGCTGATAAATCCGACTCCAATGAACGGTTAGCCGGCGACTAAGATAAATTTCCAAATCCTTATTGAATGATGAATGGCCAGACCAAGATCCGTATGCAGGAGAGCCAACAAGGGAATTGTTTACGAGCCCTGAAGCACGTTGTAAGGTACCAAGATCAAGGACAAGCACCTTGGTGTCATCGGGGAAGCAACTGCCTGTGACGGGCGCAGCATGAACTGTTCTCGAATGCGGCCCGAATCGCCAACTTGATGTTATGCATTTGAATGTGCATTCTCACAACCCCCCTATTGGATGCCCTTTCACTAATAATGATGACGTGGGTGTGTCCTGCGGAAACTGGTGGGGGCGAAATACTACCTAGGTGCCTAGGTATGTTACAGTCGCATGCACATAGATGCTTTACAGGAGATCTCATCTGCAAGCACACTGCCTAGCACCCCGCGTCCGCGCAGTATTAGCTGATTTATCTGCATGCGAGTATTAGGTAGTATTAAATTTGCGAGCTGAAAGTTGGAGTTGTAAGCTATATAGTTGTTTGTGTAACCAAAAAACCCAAGCTTTCCAACATAGGGCTAATAAACGCATAGGCATTCAGTTGAATTACCACCCAACTATCTTCATACATTAACGTGAAGTTTGAAAAAAAAGCCTTAGCCCTAGCTTATGTGTCTCGGATGCCTAAAAGTGGCAAGAAGCTAATGCATATTGTCATCTCGCTGTCACAAAAAATGATTGATAATACGATGTAAATAGACCAAGGGGTTGAGTTTCGAAACCTGCTTACTGAAAAGTCGTCAGGGTAAAACGGCATTTATATTGATAGCTATACTGTAGATACCTCCTACCCATCTATCTAACCGATATAAGAGTATCTTATTCTAGTAACAAACTACTGTATTGTTCAACATAAGTCACTGGTATAAAATTAAATATTTTCAAAGAGTTTAGAAGATGCAAGTAGTTTCCAGTCACTTACTGCGGTAACTATGGCCTCAGACACTCCACAAACCAAAAACCATAATCTTCATTTCACTCCTGATAATGAAGAGCATGATGACCCTGTGTGCATTGTTGGGATGGGTAGGCAGTCTTTCTTCTTCATCGACCTGTTGTACAATAGCTAATACAATCGGCATACTATTATAGCCTGCCATTTGCCCGGCGCAATTCGCTCGCACACTGATCTTTGGGATTTCTTAGTTCATAAGAAATCTGCCCAAGGCGTAGTTCCACCGAATCGATTCAACATTCAGGGGTTCCATGACAAAGGTCACGACCGTGCCGGCATCTTGAGCGGCAATGGTGGTTATTTCCTCGCAGATGACCCTCGAGAATTCGACAGTAGTTTTTTCGGTATAAATAATGTCGAAGCTACGTATATGGATCCCCAGCAGCGTAAGCTTTTGGAAGTAGTTTTTGAATGCTTCGAAAATGCGGGCGTTCCTCTAAGTCGCATGTCGGGTTCCAATACGGGTGTTTATGTTGGAAATTTCACCCACGATCACTATGTCGCGCAGCTCCGGGATCCCGATGATATTCACCGTTATCATGCATCGGGAATTGGAGCAACGATGCTGGCAAATCGAATCAGCCATGCATTTAACCTCCATGGACCTAGGTACGCATGGAAAACTGCTGGGATGATCATCGAATGCTGACATTCTACAACGCTTCAAGCATAACACTAGATACAGCCTGCTCGTCTACTATGTATAGTCTACATATCGCGAGCATGGCTCTAAAAGCTGGCGAATGTGATGGTGCCATTGTTGCGGGAACCAATCTCATTATGAGTCCCCAAACGCAAATTGCTACCGCGAAAGCAGGCATTTTATCACCTGCCTCGGCTTGTCGAACATTCGATACCTTGGCTGACGGGTATGGGCGTGCGGAAGGTGTAAATGCGGTTTACCTTAAGCGATTATCGACTGCAGTAAGAGACATGGACAATATTTACGCCATTGTCCGTGGTACAGCTGTAAATGCGTTCGTCTATACCTTATATCGTCGCATGAATGGAAATTAACTAATTGAGCCTTAGGAATGGACACACACCTGGTATTACGTTGCCAAGCGCCGATCAGCAAGAGGCAGTCATAAAGACTGCTTACGAACGCGCTGGTCTCGATTTCGCCGATACCGACTACGTCGAGTGTCATGGCACGGGCACTGCTGTTGGTGATCGTGTCGAGATCGAAGCTCTGGGCCGCTGTATTGGATCTAGAAGTAACCCGTTAATGGTCGGATCCGTATGTCTCTTCACATCATTTCATTTCCCCTACTTAACCCTCGGGATCGATACTTTATTACCCCTTTTCCTTTAGTATAACAATGATTATAAAAATTTAATCGTTCAGAAAGGCTAATTATATATTTACGGAGGAAGGTCAAAACCAATCTTGGCCACAGTGAAGCAGCTAGTGGTCTTACGTCTGTTATAAAAGTGGCTCTCGCTCTACAGCGAGGTCTCATCCCCCCTACTCAGGGTGTGAAGACACTAAATCCTAAACGTATGCATTCATCCATACTCTATTACCTACCGTATAACTAACGTGGCGAAGTCAAGCTTGGAGAGTTGAATATAAGGGTTGTGACAGAAGTCGAATACTGGCCCAAGACATGCCGACGGGCTAGTATAAATTCGTTCGGGTACGGGGGTGCTAATGCTCATGCTATTCTTGAATCTCCGGAAAGTTACTTGGGAACGACTTCAATTGGAGAATTTCTAAGTTCACGTCAAGAATGTCACCCTAGGAAACAACCCCTGGTACTATTACCTGTGTCTGCGAAATCGGCAGGCTCACTGAACTCCCGTGTAGCCCAAGTCTCGCAGATTGCAAGGCGCTCCGACCCGATTACTCTTGAGAAGCTAGCTCATACCTTGACGGGTCGTCGATCTCATATGGAAGCCAGATCATTTATTCTGGCGAAGTCTCTCGAAGACGGAACAACATGGTTATCTGAGTCCAAGCAAGCAAAATACTCTGGGCCCCTACATCATGTTCCAATTGCATTCATTTTCACAGGCCAGGGGGCACAGTATGCAGGAATGGCCAAAGGATTGCTGCAACATAAAATATGTTTATCAACCTTTCGTTATCTGGACGATGTGCTCAGATCACTGCCACCACATCATGTACCAAAATGGACGATCGAAGGAACCATCCGAGATTCATCTAAAACAAGTGATATCAACGACGCCGCGCTAAGCCAACCGCTTTGCACGGCAATACAAATTGCGCTTATAGATCTCCTATCAAGCTGGGGCATCAACGCTACCAACGTTATTGGCCACTCCTCGGGCGAGATTGCCGCTGCCTATGCTGCTGGTATACATAGTGCAGCAGAGGCTATTCTCGTAGCATATTTCCGCGGTATTGCTGTCAAGGGCCTACAAGCGAAAGGAGCCATGATGGCCGTGGAGATAGGCCACGAAAATCTCAAGCAACCCATGGCCGGGGTGGAAGTGGCGTGCTTTAATTCGCCTAGCAACATAACTTTGAGTGGCTCACCAACATCAATCATGGATATCCGTGACGAACTTGAAAGTCTGCAAATATTCTGCCGAATACTAGAAACTGGTGGTCGCGCTTATCATTCGTTCATGATGAAGGAAGCGGGCGAACGATACCAGTTACTTATTACTCCTTACTTAGGAAATAGCAAATACTCTGAGCCCAGACGACACGCCTCGAAGATGCATTCATCTGTATGGTACAATGGAGACCGACCGGCTATCTTGGACAGCTCTACAGATATGGCACAGTACTGGCGTGACAACCTTGAGAAACCGGTGCAATTCAACGGGGCTTTGTCAAAGTTGATCTCAGGCCACAAATTCCATTTGATCGAGATAGGGCCACATCCTGCTCTGAAGAGCTCAATCCAGCAAATCAAGATTTCTGCTGGATATAGCGTGGATGACTTACCTTACTCATCCACTCTACAAAGAAAGCAAGATGCACACACTTCAGTTATGACGTTAGCAGGGACGTTGTTCCTCCATCATCATGAGTTAAACTGGGAGAAAGTAAATGATATTTCGCCAGGAGGGCTGGTCCCCAACATTCCGCCGTACCCGTGGGATTACTCAAAGGGGCTTTTCTGGTATGAATCACGTTCTAGCATCGAGATGCGTAACCGAAAGTATGCTCGCCATGAGCTTCTTGGGTCTCAACGAGGTTCAGGAAATGGCATTGATTGGAGTTGGCGTAACATAATACGTCTAGATGAAATACCCTGGGTGCGGGACCATAAGGTCGAAAATCAGGTTGTTTTCCCGGCAGCAGGTTATCTTGCTATGGCTATCGAAGCTGTTTGCCAGATCCGAAATCTCAGGGATCGATCAGAATACCAGAAAGCTCACTTTAACTTCACCAATGTGAGCATCAATGCTGCTTTAGTACTTCAAGATATGAACGAACGAGGCAGCCAGATCACGGAGCTTCATACTATGATGTCCCTACGAAAGCTATCCACAAGGAGTGTTTCAAGTAACATTTTTGATTTCCATATTTCTTCATGGACAGCTGGACGGACCGTGGTGCACTGCGCAGGCAGTATCAGCATAAAACAGTCGCAGTTACGCAAGGGTACTGTCCGCGTCCAAGACACATCAGGATACAGAGCGTGGTCCATGTATAGGTGGTATAGCCAATGCAGAGAAGAGGGACTCAACTTAGGACCCCATTTTCAAACAATCTCGAATATGCACAACGACGGCAGTAGAGAACGTTCAGATATCATCTGCACAACTCACCCAACTGTTGGAAATACCTCTACTAGTGGTTATCTTGTACATCCATTGGTCATTGATGCATGTCTTCAGGCTCTCATGCTGAGCGCTACACATGGTACCTTATCCATGCTTCGACCCTATCTTCCTACTTTTATCCCCGAGTGCCGAATTGAACCTTCATCCAGTTCTATCATGTCTGAAACCCCCAACAAAACCCACACGATTCACGCACGATCACAGAAGACTGGGTTTTCTACTTTGAGAGCCACGTGTACTCTATGGGACGACAACGATTCACCGAAAATAGAGATCAAAGAAGCTCGACTATCGATGTACGTAGGAAAGGTAACGAGAAACGATACGGTTTCCGACCAACACCAGCAGCGCCACCCTGTCCTACGCGTGAAATGGAAGCCGGATGTCCTACAATTGGATACCAGCACAGAGAAAGCATTCGATCAGTATATTTCCAAGTCAATAAAACATGGGAGAATCGGTATCGATGAAGTCACTTCCATCATGCACTCTATTATTGACCTCATGGGGCATAAAAATCCTCGCATGAACGTCTTAGAGGTTGGACAAGATAGTATACATGATGCTACGTTATCTAACCTTCTAGGCAAAGGTACAACATTCCCACGATATCGTTCATGGAACAGCACCACCCTCAATGACTTCAGGAAGTCATCGCATGCAGAAGGATTGTATGATCTCCTTATACTCAAAGAGGTATGTTAGGTACACAAATACCCTAGTAAATAAATGTGAAATACTAATAACGGGGAACTTGATATAGCAAGAGGATTTGGTTAAGTCGTGGGAAGAAATTTCTGGAAAGTTGCTTCCCCTCTGCGGAAGATCTGGCGTTCTCATAATGCCTAAAGTAGACCACATCATGTTGAGCCTGAGGGAAGCAGGTTTCGAGATTCTTGTGGTACGAGAAAGAGTAATACTTGCAACCCAGGTTCTACAGAAAAGTTTGCAAAATCGAAAGGTGCTGATCGTGGTAAGATTCCCTGGAACTAAGTTCCCTATGCACCATAGGTCACAAATACTAATCTTTCAAGACGCGGCTTCCATCACCTATCATTGACCAGTTTACTACTTTACTGAAAGAGTACTTGCATCAATGTCGGGACGCGACACAAGTCGAAGCCATTACATTCTCTCAGCTTCGATCAACTGAAATTTCTAGCAATGACATTTGTATTTCCCTCCTTGAAATAGAAGAAGAGTTCCTAGCCACCATGAGCCAAGAAGATATGGATCTCTTGCGGAGGATCACAGACACCTCGACAGATATCCTTTGGGTCACAGGTGCAAATATGCTAGGCACCCAGCCGGACCCTGATCTCACACTAAGCCGAGGACTAGGGCGTACCTTAATGGCAGAGCAACCGTCATTACGATTCACCATCGTGGATGTGGGATCCTGTAAATCAGAACCATCGAATATAGCGTCCGCATGCGAGAAAATAGGGAAAGTCCTCCTGCCGTCACATGTTCTAGAGGATCACGAATTCATTTATGTGCAAGGCCTCCTGTACGTCAGTCGTTTTAGCCCAGATGACGAGTTGAATACATCGTTCCAGGCTAGATCTAGAACGGCGAAATCGTTCCAAAAGATCCAACTTGCCAATACCTTACCAGCTAAGCTAGTGATAAGGAACATTGGCCAACCAGACACAATCTTCTTCCAGCAACATCAGGAACCGGTTCCTCCTCTACCGGCAGGTTTCATAGATATTGCGGTCAAAGCCGTGAGTCTAAATGCCTCAAGCTTAGGAGTTTTGAGTGGCCGTAACGAGACTAGTCAAGGAACAATGGCTGCTGGATTCAGTGGTGTTGTGACGGCGGTAGGACTTGATGTCGAGCTAAGACCAGGAGATAGAATCATGGTGAATGCAGCGAATCACTTCTCCACGACTGAGCGGATACCAGCATGGAAGGCACACAAGCTCTTACCGCACGAGAGTCTCACTGATATGACGGCAATTCCTGCTGCCTATTCTACCGCGTTATATGCCATACACACTCGAGCAAATTTGCAACCCGGCGAAACCATCTTGATACATTCAGGCACTGATGCATTCGGCCTCGCAGCTATCTCGTTAGCAAGGCTTATCGGCGCTGTCGTGTACACGACTGCCAATTCTAAAGCCAAGCGAGAATTTCTATCCAATGAGCTAGGTGTGCCTACTACAAATATATTGCCGCAGGACAACTCATTGTTCGATGCTATCATGGAAGCAACAGACTCTAAGGGAGTCGACGTCGTGGTGAACTCCCTGCCAGGCGAGCTTCTCTATACTACATGGAGCTGCATTGCCGATTTTGGTAGATTCGTGGAAGTTGGAAAGCGGGAAACGCTGAACGCTGGGAAGCTTGAGATGAGCGTATTCTCGCGAAACGCAACATTCACTGCGTTTGACCCGGATGAGCTTTTCTCACAGAGTGGTCCAAACCATCGGGGACTTTATATGCAGTAAGTGGTTTTCCAAGTTATTGTGTAATATGCTTGTAAGGAGTCCGCTCACACCATATCTTTCAGATTAACAAGGGAAGCTATCGAGTTGCACCGGCTCGGAAAGGTCAAGTTAATGCCTAGCACTGTCTTCGATGTGGCAGACACAACCAAGGCATTCCAATATCTCTCCTCGCCAAATAATATCGGGCAAGTGATTGTCTCCTTAGAGGACCCCATGACATACATTACAGTGAGTTTCTTCACATTTCCCCGCTTAGTGATATCTTACACTTGTACTAACCAAGCGGATAGGCTGCGCCGCCGAAGTTCGAGACTGTTTTTGATGCCAACAAGGCTTACCTTCTGATAGGATGCTTAGGGGGGTTGGGGCGTAGTTTAAGCTCTTGGATGTTGACTCGTGGAGCACGCAACTTTGTCTTCCTCGGGCGGTCTGGCTGTGACAGGACAAGCTCAATGGAGCTAGTGAATCGGCTGAAAGCTAGAGGTGCTCAAGTCCACGTCATTCGAGGGGATGTTACCGATATTGCAGATGTGAAAAAGGTCGTTGCTGTCTGCAGTGGTACACCAATCGGAGGCGTGGTTCATGCAGCAATGGGACTCCATGAGGACATTTTCACACGTATGACCAATGAAGCCTGGCGTACCAGCGTCAGGCCAAAATGGGCAGGTGCCTGGAACTTGCACAGAGCTCTTGAAGGTCATGATGAGGCTCTGGACTTCTTCTTAACCACTTCGTCGATCACCGGTTCCCTGGGAGTAGCAACTGAAAGCAACTACTGCGCAGCCAATGCCTTTTTGGATGCTTTTGCCTATTGGCGTCAGACTCAAGGAAAGCCGTCAATATCGATCGGCCTTGGGATGATTTCCGAAGTTGGATACTTGCACGAGCATCCACATATAGAGTCGCTACTATTACGAAGGGGTATCCAGCCAATTAATGAAGACGAGTTTCTTCAGATCATTGATCTTGCCCTTAGCGCTGGTAAGGTCAAGATAAAACCACCAATTTCTGGATACCTGGGAGCGGCACATATGCTCACCGGAATGGAGCTCTCTGGGGTTCGAAATCTCCTCAATAGGGGTTACGACGTTACACATACTGGAATGGAAGACATGCGCTCATCGATTTTATCAGCCGCACTGGACTCCCAAAGGGAGTCGCAACGCGCTGATGAAGCAGGTCTAGCCAATCCACTCCGGATGGTAACCAATGTACCATGGCTCAAAGCACTTCCGCTGAATGCTGCTAACACTTTGGCAATTGAAACAAGTGCCCCTAGTCTCCTGGATGCTATATCACGACTCGTCATTAAGCGCTTTTCCAGCTTGATACTAGTTCCGGTGGACCAGATCGATGCCAGTAAGCCTTTTGCAAGTTATGGAGTTGACAGCATGATTGCATCTGAATACCGGGCTTGGTTTTGGAACGCATTCAAGGTTGAAGTGCCATTTCTGGACCTACTCAGTCCACAGAAAGGCTTAGGCACGGTTAGTGCCTTTATTGCAACATTGTTGACGAAGGACGGGGCGGATTAGATACATCGGTAGGTAGATTGCAAGAATGGACTTCGTTTCATAGGTAGATAGACTGGGGGTTCCATATGGTTATGCAACAAAAAAAAGAACATCAAATTTCTGATGCCCATAACACGGTTAGGTGATTATTTGTGAATAGTGCTTACATTATGAGATAAAAGTCAGACGAAAGCAACATCGCCGTGGGTTTTCTTATTGATGTTAGGTAGTCAACCCTGAATTTGAGTCAAGGGGTCTAACATACCCCTGAGCTTGCCTGTGTGGAAGTCCCCTTTCTCATTCAGAATAGCAAACAATAGTTTTCTGACTCAGAACTCTTTCTTATTACTAGGAGTATTCCCTACTTATTGTTCGGTGCTGAATACTAAGTTCTTTTCCAGTTTAGGTTCTTCTAGATTGAAGATGCCAGACATCCCTCGCTTACCTTACTTTCAAACACGGACCTTACGACTAATAGCCTCACTTACCTACCTACAACAAAACTATTCAACATCTACATTCCTCTTAATCCAAGACTGAGAGCAAATAGTATGTCTAATAAAACTGCTCCTGGTCCCCCGAAGGGGAACGGTGATGCCACTAAATGGTCCGCCGAGGAAAATCTAAAGCTTATCTTTCTCATAATGCAATCAGAGAACGAGAACTTGTCTGTGAAAGGTTGGAAGGACATTGGAGACAAAGCTAAGAGTCTATTTGCAACAAAGTATACCATGCGTGGCGCGAAGTAAGTACCACATCCCTTTATGCTCTTCAACTTACGGTTCTTTCCCGTTGCAGATGTATAGAATAAGTATACATATTCACTAAATTACGTGCGACCCTCGCTCACTGGTTCCATAGGGGCCAGTTTCAGAAGCTTCGAGAACGTTATCTAGCCGACGTTCTAGCTACCTCGAAGAACGCCGGGAATGCTGGCGAAGCCGCCGAAACAACCCCACAAGGTCAAAAGCGTATGGCTGACTCACTCGATGGCCCCGATGCTGGTGACGGATGCACGACCAAGGCAAAGAAAGTCTGCGTCAAAAAGATTACCAAGAGCGACGCTGATCTTTTGGGCGAAGAAGACAGTACGTCGCTGAAGGCCACGCCCAAGCGTCGTGCCCCAAGGAAGCCCAAGGCCAAGACAGGGGATGGTGACTCCGATGACGTCCTGCGTAATACCAAAACTGAGCCCAAGGAGAAGCCGGAAGGGGACTCTGGATAATCCATAAGAGTATCATGCAGCAAATAAAGCCGCTTCCAGCATTGACTTAACCATGACCATGGCCGCCGCCAAGATCATTCAATATGTAGAGGTTAGCCTGAGAGCGCGAGGGCAGAATCTCGATCTAGGTATGTTAAAGTTATAAGTCAGTCCTGTATTGCAGATAAATTCCTCATAATTCGCTAACTTACGAATATACAGAGATGCACTGTCCAGGAATCAGGTTTCGCATGCTTGGCTTGCTACGACATTCATTTGTTGAAAACACGATGAATCTTTCCACGGGTGAGGAGATTACATCGCAGCAGAGAATTTAACCAAAGGTCGAGGAAGGACGGATATCAGGACTCGTTTACGCTCCCCGTCGAGTTTTCTTTTGTTCCTTTTGATAGTATTGGTCCGCCAGTCAAGACGATACACTGGATCGGACTGGCTGGTGTTTCCGTCCCTCCGCGTCTAGTTTTAGCTCCGAGAATACCACGCTGGCATTAAAAAAATAACTTGCCCTGAACCTGAATGTCCTTTTACCAATCACGATCGTGCTGCGGGCTTGTGTTGTTTCCCTCCTTCCGTAACGGGCTTCGAGCTTCGCCACAATTGAATACGCGATTAAAACTGCGGTTAGTCATGGTTATTTGACCTGTCCTATAGAACATTTCGCGCTCTTCTCCAGACGTCTTCCGTGCTTTCCTTCTCCTCCCACACAGCTCGATCTTGATGAGCACAACACTATCTCGCCGTCCTTCAAAACCCAGAGTAAGCAGCCTTAAGCGAGGACCCTGCTTCTCCAGCACATGTGAAAAAAAAAAAAAAAAAAAGAACTCTCGCCACACCATTTCCAAATCTATCAGATCTTTGGTTCGGGCGGCGAGCTAGTGGCTAGCCGCTGCTTACCACCCTTCGGCCTGGCTTGCGTGAGGCTCATGAGTTCTTCTATAGGACTGGGATCGGACCCTTTAGCTTCCCCACTGGGGAAGGGTTTGGTGTGCCGTAAGGCATTATAAACCAGATGTCTATGACCTGCATGGAAGTTCTGGAAGTGTTTGAGCATCGCGAGCTCAAACGGGTGGAGAACTTCCCCATACCTTCTCCTACTCAACTCTTCTTAGCTTCTCTCGTCACAGCCGATGTCGCTTGCTGTGATACTCCTCTTAAGCCTTTTCACGTGCTTTGCTAGTTTGAGATGATCGATGATGGTGGTATAGCATGCGGCATATTGTGAATAAAAGCCGAGGGTTCTTGGCCTTAGTCGTGGGGGTTATCATCCTCACCTTGGCCTACCTCACGCTTTAGTTGACTCTATTCAGAATTCAAAATCCGGGTATAGAATTGACTTGCAGTATTTCTTGTCACATTCCAACAGATTGGGCCTAGACTCACCCTTGGTTAGCAAATTTGTCGTCGCATTTCTCTCTGGTAAAGGAGAAAAAGGGAGATATAGAGAAGACCTGCTTTCTTGATCTTGAGTGATACTACCTTGAAAAAATCCAAGTACGGCTTCACATCGACTCCAATGGAAATGGAGATCCAAGCAAGTTGGTCCAGGACTGGAAACTAGCTATAGCAGGGTCCAATATCACTGCGTCTAGACAATCTATATCTGAAGCAATGCTACCTTGGCAAAGATTGACGTATAGTCACAGTGCATTGACGAGGTTAACCCGAATCCACACGTCTAGACGCCATCGGATAGTTTCTATACGATGACTACCTCATATGTCTATCACCGTTGTAACCGTCTATCAATATGTATAAGCTGTTCCCTAGACCCTTTTTTTTTCTGATCCACTTTGTCCATTTGCTACTTCATACTGCTCGGCGTACGACTCTCAAGGGTTAGTAGCTTACTGTTTCTCATGAAGGCATGATTCCAAGCATCGATTCTTGATGGCAACATCGACAGACCTGTTGAATGTGAGCTTGGACCCTGAATTTGCGCAATACTTTACTAACCAGACTGCCAGATTCTGGTTCCCCAGAATGTTCAGCCGCATAGCCTAACATCGTCATCCATATCGAGAATCTAGGCGCCGTGCCGTTTCCGCGGGTGGACTTGTTCAAAATTTTCATGCTCAGGCACGGATCAAGCCTCGGATGATTCTTGACAAATATCTGCTTCCTTCTTTGCGACGATTAGATCCTACGTGTCCTTGTTTTTTTCTTTTCAGCTCTGGCCCTTTTTAGGAAAGTCGCTAGTAGACCCAATAGCCGCCACTTGCCCCAATGTCCGATAGTAAGCACTCACAGAGCTGAAAGCTATGTCAATAGTTGAGAGCATAACAATATTGCTCATGGGATAGCATCCGGCTAGACTAGAAGACCCCGTCAGCGAGTTTTACGATAGAGGAGACGATTCCATCTAATTACCACTTGATAGGGAGGTAAGATGGTATTTATTACCTAGGTAGGTAGCTACTATAAAGAATATTAGAGTCTAAACCAGATTCAAGACTAATTCGATGTAATTTCAAGCTTTTGAATTGCTTTCTGTCCCTTCTACGGCTTGGGGATATTTTTATTATTTTCTGCGAGCAGATACTTGAGTCAATCTCGGTTATCTTCAGGTTTGGATGGGTCGAGGCCATTTTACTGCAGTTTGAATAATGATACAAGAATCAAGACCAACCTGCAGTTTCGATGATCAATATTAATTTGATCATAGAAATCCCCTGGCCTAATCAGAGTGGTCCCATCCGGCATCCAAGTGTCATAGGAGCGCATTAATCCATGGCAGGACCAACAGGCGCATATCAACCAGCATGGATAATCGGCCATCGATATCATGACAAATGCAGTAGGAATCTACGATGAAGGTCATCCCTAGGGCAGAATTAGTGCAGGTATTCAGAGGTAAGGGACACAATGGATTTTACCTGGTAAGGTGAAGGACGAAGATGTGAATGACGTACGGCTCGGTTAACATTAGACGAGGCACGACGACGGTACCAACATGAGGAAAGAAGGGATCGAAGTTTTAGTAAGAGTTTCAAGATTCTGTTGGGATATACCTAGATCTTCAGCCGTCAGGCCGCTGCATTTCCCCGCATATATCGACCGTCATCGTGACTAGTTTGCGATAGCCTACATGACGGATTGTGGCGAGAGATGGATATAGATATGCTACATGGTAGTATACTTGAGCCGAATATTTCTAGCACACAGTTGTGGCGTTGCAGACGTTTAGACCAAACATAGGGTGCCTTGAGGAACTCTTAAAACACAGAATACGCAAGCCCCTGCAGCCTGCAATACAAGATGTAATTCTGCAGATGCTGTGTAGCCCGAGATGCCCCGCGGCGATTAGTGCTTAAGGCCGAACCCAGACAAGAGGGCTATTTTAGAGAGATATGCAAGCCACAGCTGACTTGGATAACTTTATATTAACTCATGCACGGGTTGATGGAAAGCGAGAAACCTGATATCAAAGGTATGCCTTAGAGATGCACATGTAGTGTAAGGGACACAAGGCTTATATCATTGCAATACACTCGGAGTTATGTCTAAATTGCATATTACGTACCAATTTCAACAAATAGTTTCTTATGAAAACTATGACTGTACGTACGATAGCAACTTTGGTACCACAGGATTAGCTGAGGATGCTGTTGCACATAGTTGTTGCACGTTGCGGCTCAGAGGAGCCCGGAGTGGTTCGGGTACCGCACTAAAAAGCTTCGCAAAAGACAATCATTTAAATTGCCGATGAAATTTAGGGCTAGTATTGATATTCCCTGCCTGTAATCGATGAGTTCCCTGCCTTAGCTACAGAAGGGGACCCCTCTAGGCCGGGCGATCATAAGCCTCGTTGGACTTAGTGCCGTGATACAGCAGACAGCAAGAGATATTTTAAGCAAATATAACTGGAGTGGCAGAGTGGTAGAACCTCATCTCCACACTCTGCTGCCTATCCCACATCACTAGGCTACTATATCCATCCACCCGTGCGATATAGGAGTTTCCAAACGAACTGCTGACTCTTTCCACGAGGACGAGGTCAATGTTGTGCCTGATGATCAGGGTCGACAATGAGCCATACCGACGCCGCATCGAGAAGTTGACCAGTAGCTAGGGAGATGTATAAACTTTGAACCTATCTGGTAGTGTAGTGGTCATCAGGTAGGTTGAAGTTGGGGATAATTACTATCCTCGGAACCAGAATATCAATGTCGACAGCAAATACGAAACACACGTGTAGGTTAATTAGTGTGTAATTGTGAGGGAGAATCCAACTCTGACAAAGAAGGAAAAAGAAGAGGGAGGGGTGATCAGCCATTCGTCCCCCCTTTTTTTTTCTCTTTTTAGTTTCTAAATGTGAAGATGGGTAGTACAATGCATTCGGTTCAGGGGTTATGCCTTAGTTGCATAAGGATGTTGTAGTGCATGGATAACGTCTTGTATTTTTGTATATGAGTACATGGGTACATGCAGCTAATAGGTACATCGGGTAGGTCCACTGCCGACTTTGTAAGTTGTAATAGGTGACAGGGTTGGTGTCGACGTGGGTGGTCTGTGCCAAGCTCAAACCCCCCGCCTTGCCCCCCAATCATGTCCCCAATCGGGTGGCAGTCTAAAGTCTGGGCGTCCAACTCAACCTTTTTCAACCTTTTCAACCTGCTTCTTCTCGCTTGTGATGCTACAGACCAGCTCGTCTTCCTGTGCCAGCCATGCGTGGGATTTTCGTGTATTACCCATCCTATTCGTCCACACCAATTTCTCGTTACCTTCTTGTTACAGCCCACCTCGCATTGGTCTCCCGCACGCTTGATAAAGTCACAGCAGTGCGTCGTGCTGGTCACTTGGCTAATACCAAAACCCCAATTTCCCGATGCGGCCGCGTTACGCTTCAAACTCTTCTTCCGTTACCTCTCTCTCTCTCTCTCTCTTTTTCTCTCTATCCTCTCCTACTCTCTATCGTCGTGTTCTGTCTTCTGCTTAGTCTGCCCCCGCCGGTTGATTTGTTTGACCTGTGTCATTCGTTCCATAGTTCTAGTGTTCTAGGGACGGGGAGGAGCAGCAGTTCTCGAACCCACGTGTGAGTGCGTTCGTAAGTGCGTGTGTACGTGTGTGCATGCGTGCAAGCTTGGAGAGCGAGAGAGGAGAAGACGCGCAATGGGGGCCTCTGATGAACTTCGTCAAGTGTCTATTTGGGACAAGTGTCATATGGTCACTCCCTTGGCCATCTTCCCGCTATGGAGAATGCTATAGCAAAAACGTCATTGAGCTTCATCTACTTCTTAGTCTGCTCAATGCTCCGGCTTCCTCTCTGCAACACTCGGAGACCCGATATCCACCCACGCCGAGCAATGGTAAATGCCCCGTCCGCAAGCTGCGAGACGGCATCATCGCTCGCTCTTGGCCTCCTAAAACGATTTATCGCGATCCCTTCCGAAACTGGGAAGTGCCATTCTAAACAGCAAGATTACGTACAGTGATGTAGGTCTTTAGGGTGTTGAATTTCCTGGGACGAGGGCACACGTCCGGCAAAACAACAACGTCCGGGACCTGTTTTTTCTTTCCTTCTCGAAGCTTAGGCAACAGGAATCTCCGATCGTTTCGAGCTCGTTTGTGACAATTATGCTTTTTTTTTCTTCCCCAGAATGGACAGGTTACCATATCATCCGGAATTTTCGGAGAAGACCCTGATGTTTCTTGTATATACCGCCCTGTATAGTGTATACCAGCCTGTATACATACACCCTGACCCAACCCTGCTGCAGATCCGCTTAACGGCTAACCTGCCATCGTGTAGTCGCAGTACCTACCGGCTTTCTGATATCGGACCAATATCAGTACGTACAACTGCCGGCCTTCCCAGACGACTGGATCGAGGATCTCTTGCTTCATATTGTGAGATAAATTGCTTCAAAGCTTGGCCGACAACTATACTATATTTCCAAGCTGCTGGTAATGAGAATATCCACTACTAGGGCAGAGTCGTCTAGATGAGACTGAGGGTCAAGTGGCCCAGCCCCATTTTGACGTTATAAGTCCGAAGAAACTCGTTTTGCCCTGGTTGCATCCCATTGGGCAACGTGCCTTACTCTTGCAGATCTTATTGCAAGAAATGCATGAGATGAGATGTCTCACTGATAGCCGGGAGCCTAGATGCACCGTTGTCTGGGGATGGGCTATGCGAACTGCGACCGGTGTACACTCATTTTTTTCCCTCTCGTACAGAGACGACCCCAACCCAGGCCTTCTAGATGATACTTGGATCGCTAGCGCGCATCTGCATAAAAGTGTTACCACCCGATTTCGTGCTCAATCCGACGCTGAATTGTTGATGGATCCGATGACTATATTCGGCTGCACCCGAGTCGATCATCTCGTTGCTAGCAACTTGTAGGCCTGTTTCTTGATCGGCCTAGGCTATTAACTACCGGCCGTACATGCACGGTAGCTTCGAAACGTCACTCAATTCCGCGCCGAGACCTAGACCTAGGAATACTCTACTACGGCACTCGACCGCAGAGGGCAGTTGAGAACGGTGTAGCATTTTGGTGCTGGCACTTCTCCTCATTATCTTGGATCCTTATAAACTTAGGGTCGTCTTGAACGGCTGTCAATAACGTCAGTGGCTTACCGGAAAACAGTTAGGGGTCTATCCCTCTGTTGTAATGGTGGCGCTCTGCCATGGGGGGCATAGGGACGTGGGCCAGGACACCTTAATTCGTCTCATTCCTTGTTCGGCCTAGAGTAGGTATCCAGGACTCTGGCAGTGCGCAGTGTGTATCTTGTCACGGAGGATTTAGCTCTGACAGGTATGGTAGGGGTGCGTGGAGCACGACCAATGAGACCGGTAGCACGATAGCCCCCCCCGGTCCGGCCCCGATACAGCCTCCGTGGTGCCCGTGGTGCCCGTGTGGTGCCCGCACCCACCATCTAGACTTGATCAGGAAGGCATGATCTCCAGGTGGCATATGACGTGCAGAAAGTCTTGTCCAAGTGGATTTGAGTTCTTTCGTTCGACAGTACACAGATGGCCGCCACGCCCGCTAAGTAGTGTGCACTAATGTTATCAGCCCCGAGGGAGATCTGCTATCAGTGTCTCTCGTGTCTATCGATCAGGTACAGTAACACGGGATGCCTATACAAGGCAGGTAACCAGATAACCCGATGATATGATAGCGTTATAGCATCGTGGCTAAGGTTGATCCACATATGTCGCGAGATTCGCAAGACCTTGCGGCAATCTTGCTATTGTGACAATGTTACCATTGGAACCTCCTTCCAACCTATAACGATAGTAGAATACGAATCAGGTGTCGAGAGTGCCGACCTAGTATCCCTCTAACCAATGAGTATTTTTGCCTAGGAAACATCGGCAACAGCAGGACACGCAGCTGTCACACGGAGACACACACAACTTTTTCGAGTTTCCGTAACGGGGTTTCTGTGGCGGCCATGTAGGATCGCCGCCAAGGAAAGGGACGTCTCTCAACTGTGCCGCTGATCCAAAAAACCGTTTGCCTCGTCACGGAAGATGCAACCAGATTTCAAAGCATACAACATTGGGGTTATGTTTTTTTTCTTCTTCCTTTGCTAGGGGCGTGTACACTCCCTTTCCCCTTGTCTTCGTCTCAAACTCTTGAGGCGGAGCAAGCCACAGCGTCTGATGGGCGTTGTATGTACCTACCTTCCTACTCCTACGTATGATTGAACGTTCGGAAAGTTGCCCTAATACATCACTTACAGATGCAGGACATCTAGCACCCGAGCTAGTCCCTTTTCATACTTGACTTGCTCATTAGACAGGGGCTGGTAAGGGTCTTCTTGGCGAGTCACATCTCCCGCGTTCTAGCCTGTAAATCCTACAGGGGACCCATCATACCCGGAGCGAAGTGCTCTAAGTGCTCTCGATAACCAGCTTGGACTGTATTGTATTCGACCAACCCTATTGTCCCGCGTAACAGAGGAAAGGCTGGCCACTTACTACCTTACTTATTTCTTGCAGTCCCAACACAAATCATCCCTGACAAGTGTGGGTTGATCAGCTACTAGGATGTCCGGGCATTTCGTCATGCTTCTTGGTCTTAGTACTGGCCCTTGAGCTGAACCCTCCCCGAGATCAGATACATACATTACTGGGGCACCCGCCTCTCCATCTCGTTACCGGGTTTCGGAGAGTTCGAGCAATCTTCACCATTGCTATTTATTACTAGTCCTCTCAGACAAATTGGGACATAAGGAATCCATCAGCACTACTGTCTGATCCATAAGGATCAGTACTGCGGTTAATTTACCCTCAGTGTCACTTCCATTTCGATGCTTTGAGTTTTACGACTTGGTTAAAGAAACACGAAACGTCGCTGGCCTATGTTACATTTAATCTCATTTATATCCTGACGTTCACCCCATCGTTTCTTTCACCACTGCTATTACATTACGCTATCACCACGCAACTCCCTTTCTATTTTCATCATGTCTGGAACAGCATCTCCACGCAGCGGTCGACCGTTGACAACATCTTATGTGGATTTAATGAAGCCCGATGAGGACTGGAGGAACCTACCTGATGCGGCCGAGCGGAGGAAAATTCAGAACCGGCTTGCCCAGAGGGCATACCGTGAGTTCTCTCTCTGCATCTAGAGGGCTACTCATCACTAACTATGTCTAGGACGTAATATGAGAGACAGAACCAAGGAGGTCGAAAGGTTGAAGAAGCAGCTACAGCAGCTCCAGCAGTCTATGAGTGCGGATCCCTCAACTACGCCACCTCCCGAGCACGAGCTCCCGTCTGGAGGTAGAAGTCCATCCAGTCTAGGAGACTCCCACGCTCAGAATGCAGATGGATCAGTAACGGCGGCTACCACCCCAAATGGCTCAAGGCGGATGAGTGATTACTTGCAGACCTGGTCTCACGGCTCAGGTGCAGAACAACTAAGTGGACTTGGACTCACGACAGACGGCGAGAACCAGCTCGGATTCGATACCGCATCCTATTTCCCCCATGCCCACGGTTCCGGAGACGTCGTGACAGATTTGCCTACTACGAGTCGACGAGCCCGCGCCGTAACATCCTCTGCATCCGTGCAACAACATCCGCATCACCTACGGAGTCACAGTATCCCCCCGATTTACTCATCCACCTGCCCCAGTCCAATGCCGTGGGGTCAGGGTTCCGCTGCAGATGGTCATGATGGACTAAGAATATCCACAAGGTAAAACGACCACTTTTTATTAGTAAACCTATTACTGTGACGAAGCTACCTGCCGTACTACAGTCTCCCACTTCAGCATTGTGTGATAGTGGCTAACTTGACCTCACTTTCAGTTTTAATGTCTACAACAACCCAGAGGAAATATCCATGTACCACCCCGAATCATCTTACTCATTAGAGGATGGAGTGCCTCGCAATGCAAATGCGTACGCGACGTCGCCCGACTCCGATCTACACAGCCCTACAGGCTGGTCGCCCTTGGATAGAAAATCGGGCGCACGACCGAGCAGCTCGTCACTCACATCAGCGTTCCTAACTTCTGCTGGAGGTGTCGTTGATGGCGTGCCCGATCTACAGGCTCATGGCTCATTCCCAGACACCACGGCGCCGCTGCTACATTTCGCAGTTGCCGGCGGCCACATAGATACGCTGCGGCTGTTACTTCAGCGTTACGATGTCAATGTGAACGGTCGCGACACTGCGGGTTACACTGCGCTGCAACGTGCCGTCATGGCGGGACGCACCGACATGGCAGCCATGCTATTGGAACACGGTGCCGTCGTTGACGGCGACGACAGCTGGACCGCCGAGCTCAGCAGCCACCACCACGCCAAGATGGAAACTCAATAATCAGACAACCCCACGATTTCATTCACTCCTTATTATCAACCAATCACGGCCGAACCTATGAATGATCACACGAATTGTACGTTATTGTGCCTTTTCTCGTTCGGGTCTTGAATTGCCCCGTCTACTATTATTGTATGTACCTAATGTGG
Organism: Hypoxylon sp. CI-4A; assembly: GCA_002120315.1. Taxonomy (NCBI): domain Eukaryota; kingdom Fungi; phylum Ascomycota; class Sordariomycetes; order Xylariales; family Hypoxylaceae; genus Hypoxylon; species Hypoxylon sp. CI-4A. The sequence goes on from KZ111584.1 coordinate 105,547, forward strand.
AGTACGGGCGCGGGGGGGGTTTATCTTCTCATGTTATGTGTGTGTCTGATCTTACTTGTATGAAGGATGCGCGCGTGCATCGTACCTATGTATGAGCGCACGCATGGACTGTTTGTACATGACAAGCTTCAGAGCGTTGTCTTGGCTCGCATGCACCAATGTGGGCTTGCCTGTCGATACTGATCTTCGTCCCTTTTTTCTGATGATTTCTTTTTGGTCATGCCGGGGTGGGATTAGATATACCTGCAAGGTTGAGCTGGGTGCCTTGAAGGATGGGAGGGGGGGAAACAATAGGATTCGGGGAGGCGGGGGGGCTAATTGGCAACGGCGTCCTTTGGCTGTGTGGGCTTTTTTTCTTTCAATTCTCTATACCCGAGGCTTGGGTTTATGGACTACCTATACAAGCGTTACATAAAACACATCTTCACATCGAAGAAACATCTCGATTTGAGAGAGGCTCATAGAAAGGAATCATTATTTACATTATCCTATGAATTTTACACATCATGTCGTCGTTGTTCCTTCTGGGGGATTGAGAAGGATAGAGTGTGGCTCAAGTGAGAGACATGAATTACATACATGTGAGAAGCCAGGGTTCAAATATCCCGGTTTCAGAGCAGGGACCCCAACATGATTTATCTTAGGATCTCTCTGCTCTCTTTCTCACCGGCGACCCTCTACGTACCGAGCCCCTCTCTTTCCACACCTTGCCTCTTTCGCAATGACGAACCCGGAGGTCCTTCATGGATCCCTAGCAGGTCCAAAAGCCCTAAGGACAGTATTCGTGGACGCGCTACACTCTGGCGGGCAGGTTATAGGGCTGTTGCGCATATCGTCGGGAGAAAAGTCGCATCACGCATCTCATCTGCCTACCTTGTCGGCCACACACTATCGACGACCGCGGTGTTATCTACAGTATTAAATAACGCCTAGTGCACTTCGTTGGTGAACTACTACGGCGTATGCGTGCGTACATACATGGCCGGGCTGTGGATACTGAAGATGTTAGTGTAGGAGATAACATATGGCCATTAAACTAGCGTGGCTACATGTGAGAGAATGCGGCCCGACGATCTATTGCGTTCCTTCGAGGGCACGATGGGGTCCCCAGGTCTCTTTGGGACCCCGATTTAAGGAAAAAGTTAACGACATAAGAAAAGGCAGAGAGAGAGAGGATCGTTAAAGTTTGAAGTCGATTTCGATTTCGATTTTTTTTACTCCAAGGATTATTATTACTTATCATCTATTCTTAATTTCTTATTGAAGTCGAAACCAATCCACCCCCTGATCGGCGACTAGGATAATATTAAGCTTCTTTTTTTTTTTTTTTTTTTTTTTTTTTCACGGGAAGAGAGTGCTAATTTGGACATCCAGCCCGGCCTGCTGCCCGTACGCTCTGCCTGCTGCCACTTACGTTATGAACACATGGATGGAATGCATCACAAAAAGAGGCACTAGCTACATAATTCGTACAGCAGCGGAAATGCGGGCCACAGCGCCCCGGCGCGCCAAATCAAATCACCCTCCTGCCGGTTCCTGGTCTACCCGCCGCTGCGTGCGGGCGTGCATGCAACTTGGGTCGGTTGTGACTCCTATACGACGGCCGCGAATAATTGGCCGGATCGTACTTCTTGTCACAGTGGGGGCAGGTAGCAGGACGCCCGGTTGAGGCGAGCTCGAAAAAGTGAAGGGCCTGCCTGCCTGCTGTGCCTGTGTGTGTCTGTGTGTGAAAACTCTGCGGGTTGGTTGCTAGGTAATTAGGACTCATCTCAATCCTCTTGTTACCCCGTGGGTGAGCTTGAGATGATAGGATTCAACGGAGACAAGTCTGACAATGAACAACGAAACTTCTTTTTCTCTCTCTCGCTTCCTATGGATGTAGACGGCTTGCCTTGGGAACTTCAATAATAGGTAGCTTACTTGAAGCTGGGATGAAGAATGAAGGCTGATACCTATCTGGGTACAACTTCAATCCCCCATGCTCCGGGCCGGGAGTCGAATCCTTTGAGTGAAAACCTGTCGATAATTGCTGTCATTAGGTATTATTATTAGCAGGCCCTAGCTATCGTTACCTAGACATCCTTGTCTTTTGATTTTCTTTTTTTTTCAGCCCCTCATCCCCTTGTCGCTCCCTCCTATCCCTGATTGGGTTTCACGCCAAAGTAACGTCAATCTAAACGCCCCCAGATCTACGAGAGTTGGAATGGTTTGTCTCATTGTGTGGGGTTGGATCGAAGAGAGAGAGAGAGAGAGCCCTGCCGCTGTTCCGGAGCTAGCTCGGGTGGTTCCGCTGCTTGGTTACAAGGCCTGTCCTGGTCGTGTGGCTTGTGTCTTCTGGTGATTTTCAAGGCTGTTTCCTAGGCTGTTACCTACTCTATCTTCCTAGTTACCTACCTAGGTACCTACCAATCCAGATCTTAATGGCACAGCAGACGGGTTAAAATGCTAATGTCGTGGCCGATGGTGAACAGATCGGGTATTTACAAGAGATGACGCGAATCTTCATCTCTGTGACCATGTCGTCGTTGCAGTGCATCTTGGAGTTGAAGCCGGCACTGCGAGGATCGAAACAAACAAACCAACAGCCGTGTTCTCATTCCCACGTTACCATTTGTAACCTTGAGCACATTTCTTTTTTTTTTCCAGCGTCGCACCGCAGACGCGGCGGGTTAGAGGCGGGGGAACTAAGCAGCTAGGTGGTAGGCAGGCGTCAAAATTTCATCCCATATTTTTAGATACGAGAAAACGGTTCGGAAGGCGTACTTACTCGCTAACAAAAAGCCACCCGTTGAAGAGTTTCGTCTAATTCACCAATGTCTTCGCCGCAATATATCTACGCCGTACAGAGGTTGTTTATCTGCGACAACACATGAGCGGCGCGACAGACGGAAGAAGGTGGTCGTCAGGGGTCGGGAAGGATTCGTCATGCCGCAGGGGGATTCATTTCAATTAATTAACCTTATTGCTAGCCACGTGGGTGTCGAGCTGCCCTGCTACAAGATGTACAACATACAAACACCCCCCTGATCGAAACCCCTTGATCGACTCCTTCAACTTCGTTCAAGGACTATTAATTATTTGCCATATGGGGGTTTATTTTGACCTCTCCTCAAGGCTTGCTTCCCTCGCCGTAGTTAGCTACCTATGTGTGTGACCCCCAAATCGGGCCTCCAAGACATAAGTTCCTACGTCGATAGGATTCGTGCATTCTGCTGTGCGACGCTGGGTCACATAGGTACCTATCTAGAATCGCGTCCTTTGATTCATAAGCCAAGCCAAGGTCAAGGCTGGCGGGCAGAACAGCTGCTGCACTTATCCATTCATCCGAGGGCAGAACGAATTGCGGGGAGAGAGAGATGGTGTCTTCATAAACACCAATGCGAACCTAGGTACCTACCAGTACCTACAGTAGCTTTCCAGGAGGTTATTTATATATCATCATCATTACTGTACTGTAGAGCCGCATGTCTATTCTCACGTCCAAACCCCAGATTTTCGTTCAGCCTTATAGTAGTAAGTACATGAAGACCACATGGCAAGAGAGGAAGACGAGATCGTAAGAGCCTTGGATAACCTCCATGTATGCTAGTTCAGCATGAGCAGTCGATTTTTTTCCTTCTTCCTTTTTCCCGCATCTTCGCGCTCCTTGCCCGACGCCGCGACCCTGCAGCCCGTCGGGCGAGGGGGCGGGGAACTATTGTCCTTATTACTTGGTTAACTTGTTAGTCGATGTTGGGACGAATCCTTTGGCCTCGCATGTTAGCTGCGACTCACTTCCGTATTAAACATTTCAAGATCGCGAAGGAATGTTAGGTTCACAACTAGGCGTCTGATTAATGGAACTGTCTTAAGTATTTTTGGCGTTGAGTCCCGCATCCTGGGTATTTCTTGCATTTTGTGACGAGCCAATGGATGGACTGACAACAAGTCACATAGGTAACACCCTTCACTTCGGCTTCTACTATCCTCCTCGGGGAACCACAATAGGAGCATAGCAATGTTTTGATCTTTGTGCATGACTCGAAACTCACACAGCTTCCCGCCCGCTTGTGCGAGCCTGACTTACAAATCCTCAACCCCAGTGAAGCAAAATGATCCTTCGAGCTAGGGCCGCAACAGGATTTCCCAATCGAGATATATCAGGATCCATAATGATTTGCTTCCCGTCCGAGAATAGCTTTCTCGGGAGACAATCGCTCAGAGGTGGCTGACGCGCAGTAGTCTCGTTTATTATTACCCCTTGTAGATGGACGTGATCTAGGCCCGTTATCTATAAGCCTTTCACTCAGTAGCGGTAGCTCAGCTCAGCTCAGCCTACCTACATAGCTCACAATCGTCATCGGAGAGTCATTTGCATATAGGGCACTGGTATTAGGCATACTTAAGTAGCAAGCTGAATGCAAAGCGGAAGCATAATTATGCAGAATATGTATGCATATATATGTGCATACCTACCTAGGTAGGCAGGTCTATGTATGTATGAGCATACAACGCCTTCTACGTGCGTGGCTTTGGGAGATGACGCTGACTCGGTGTGTTAGGTGGCTCGCGATAATTCAATCTGAGGTCAGGAGTCCGAAAACGGAGATCTAGACTACCTAGATAATACTTATAATGACTGCATATGAGTATATGGAGTCTGTTAAAGTTAGTACCTCTCCGGGGAGCATCTAGATAGGCATCTAAGATAATGTTCATGCTCGATGATACAAGACTAGCCAGAATACACGCTATCCACTTGTGATAAAGAGGTATATACATACAACCTACCAGCCTACCTAAGCTTCATACTCATAAGCACTTCTACTTCCTCGTCAATGTCTAGTGGTATCAATAGAAAGGGCCAGAGGCCTTTCCGTGAAGGTTAATGCCATGATTAGAGTAACAATATTTAGTAATACCTTAGGCGACGAGAAGCTTGTTTCCTACAGATAAAAAAAATAAGAAGGGCGAATGCATCCTTACCTCCTAAGCAGTATATAGGCTCAATATAAATCTTGCGCTTGCCCTTTCAGAGTCAAGTATTTTTCCGTCATTATCGCTACTGGCTCGTTTTGGCCTTGTCCGACGCAGAGACGACCCTGCTCTCCTTTGTTGGTCTTTTAAACATCCATCGCCAAAACCTCGCTTCCTTGCTATCCCTGTATCTCCCCCTTTCTAGCTTCCATGCCGTTGGGAAATACACGGGCATCAATGCCATGCCGGCCTTTGGTATCGTTTTCTCCAGCTCACGTATTGCTCCTCGCACGCCAGCTGTCTTCCACGGTTCTAGATAGGGCCTCTCTCTCACGAGCTCGTCATCTGGCGTTACTTCTTCGTCGTCAGATGTTTCTGGCCTATCGGGATTGAACCAGAATCGTTTCTCGTCGACGCCTATGCCAATAATCGTTGGCCTCTCTACGTATGGCTTCATTGCCAAACCTAAACACTCGGGCTTACGTGGTGCCGAGGCTGCGTACAGGTTCTGCAGCATACCAAGTCCCCCAATGCCGAGTAAATACCATGTGTCCGACTGGGTCCCAGCAACGGAAATGAGAAGACAGATCCACAGAACTGCCAGACCTAGAAGACACCAGGGTGTTTCTGGTAGAGAGTCGGACTTGGCAGTAGCAAGTGCCTCAAGATCCCAAGCCAACCCAGAAGCTCTCAGTATCAAGGCATGACGATGACCATTGCCACCAGTGAGACAGACAGTTTTTGTTTTAGGTTTCTTGAAAGCAGACCGTGGAACGCGAGGTAGAGGTAATGTGGCAGAAGTTTCGGTGGCAGATGAGAGTTCAGCCTGGCCTTTTTCTGCATCCGAATTACTTCTGGTATTGGTAGCTGCCAACCCCGCTGGAGGCGACGAAGATAACCTCGCTGGCGGGTTAAGCTTCCGCCCAGGCCATTTCTCCAAGTTCCATTGCCGCAAGCTTCCGGTCAGGAGAGCAAGCAGTGTGCCAGCTCCGGTGATGAGAAATATTGACCAACGACCATGAAGCGCCCACGGAATAATGCCGATGCCTAACTGAACGAGAATCGTTATCCAGCCCATAATCCAAACACGGTCAATTGATGGTCTTGATTCACCCTCTAAGTCAAAGATGTCAATTCGTAGCGAGATATGTACTGGCTTGCTCCGCTCTGAGAAGCCGCTTATTTCTTCACTCTTGACATCGTTCAGTTGTGCGACCTCGGGGCCAGGATTCGCTTCTACAGCTAGCTCGTGATCACGCAAGATACGCCCAAGCAGCCAAGAATTGTTAATGCGAGAGTAACCGTTGTCGCAGTTGACTACAATGGAGGTGTAATCTGGGTTTGAAGGTGCTAGCTGTTTATCACCAACGATAGAGGCGAGAGACGTAAAGGCATAGCCAACCCAGCCGAATGAAAATGCGACGGGGGTAAGATAAAGCCGTGGGAAACGCCCGATTGGCTGGATATAGACGCCAAATAACTGTACAATTGCCTTCTGGACAACGTCGCCACCGATCAATAGAAGAAGGGAAAGAATGTCACGAGGACTGTGCCACTGACTTGAAAGCTCATTAGATGCATCCATAGGCTGATCCATTAGAGTTGTTTGGGTGAAAAGACGACTACCTCCATTGGTAACGTCCTCTCAAGAATATCTTCGGGCGCAGTTCCCTCTTAGCCACAATGCTTCCCCCTGCATATTAGTCAGATAAAGGGGATACAGGTATCTAAGCCAATGATGGCCGCAGGAATCGTAAGCGCTTGAATTAACGTATCCGAGAGAATGCTGTCCAGCTTTCATTGGAAGATCATGGTCAGGAGATCCAGTCAACACAAGGCTGGCTGTACTTGCAGAGTTTATCTCGACCCTGCCCCCAGAAATTTGAAAATGCTCGACAGAATATCTTATTGTGTCTAATTACTCACCCAGACAGTAATTGATCTTCCATTCCGCTTGTCGTCTCGTCCTCGGTGAACCTGTCATACGGGGACTGGTGCCAAGAGATTGTTGACCGCAGTATGCGGCCCAGCTGGCGGTTAGATACACTGTTGAAATATAACTGGCAAGCGTTGATCAGGACGACAGCTACAGCGCCTAATATGCAAGCCGCACCAACACGAGAATATTCAGGAAAGCCTGATGTATATTGTACTACTAAATTTGGGCATAAATAGGTCTGAACATTCCCAGCTCAATTTGGAGGGAACCAAGGACCTTAAGACCCAAGAGAATTATTGAATTGAATTGACCTATTGTTCCAAGCTTAGATCCCCTTGTCACAGAACCAAATCTGATCTACTCCAAGCCTATTGCAAACATCGGTTGAGGTAATGGACCCAGCTAAGCATATAGAACGTGGGTTATTACACAAGGAAATCTACCCCGGGAAGCCTTGCACTAATTTTGCCTTGACAGAGCTTACTCAAGAAACGTTCGATCGAATTCTCGACATTTTGCGACAACTCGGCCTGCATCGGCACTCGCCCAAGTTCTTCGTTATATACGCCCATGAAAACAGCAAAGACAGTATCAAAGCATATCAAGAGGTCGCCAAGAATTACATTTCCTGGTTTAAGAAAGTCAACGTCGATGTCGACTCAGACAGATCTCCACATGGCTACAAAATATACTCTACTCCGGCTCATGATGGCGCGAGTGTCGATATACTCCAAAACCAGATGTGCTTGCTGCCACGCGCGTGGGATCCACGAAATGTAGACTACGTTTTGGTCTTCCATTCCCCGTTACTGGCAAAGTACATGACGTCTAAGGACGTTGTAAGCTACTGGAAAGCTCTCTTCAATGTTTGCAACGAGTACAGTAACCATGCAGAAGTCCCCTGGGATGAAGTCCGTTCCAAAGTATACCAAGTCCAAGAGGAGTACGTGGCCGGAATGGGGGAAGACTTTCATCATGCCTTGACCGAGCTAGCGCTTCTCAACTTTACAAATCACCAGCGAGACGTGAAATACACAATACCGATCATTTTTGACGATACAGAATGGAAACCGGAACTTGTCGGCACTGGCAATTCGCAAATTCAACTCAGGATCCGGGCTGGAAAAGAGCGTGAGCTATTTTTCAAGATTCTGTTGATGTTTGAAACCCTCGAAAGCTATAGGTCTCTAATTGAAGCTCTTTGCGGCTGTTTCCTTGGATGTATCGGCATTTTAACAGGAGAGACCAAGATCCTGATGACGCGTGAGCAATATCTTATTAAAGTAGACATTTCAATTTCGCAGACTCTGTATAACCAAAACACCAAGCAATACTTCGGAGTAGAAGGACCAATCACTACAGGCCATATCAGGGATATCTTGAACCTACGTTCACTACTTGACCGCTCATCATTAAAGCGAATCTTTGGCAAAAAATTGCCCGAGAACATCCCAGATATCGAGCTACAGATAAATGAAAATAAAGAGATAGTAACACTCTACTCTCTATTGGATGACAGAACTATAGAGGGCAAAGGAATCCAACCAAGACGGATCCTTATACAAGGCAAGCCTGGTGTTGGAAAAACGACATTAAGCAGACGTATAATGTATGAGTACTGCTGGCATGAGAACCTTCGAAGGAAGTTTGAGCTGGTGGTGCGAGTTCCAGTTCGAAAAGTCGGACACTCCGCCAGCTTAGCCCACCTACTGTTTGATGAATATTTCCAAACCGTGGCGAACGGACAAAAACTGTCCGAATACCTCAGTGACAGAATTCTAGCCAGCCGAGATGTCAAGATTCTGATCATAATAGACGGTCTGGACGAGGCCCAGGGCTGGCCAGCGAGTAAACACAACTTGCTCCAGAAGCTGATGGACAGACCTGATATCATTGCCACGTCTAGAGCATACAGCAATCCTGAGTTTCCATCCGTGGACCTCCGTTTTGAAGCACTAGGACTCTCTAGGATAGACGTGAAAGAATATTTGCAGAATGAGAATATCATTGCGCCTAGCACAGCTAGAGATATCAATCGATTCATCGATACCACAGCCTCTCTCCAGGATATGCTTCAGATACCCCTCTACCTAGATATACTCTGTTACTGCTGGGACAAGTATCAACGATATGGGGCACTGTCAATAACTTCTGAAGGTGAAGGAATCGATCACCCGCCGAAAACGATGACAACTCTCTATCAAGTCGTTGTGTACGCGTTGTTCCGCAAAGATATCCCATCACTACGTAAGGTAGACCATGGAGAGCCGGTGGATGATAAGACACTTGAAGCCATCCGAGATGTCAAACGTGTTGAACGTCTAGTCTATCCCGAAATCGAACTCCTCGGAGAGATAGCCGGTGATTTGATGAAGTCCGGCCAGTTTGAGTTTACAGACTTAGACATTGCTAAAGCCATTTCGCGATTGGAGGATAGAGGTACTCGGATGCCCTTAAGTTTGGAGAAGAACATGACGAAGCTATCAGTCCTTCGACCCTATTATAGGGAAAATCAGAATATCTATAGCTTCGTTCATCTCACATTTCAAGAGTTCTTCGCCGCTCAATATATAGCTCGGGATCGCCCTCGCCTTGAGACAATTATGAAAAAGCACAAATACAATCGCCAGTATGATCTCGTATGGAGGTTCGTCTCAGGGCTTTTGCCGCATCACAAAGACCTTGATTACTTCTTTGACCTACTAGAACAAGAGCCACGCGATATTGTAGGGCTGCAACACATTCACCTCATTATCGATATCTTCGACGAATGCCAGTCCCGACTAGAGCCGGGGAGTCGGAAAATAATTCGAGAGAAACTCACGGAATGGTATAATCTAGAGTTTGATATGTATGACGCAGGATTTGTCCATAGTATTGGCACATCTATGGCATTTTCGGAGGAAATAATCACCAATCAGCTTTTCCCGGAACAGCCAGGGCTGGTACTATCGGCAATCCATATTGACTTCCTCCTACAGACGCTCTGCTACCGACCCTCGCTCTCTGAAGGCTTCATCCATCGCATACTTACCCAAAATGTTCGCTGGCAACAAACAGTTGGGAATATATTTCATGATAACCCTTTTCGGATCTTGAGATATTCAATTATTAGAACAGTCTCCGAATCTGTTATCTCTTTCTTTATGAAGCAGATTCGGGAAGGGAATGAACTGCGAAAGTATTCTGTGGAGGTTTTGCATTGGCCGGCACGTCTACCTCATAGCACTCTTGAGGAGCTACATGAATGGCTAAGACTAGGGGATGTCCGCCTCCGTAATGCAGCCGCAGATATTCTCAGTTTTCAGCAAAAAAAACCCCAAGAAATCATTGACCTCGCGATCAACCTGTTAACAAGGGACCCAATGTCTTCCATAGGTTCAAGGGTTCTATGTAGCTACAAAACCTTGAGCCACGAATCCATCGATAAACTGCTGAATCTATATGAAAAAGCGATGCGTAACGAGGCAGAAGTCCCAAATGGATTGATATTCCGATCGGTGTTACGCTATCAAGTCCTATCACCCAAGCATGTGGCAATCCTGGAAACAACTCTTCAACAGGGTATGGATTTTCTCGAAAAGGTCTACCACGACCCCGAAGGTGTCGGGGACTCGGAGGCCAGAAACCACATCACATATTTAATCTGGGAAATATACTATATTCTTGGCGGCATTCGAAACCTGAAGACGAAAATCCTCACACTGGTCATCCACTCATTTCAATACAAGGACAAAGATGTCTCCTTCCTAGCAGGAAATATATTAGAAAATCAACTTTACCTGCACGGCGATGTCATTGAAAAACTCCGAGACAAGTTTACTGTGTACCCGTGGGAAACTATTGGTGCTCTCAAGGGACGCATTACGTGTTTAAGTGAGGCATTCGTATTTGCCATGGACCAACTCATTAACCGTACGTTGGATACAGATCAAGCCATAGCAGTAATCAACTCATTGGAGGGCCAATCGGATCTCCCTGACGAGGTGATATTTGCATTGGTAAAATATCTTGTCCCCGAAAGCCGAACTTACGACGCGCTTGAAACATTACTTAGCCGACAAACACAGCTTAGTGACGCGGTAGCCAACGAGTTTATCCGCAAAGATAGTTCCTTGGAGCGCTACTACTATCCTAGAGGAGCTATCTATAGGCGACAGGAACTTATCAGGATCGTGACAAACATGATAGAAAAGAAAAGCTCACCAATAATCCTTCAGCATATTAGATCAATCTATGGGAACCTGCGGAAACCCGTCCATGTCGACTCTGAGTCGCTGGACCGCCTTGGGGGTTTATTGAATTCTAAATCCGACGCTGTCCAATTCTCAGCTGTTACCAGAATGCTTGCCAACACATCTAAGCTCCCCACAGGAATTCTGCTATGCCTTAATGACATTGCATATCGTGACAATGATCAAGATCTTATGAAGAAGATCTGGGATTCGCGACAAATAGAGGAGTTTTGCAACAATGTGGAAAAAATGAGTGGTGAACCGACGATGCTATCTAGGACCCTTCAAACAATACTTCAAAGCCAAATGTTTCATGGATACCGTACCTCTTTTATTAACGGCGGCATCATATCGTTCGAACTTCCAGACGGGGAGCTGGGCTCTGTGCAACTTGCTAATGAATTGGAGTTTCGGAAAGCGTACCGGAAAGCACAAGAGATGATCGGCATCCCAGGGTGGGCTTGTATCCAACTATCGAGTAGTGTCGGACGAAGGTCTAATCGGAAAAGGTCTAATCGGAAAAGGTCTAATCGGAAAAGGTCTAATCGGAAAAGGAGAAGATCAGAAAAGGAGAAGAGCAGAAAAGGAGAAGAGCAGAAAGATAGACAGTTAGTAACTTAGTATAGGAGAGTAAGGTAAAAATAGTGTTAGATTACATAGTAGGCTTCTTAGGTTGGTGTAAGTGATTCGGGAATGAAATCAGGTTAGGAGGTAGGTAGTAAGATAAGTACTGGCTTCTGAACAGGTGCGGTTGGTGTTTTGGAGGCAGTAGAAGCCAGTGAGGTTAGCACGGGAAAATTCGTTCCTTTCATAAGTGTTAAGACTCATGCCTAGGTAGATATAAGTTTATAGGAACCTAGTTTTCATCGTGTTACGTTACTCCTTAAAGAAGACCTCAGATATGAACAGAGGATGTTGTCAGGGCCAAGTAAGCGAATGAAATTAATAAAGCCTTCATGTATTCAAAAATGAATTCACCTAGTACCCTGATGAGGGGCCAGACAGAATTACAAAAATGTTGACAAGAAGGGGATTCGAACCCCTGCGGATTGCTCCAATGGGAAGCATGTCCTCAGTTTTCCTGAGGCCAAGGAATATTGAAATGCTTGAATCCATCGCCTTAACCACTCGGCCATCTTGCCGTTAAACTTTGGGCTATTTTACGGCATTATATTTGTAGTGGTGTGCGAACTACAACCACTGGCGTCGTTTGTGGCAAATCGCTCCTACTATGTAGAAAACCCCGCTAACACTAAGCCCGGCATGTCCGAGGCACAAGTTCCGAATCGCCCTTTCACCTTTCCTTGGGCCCACATCAAAGTCATTGACCCCACTTGACCAGTCATGTCATCCATCTTGAACTTTGGCAAATGGAGAAACCGACCGACTTTCCTTTCACCTTGAACTTTCTATTCCGAGATCTCAACGTCAAATAGAATTTCTCCCACCTGTACATCTCTACACCACCAACCTGCATCTTCTCCTTCCGACTCACGTCTGCCGGTCATCTTCCCCTCACCTTCTCCCTAATTATCTTGGGCTGCCGATTCTTAGCCTATTTGTCATCTTTACCGCTCTCAATTACACTGCATATCACCGACTTCCTACTTCGTTCAACATGGCAGCAGCAGCAACGATGAGTGCTGCGTTTTAGAGGGTGGTTGTCACTCGGTGAATTATCACGATGGCACCACCCTCGGTGATGCTACGTTGTACCTTGAAACAATCAATTGCCCTAAATTAGTTGCAGAGCGAGTCTCCTGCGAGTAACGTACAGGAAGCCTTTATTCCGACTCGTCCTTTACACGAACATCGACTGTCGCGTGACAGAAATTCAGCTTGCTTGTGTTGCCACCTCCATACGCTAGGAACCGCGCGCAAACACATACGAAAAAAACCCAAGTTCAACTTACATATACACATACAAGATGCGGCGCAAGAATGGTATGGGAAAGGGATCGCGGGCCGCCGCAGTTGCTTCAGGCCCAACCCCCGTATCCTCTGCCCTTACCACTCCACTCAGCTCGGCCTTACCATCTACCTATACATCTGAAGCCGAGTACGATGTTAGCGACGAGGTGGCGAAACTACCAATGGGTGCGCTTTCTCTAGATGCCTCAATGTCAGGCTTGCGCAAACCAAGACGCGTGAAGCAGCAGCCCTTTCGATTTCTCGATCTACCTTCCGAGTTGCGATTGAAGGTCTACGATTACCACTTCGTCGGTACGGGTGGTGTGCTCGATCTGGAATATGATAATCACAAGAGGATCCACCAGAAATTAGCCATCTTTCGCACCTGTCGCACTATATACCGGGAGGCGTCCTACTTCTTCTACAGCACCCATCCCGTTCGTATCTTTCCGTGCACTCCGGGACGTTTCTTCAAGACCAAGAAACCGCTGCTGGCTCGCATGAAGCCGAACCAACGATCATGCATGACTAGCCTCGAACTACGATTAGGACCAGGGTGGAGTCAACCTCCTCGCGGTTGGGTCGTGAATCCCGCATTGGGTCTAGCGGACTGCGTTCATGTGAATAAAATCACTGTCTACGTGGAATGCGACCCCGGAAACGACATCTTCAAGGGTTTCCGCCAGCCGGGCAACTTTTACGAACGCTTCTCCAAATCACTATTAACCAGTGTTCTGGATGAGATGCCATGGGTTCATAAAATCGAGTTCGAGGCGTGGCCCAGCGTCAAGAAGTCAGGAGCGCTCATGCGTGGGCTGATGGAAGTTACTACTTCTCGTGGACTTGGTATCATCTGGGGAAAGGAGAGAGGATGGACCGATGCGGACGAGATAGAGACAAAGCCGGCGGTGACCCTCAACGATCCCCTTAAAGTCAACCCAAACCACCCGCCTATCGTGCATGTGGTGGCAGTGTAGTACAAGGCGCAAGTGCAAGTGCTACGAACTGATATGGAACTAGAATTGGCAATTGCCAGAGGCATGGAAGCCTGATATTAGCTACTACTTATTTACGGTCAAGGTCTTAAAAGGCCTTGGTTTTCTGATAGTTGGTGTTTACCTAGGAATTAGGTAGTATTCACCTCTCATTCTGATGATGCTACGGCCCTGAATGGGAACGGGATGGATTGTGGATTTTATTATATATGTGATAGGCGATTCATGAAATGATTTGACATAATAAACAATCTTATCTGATGATCTTGTACAAGGACTGCGTATTAGTGAGATTGCCCCACCAAAAATTTCTATCCACCTGCGCGCCAGCAAACCAAAGCTTCCAGCTTCATTACCTACCTAACCAACTCCAATCGGCGCTCTGCAAACGAAGCATAGCTCAACAACGAAGGATAATTCGCGTACCTTATACGGAAAGAAATACAAGCGCAAAATCGCTGCCAAGAACAGGGAACCGCGAGAAGAGAAGAAACGAGCACAATGCCCCTCGACACATCAACCTACAACCTAGCGCTCCTGCGCATCGACGGGCGGCGATGGAACGAATTGCGACAGCTGCGTGCGCAGATCCGCACGCAGGCCGCGGCCGACGGGTCGGCCTACTTCGAGCTCGGAAACACGAAGGTCATGTGCGTGGTGTCTGGCCCCAGCGAGGACGGCAAGCACCGACGCGGCGGACAGAGCAGCGCCTCCTCGGCGGGCGGTGGTGGTGGTGGTGGTGCGGGCGGTGGAAACACGGCGGATATTCTGGTCAGCGTTGTCGTGGGCGGGTTCAGCACCGTGGATCGGAAGAAGAGGGCACGGGGTGACAAGTAAGTTTTTAAATTTTTTTTTCTGTTCTTGTTTCTTTGCTTTCGCATATACGCAGGTACATGGAGGGAGCAAACGAGGGAGCAAGATAACCCCCCCCCCCCCCCCCACACCCAATAACAACCATCTAACTAACCCGCGAACTGCCAACAGACGCATCCAAGAACTGCAAGCCACGCTGGCCAAATCGCTCGCCGCCGTGCTGCACACGCACCTCTTCCCGCGCAGCACGATCTCGCTGTCGCTGCACATCCTGAGCCAAGACGGGTCGCTGCTGGCGTGCCTGATCAACGCGGCGACGCTGGCCCTCGTCGACGCCGGCGTGCCCATGACGGACTACCTGGTGGCCTGCAGCGCGGGCAGCACGTCGTCGTACGCGGCCGCCGACGACACCGCCGACCCGCTCATGGACCTGAACAACCAAGAAGAGCAGGAGCTGCCGTTCCTGACCGTCGGCACGCTGGGGTCCACCGACAAGGTCGCCGTGCTGGTGTGCGAGAGCCGCGTCCAGGTCGGCCGGCTGGAGGGCATGATGGTCACGGCCGCGGACGGGTGTCGCAATATTCGGGAGTACTTGGACTCGGTGGTCAAGGAGAAGGGTCGCAGGATGGTGGAGGAGGGCGCGGTGGAGAAGGGTGTTAATATGGCTATGGATATTGATGTGTAAAGCCGGTATCTACGCCGATGGAGGGGAATGGATAATGGACAAAAAAAAGGGTGTTTTGGAGTTCTAGTCGACAAAGGTCATATGGACAGTATCATACCAGCATCTGGCAGGCGTTAGGTTGAAAGACTTATTTACTATCGAGTAAGTTGACTCTTCAAAAAAATTCCGATTTTATTTTATTTTATTATATATCCCTCAAAGCAGTGCCTAGTGCTGAACTGAATCATAGAAAGACACGATTTAGAGCTCTTCATGCTTCGGCTTGGTCTCCTCCGCCGGAGTAGCTTCAGGAGTCGGGTCGGCGCCTTTTGAAGGTGCCTCGGATTCAGGCTCGATCTCAACTTCGACCTGCTCCTCAACTTTTACTTCCACCTTCTCCGCTGGCTTCTCTTCCTTGACAGCATCGCTGATCACACCATCCGGCAATTTCTTCTTCTCGCCTTCACTTAGACGAATGGCATCGATCCAGCTCTCAACACTTTCCACGCTGTAATCTCCCTCGTAGTGGCGCCACCATCCCCTCTTGCCGTTCAAAGCGACGATTTCAACCTCGCCGGAAAGGGCCAGGCTCTTGAACACAGATGAAGACGCCTCGTTGTCGGTGTGAACTTCGAAGAAGGGAAAGATGTGACGGTCGGCTTGGGCGTACTTGAAAGTAAGCTCAGATAGGCTGGTAAGTGCCTTCTCGGCTGTCTCGCCGTGACCAGAAGGGACGAAAGCGAGAACACAGGTGGGGGACTTGCGGTTTAGGCATTCCTTCGTCAATCTGTCCGCCTCGGTGATGGCTGGGATGGGTGGTACAACCACGGCGGGCTTCTCAGCAGCGGGAGGGACGTCGGTAGTTTCGGCTGATTCCGTTGATGTTGTCTTGGAGCTAGATTCCGAGGACTTGGAGGATGACTTTTTGTCTTTCTTTTCGGACTTCTTCCCTGCCTTCGACTTAGCCGGAGCCGAGTCGGGGTTTGGTTGGCCGGCTTGCGACAAGAACTCCTGCATGGCACCCTTCTTCAACTCTCCGTCGAATACTATGCCATCCTTGTCTCCCCCTGGAAGTAAGACAAAAGTCGGGTAGGACTCGATGCCGAAAAGCTCGTTCGCCTTGGTTTCCTTATTTCGAATCTGCGCAACAGTGATGACGTCTAGGAAATCAATAGCGAGGCTCTTCAACAAGGCACTAGTAGTGCCCTTCTCAGTAAACAGTATGGCCTTGGCAGTATCGTTGTTGGTTGACAGGAAGGAATCGATATCTTTGTCCGTCACGCGCTTTACATGGTTATTTATCTTGTCCACGACGGCATCCACAATGCCCTTGGCCGTTCGAGGACCATTGTAGTCTTCTACAATTGGCTTTCCCTTCTTGCCCGGACGTACGGTCTTGAGGGTTGGGAAACCCTTCACACCCAGCATGCCGCATAGTTGCTTGTTCTCATCCTCGTCACAGTTCACAGCAGCAACCCTGGCGAGACCGTCAAGGTTCTTGGCTGCTTTTTCGTAGGCGGGTTTGAGATTTTGACAGTGACCACACCATGGTGCATAGAACTCGACAACCTGATGTGATGCAGTAGCTCATTAGCGCATGTTCAGTCTCACTAACTAGGCCGCTTGCTTAGCATATAAGATAGACTTACAGAAGTATGATTCGATCTGTTAATTATCTTGTCGTAATTCTTTGCATCGACTTGAACTACAGGAGAGCTTTTTAAGTACAAGCTAGCCTGTGCAGTTGGCAGAGCAGACAGGAAAGCTACAGCAGCAATTGCTGTAGTGGGGCTAAGATTGAAGGCATGCATGGCCTGTTCTGGTAGGTAGGATCTCACGATCAGAGAAAGGTAGTAACGTATAGATGGTATATGAGGAATGAATCAACGAAGAGTGAACAGAAGAGAAAGCGATATCAAACTGTACGTATCCAACTTCTCAAACGTTTATTATAATTGAAGTTGTGGTGTACATGACAGATAATCCACTCTTTCACATCACGCAGCGAAAACAGACATGGAACGATGAAGCTTTTAAATGATTGCTGTCTTCTTTGCTCAATTCAGCAAAAGGCCACCGTGGAAATTCGATTCCATTCGTTGTAAGATGACCTAGACCCCTCTATCCCCACTTGTATCTCGTTAAATGATTGGCTTAATCAAATAGATCCGGGGTAAAGTGAGGCTGGTGTTAAAGCGCTAACAGAATTGTGGCGCGAGCTCTCTTCAAAGTTCTTATCTTATCTGCATCATAGTGCCCGCGTTAGTGGGGTCAAACGGGGAGCTAATGACTGTGACTTCAGCGGGGATGATGGGGGGGATGTCGTGCCTGATCAAGCACAACCTCAGCTTGTATTGGTTGGTGGCTGGGTTTCTTGAATTTAAACATCGCAACTAACATCCAACATCCAACATTGATTGTCCTTTCGCAACGAGATTTTAATTATATAGGAGGTACTGTCTTTTCAAGTGTGCCTGACGGACTTTAAAGATTCTCTTCTAATTTTACCATAGCGCATACAGTCGCTCTATCCTCATCGCGCGACCGCTCCCTACAGTTCACTCAGAACATATATCAAGCCAGACTACCACGAAGACCTCGAATTGCGACCACCTCGATCGAATCATGGCGGCCAATATTCCCACAAAGCTCAAACAGGCGGGGATCACACCCTTTATCCTACGCGCCACTCAACTCCAGACTGCAAAGCCGGTCATAGCCTACTGGTGTTAGTCTAGTTACCACAAGTCGCATTAGTAGAGAGATCAGGTTGGCTAACTGCAACGAACTCTATAGGCTTCTACTGGGCTGTCAACCAAATTCTTAGCAAAGGACTTCACTCCGCCGATGAAGAATGTCACCAATTCACCACCGATCTGATGGAAAAGTTGGAACAAGTATGATGGGCCCCGTCCTTATTTTCGAAACCCGTAATCGCTAATGAATCATCGCGCAATAGACCAAGGTAGAACAAGCTGGTAACGATGCGATCCACGACGATATAGCTGGGCAAGCATATGTAGAGCAGTTCGCGCAGGAAACGTTCGAGAGAGCACTTCGACCGCTAAAGGCCAACAAAGTTACCCAGTACGAAGCTACTAGCAGCCGAAACCCCATCGAGCAAAATTGTTAATAAAATATACAGACAAACAGCAAGCACCTTCGAGGCCGCAGCTACGTTCTTCCAGCTAGTCAACATATGGGGACAACCTGATGCGGAGACACAAGAGAAGATCAAGTATGCAAAGTGGAATGCCGCACGCATACTAAAGGCGATCAAAGAAGGCAAGGATCCCAACGAATCAAACCCGAAGCAAGAGGAACTCAAGCCGGAAGAAGTTGCTCCAGCACTCGATCCCAATGATCCAGAGGTGCAGATGATCGGGGCGCCAAAGCCAGCATCTGTAGAGGATGTTCCTGATGAAGAAACCAGACCGCATGCCACATCAGCTACATCATATCAAGTCTCTCCAGCTCCTGTGTCGGAGCCAACGTCACCTCCAGCCCCATCGGCGCCGGTGCCCGAACAAGTTTCTCCAATAGTGCCGCCTGGTGTACCTACATCGGAACCAGGAAGCTATTTTCCCAATGCGCCCAGTGCGCCTGATTTAGACCTACCGTCTACCACAAATATGCCGCCTCCGGGCCCAACCAGCTACGATGCAACGGCACCATCGCCATTAATACCAAGCCCTAGCACTCACAATCCCGCCGGATCGCCCTCTGTTCCATTCTCACTCCCGACCGTGCCTTCAACACCCCAGAACTTCTATCGCTCTGCACCTGTTGCTCCAACACCACAACGACAATTACCCCCACAGGCACCTGCAGTCAATCAGAACTACCACAGCCAACCTTCGCAATTTACTGTGCCACAGGCACCTGCTGCGCCTACCATGCCGACACAACAATACAGCAGTGGTGCTCCTTCAAACTCGGATAACACTGACGATATGGCGATAATGCAAGCGCAAAAGCATGCCAAGTGGGCAATTTCGGCGTTAAACTTCGAGGATGTACCTACTGCCGTGAGGGAGCTGCAAGCGGCGTTGGCTACTCTTGGTGCGCGATAATCTTGTGATGAGCTGTAGTGGATGACGAATCATCTAAGACAATGTTTGTGGCAGTGTTCTTTTGTTTTTTTCAGCTGGAGTTGCGGGGATTAATACTATCGCCGTAGGGCTTGGTTGCCTTCGTGTTACCTTGTTTAATAAACATGCTGAGTGTTAACGCCGAAGGGTTAGGTGAGCAAGCAAGCAAGGAGGATCTTGTACAACCCCAAGTTTCATCCCGAGTCGCGAGCTGAAAAAGTTGACGAGTGTGCATAACAAAGGATTATAGGAGATTAGGAAAGTACTTAGGAAAAAAAAGATAAAGTCCGTCTCTTGATGAATCAGCTTTACCATACCTAGGTCCACAGCTTAGAGAGGGCCGAGGCTCCTCGAATAATATGACCGAAAGGGGTAACCCCGTTGAACCTAATTGGCTGCTACTACGACAGTGGTTTTTTTGCGTTGGAAAATTACCATTCATGGATGTATGTGTGTAACCTCTCGGCCTAGCTGCAGTTGGCTGTGGTGAGGAACAATCTGACAACATACCTCCCAATCCACACCGATACTTCAAATAAGGTTTCATTCTTACATACCCGCCGCTAGACTATCTTTTATTGCTATTATTACTCTAGTGTGACGTGGGGAAATAGATCGCCCGTGTTTACTAATGGGTTTTTTTTTTTTTTTTTTTTGCTGTTGTATCCAAGTTCTCAAAGGATTTGGTCTAACATGGAGCTTGCATCCATGTAGGTAGGTATGTAGGTAGGTAGGTATGTGGCTCTACATACCTAGTATACCTACTGCGTAAATGAGGGGTTCTTTCGTTTCTTACATGCATTACCCCTCGGAATTGATATCAGAATTCCGTAGATCGTACCGTCATCGAAACGGCGCAGCTGAGCCCTTTTAGATAGTAGATAGCACACATCCTTGAGCCCCTGGGGCATATTATAAAGCACATAAGCCATCCATTGATCGTATCGTATCGTATCGTATCGTATGTACGTATGTATGTATGTAACATCTGTTGTTGTACTGTACAACGCAGCAGTCTCGCTGCCTAGAAGCTGCAAAAACTTGCATTTGGCACAGGCAAGAAGAAAGAAGCATGACCTATTATCAAACCCACCCATGAAAAAGAGACCTATGGATTCCTTTGAGGATTCCCGCATCCTAACCCGCATCGGCTTTACCACACCCCTCCCTCCTCCTCCTCCTCCTCCCCCCAAGCCATTGGCGTATTCCCTATCTCCTAAGCTTTTTACGCCTTCTGATTGCCTAGGGGCTGGAGGCATCCTTCTTCCCATTGGACAGCATCACCCCAGCACATTTATGGACCAACGTCCCTCCGGTACATGTAAGCTCCAGACAGCGTGATGCATGCATTGGTCGATGAGACGTTTTCACGCATCATGATTTTCAAAAAATGATATTTAAGCGAGAAGTGAGATAAAAAATATTGGGCTGATTTTGGGCTGGCTTATCTGGTGCTTGCTGCTGAAATTTTTTTGTTATATATGAGGGGGTCAGTCTGCTTTCTCTGTCGTGCTACATTTTTCCGCACTATCCCTCTCTCTCTCTCTTATACAAGTTCACTTTCCTATTTCTTCTAGATACCCATAAATACCCAACCACAACTTACCACCACCATCATCATCATGTCTCTCCCAAAGACCTTCAAGGCCGCCGTCTTCGAAAAGGCCAACACTCCCCCGGTCCTCAAGCAGGTCGAGCTCAAGGCTCCCAAGTCCAAGGAGGTCCTAGTCAAGGTCCTGGCCTGTGGTGTCTGCCACACGGATATCTTCGAGCAGGGAGGATTCCTGGGAGATGTGTTCCCGCGAATTCCCGGCCACGAGATCGTAGGTGACATCGTCGCCGTCGGCGACCAAGTCACCAGATTCAAGGGTGGTGAGCGAGTTGGTGGTCCTTGGCACGGAGGTTAGTTTTTTTTTTCTTCTTCTTCGCCATTCCGTTTTCGTTCAACGTTTACAACATGGTTGGATTCACACACACTCTCTCTCCACTTTGTCTTGTCTTACTTGCATTCCATGCGGGTAACAAGGATTCGGAGATGGAGAAAAAAAAAAAAAACTTGCTCGCACTAGGGGGAAAGGAATGTTGAATGATTACACACCTATGACAACTTAGCTTGGGGGGGGTAGTAATAGTAGTAGTACACAAATTCGGTGGAATGGATCTGACTAACAGCAATCTCCAATCATAGGCCAAGACAACACATGCCGGCAGTGCAACCGCAGCCAATTCCAATGCTGCGACAACGCAGCCGTGAACGGCGTGAGCATGGACGGCGGATACGCCGAGTACGTCATCCTCCGTGAGGAGGCCGCGGTGCGCGTGCCCAAGGAGATGGACGCGGCCGAGGCGGCGCCGCTGCTCTGCGCCGGCGTGACGGTGTTCAACGCGATGCGCAAGCAGCACGTGGAGCAGGGCAACGTGGTGGCGGTGCAGGGTCTCGGCGGGCTGGGCCACCTGGCGATCCAGTACGCGAGCAAGATGGGGTACCACACGGTGGCCATCAGCTCGGGAGAGTCCAAGCGGGAGTTCGCGCTGCAGCTGGGCGCGCACACGTACATCGACGCGTCCAAGGAGGACGTCAACGCGGCGCTCATGAAGCTCGGCGGCGCCGCCATGATCTGCTCCACCGCGCCCAACGGCGAGGTCATCGCCCCGCTGCTCGGCGGCCTCCAGCCCTTCGGCAAGCTCATCGTGCTCGCCCCCATCGGCCCCGTGCCCTTCGACACGGCCACGCTTGTCGTCAAGGGCGCCTCCATCCACGGCTTCCCCAGCGGCCACACCCTCGACTCCGAGGAGGCCATCGCCTTCGCCCAGACCCACGGCGTCAAGTGCCTCGTCGAGAGGTTCCCCCTCGACAAGGTCCTCGAGGCTCTCGACGCCTGCCACAAGGGAACTGTTCGCTTCCGTGGCGTCTTGATCCCTTAGATGTGTACCTGTGCTCGCATTGTGTAGATTGGAAATGAATGCATTGGGGGGGGGTGTAAGGCGGCGGCGGGGATGAGATTGAGATTGGGAAGTTAGGTAGGGCGGTGTTAGGTTAGGGTGATGAAATTGAGCCTGGTGGTTTCGCTGGCGGAAAAAAAAAATTTGGTTGGGTTCAATGGCCTTCGAATTTGCCAAGGTGAGGTTTGAGTACGTACATGATATTTATTATATTAGGTACACTATTAAAAATTGTCTTCGATGAAGTTGCAATTTACCTCATTCATCTCAACATCAGTACTAATTGAGTCTTCAACAACAGGTGCATGTAGTAACAGGCTAAACATATGTACCCCAGGGCATAGTAGCGGCGACTGGGCGGGTAGCTTACCTACATGTACCTAGCTTATAGGGACAAGGAAACCAAGTATATCACTAATTGTTTCTCGTTTGTCGCATTGTCGGCTTTTGATAGGCTAGAAATCAACGTCGTTGGTTTCTCTAGCCGCTACGTCATCCCCGACAAGAAGAATCTTGGAATACTTGATAGGGGTTCAAGAAAACCTGCCTCATATTTTTTAGCCGCCTACACGGTTTGACGTCGCTTTTGACTTCGCGCCTCCATGCAGAATGGTAGATTAGGTTGCATATAGGGCTGACTGGCACGATCGGGTCGCCATCAAGGTTGTTTTGTTTTGTTTCTTTCTGAAAGATGGTACCACTACATAAAGACCTTTGTGTGCCATCAAGGTACTCCCGTTTTCTGCCTTGATATATCGCGGTGCCCAAGGACCCCCAATGTTTATATACAACTTGTTTTCTATCACATAGCGTCATCTATTGATTATATCTTGATTTTCTACCGGGGAGTATACTTGTTTTTCTTTTGGCACGCTGGTCGCTGCCTCTCATTTTCCTTCTCTTAGTAGCTATTCTATCGAACTCTTGTACATATATCAAACCTCCATCCATCCTCACTCACTACCAACCCAATGATCACCATACACCCAATCCTTCTTCTCCCCCTCTTAACCATCACCAACCCAGCAGCCGCGCAAGATGTAGTCCAGACAATCGTAATAACAGTCTCCCCGCCCATCCCCAGCGAGGCGCCGTCCTTCGTCGACCACGACGCCTTCACAAGCGCCATCCTCAACAGCACGAACTACTACCGCGAGAGCTACAACGCCAGCACCGTGCGGTGGAACAGCACCCTGGAGTCCTTCGCCTCGTCGTATCTGCAGGCACACTCTACCCGAGACGACAACGACGAAAAGTGCAACATGCATCACAGCGGCGGGCCCTACGGCGAGAACCTGGCCCTCGGGTGCTCCGACGCGACGTCCTGCGTCGACATGTGGGCGAGCGAGGTCGCCGAGTACGACTACGGCGACCCCGGGTTCGGCGAGACCACGGGACACTTCACGCAGCTCGTCTGGCGCGACACCACGGACGTCGGGTGTGGCGCAAAACTGTGTCCGGGAAATGGCGGGTGGTACCTGGCTTGCGAGTACTGGCCGCGGGGCAATATCATTGGCGCTTTCGCGGACGAGGTTAGCGAGTTGGTTAGTGGTGCTGCTGCGGTGGGCGCTGGCTTGGGAAGGCCGTGGGGTTGGGTTGACGGTGTGGTTTTTGGTGCCGTGGTTGCGGCTTGGTGGGGATTGGTGTGATTATTTTGGATATATTTGGATATATTGTGTACCTATTTAAAGGGACGGAGTCTTTGGTAGCTGGGATGACGATGTGCATGATGTAACGACGATATATGAGTTTGTACATTATTGTATGTAAAATAGTGGTTGTAAAATAGTGGTTGTAAAATAGTGGTTGTAAAATAGTGGTTGTAAAATAGTGGTTGTAAAATAGTGGTTGTAAAATAGTNAATAGTGGTTGTAAAATAGTGGTTGTAAAATAGTGGTTGTAAAATAGTGGTTGTAAAATAGTGGTTGTAAAATAGTGGTTGTAAAATAGTGGTTGGACTTGGAATGGGGGTAAAAAACGGCGTTGGATCTCATGGGCTAAAATGCAGTATTTAATATTATCTATTATATGAATTAGGGTATATACTCTCTACCTCTATCACAATGAGTCTATTACTGCGTTAAAGCTTGCTGCCCGGCAGGAACAGGGAACGGCCCATTTTCCGCCAGAGGGAATTTAGGTGTACCATCCTCGTTCCATGTAAATTTCTGGATGCGTGCCGTGCGATACAAGTCCGCGGCCGGGTTGGGTGTCGTCTGCGCATGGTATACGATATAGTCTTCGGAACCATCTGGTGAGGTGGTGAAGCTTGCGTGACCGGTGCCATAGACACCAGCCACTGTGTTCTGATGAAATACGCATCCAGCGGTGTGCTTCTTCCATGATTGATACTCCATTGGGTCATTGCCAACTAATTCCAACATTCCTAGGCAGTAGAATGGTGTGTTGACGCGCGCTGCCGAATAGATGACAAAGTTTTGCCCTGTCTTTGGGTTCGTGAGTTGCTGTGGGCCCTCGTTTGTCGCTAAACGGATTGGGCGGCCATATGGAACTTGTTCCCAAGGCTCGTTGGGCACACTGATAATCCGACGCTCAAGGAGAGTCGAGTTGATTGTCCAGGGATCGTTCATGCGTGTAATGCACAGGTTGGCTGGCCACGCTGAATATTTCTGCTCCCAGCAGGAGTAAATGTGGTATAGCTTGTCCTCAAATTGGAAGTATGTCCCATCGATGGCGAATTGATCGTACGTGTCTAACATGGGCTTCATCTCGAAGTTGGCCGTCCAGGGGTCGGGCCCGTCGCCTGCGAGCACGAACATGCGGTGATTGATCGCCTTTGGGTTTTATTAGTATTGAATTTCTTATTTTCTATTTGCAAGGCCAATACCTACGGGACAGTTGATCGGGCACAAGGCATCCAAAAGAGGTGCAGGGTTGTCTCCGTCTGATGTCGCCGTAAAGATCACATACCACGAGCCGGATATGTTGTGGATCTCGGGAGCCCATAAGCTTGTTGACCAAGGCTCTCCGCTGGTAGCGTCGGGATTGAAAATGACTCGGCTCTCGGCATTGTCCCAGTTGTCGGTGAGGTATCTCGAACGTTTAAGTGTGATATTATCATTCGTTGAGTAGGTGAACAGATACCAATCCTCGCCATCAGCAGTATATCTTGTCATAAACGGGTCACCAACGTTGAGTGTCATCACAGGATTCGAAAACGTAGCATTGGTTGTCTTGTTAGTACCAACCACGGACGGGTCCCATCCTGACGAGCTGCCCTTATTCGGATCGAAGACTTGAGCAGTGATTTCGTCTATGCCAAAGCACGACGCGAGGGTAACGAGGCGGGTAAGATACTGTCCCTTCATGTTGGCTTTTGGTGGGAGAGTGCCAACCTAGCTTGCTCTAACGATAATGATATTGAGACGGTGGGAAGGAGAGTTCCTAGGAGGTATGCACTCATGGAATCGATCCATGTTAAATAGTCCTCTTTGTCCCGGTCCTTCCTCTTAAACCATAGTGTCAACGCCGTGGAACGATCATCGCCAGCTCCTGCTTTCATTCTAGTAGCATAGGCGGTCTGCATGTCAGCTCAGTCTCTCCAGGGAAAAGGGTCTAGGAAACAAGGCGTGTGATCCCATTCGCGGAATGGAGTCATTTTCGCGGTAAACACAAACAAAGCTTGATCGAAGTTCAAGGATAATCCGGGTCTAATCATCCCAAGGTCATGGGATAGTTGGAATAGTCCCTAGTTGATGTAACAATTCCCCATCTTGTGCTACTGGTCTAGTAATTAAAACCTGGGGTTGGTGAGGGGATGGTAGGACGACTGCGGGGTAGCTCTTGAGAATATCTGAATGGTCGCATTCGAACAATTAATACGATTTGCATTGAGCTTATACGACTTTATAGAAAGCTAATGATCATATTATGACGTATATACTAAGATATACTAATAATGAAGAAATGCTACAAATGCGAGGTAGTCGGCGGA
This sequence comes from Hypoxylon sp. CI-4A, assembly GCA_002120315.1. Classification (NCBI taxonomy): domain Eukaryota; kingdom Fungi; phylum Ascomycota; class Sordariomycetes; order Xylariales; family Hypoxylaceae; genus Hypoxylon; species Hypoxylon sp. CI-4A. The sequence continues at coordinate 132,049 of KZ111584.1, forward strand.
GGGACAGGTTGAATCAATTGAAAAGGGTAACTTCGCTCAATCTTGAACCGAATGTTACGTGGTAATCCCCAGTATGTACTAGCTTGATCCTTTGGCGTCTTTTATAGGCACCAAAAGGTACCCCGCATGAACCTACAATGTCTGTTGTCAGGGCTGTGAGAACCCGTCAGTTGGAGATGCGTTTCCGTTAAGGGTAATCGCTTATGTTTCTCTAAAGTTAATCGATGGTTTCTCGAAATGCCCAGCTCAATTGAACGTTTTGTAAAAGCATATATACCTAGGTAGGTACCCAAGGTTGGTTTATTTACGTGGTGAATCTACCATCAGGCTTACCTTCAGGACGATTTTGAATAGTTTCACCCCTACTTTGTACCAAAGGTCTCCTGATTGAAACCCAAATAGGGGTTCTGAGCACGGGTGATGGCGAAAACGAATACAACAGTCTACATCAACTATTACAAAAGTAGATAAAAATATTTAATAGAATAATTGGGTATTAACACTATATACAACTTCGTTTCGTTTCTCAACATCGTCGTCAAAGAAGGTATCACATCAAACTATCATGCTCGGTAATATCTGCGTCAACGTCATCATCCATCCATCGACTATTAAAAAATGGGCGCAACCGCTATCCTATCCCCTAACCCTTTCACGTTGAAATGGACTCTGAGCTCTCTTTAGCCGCCGCCTTTCCGTGCATCTTGCGCTGGACCTTGTCCGTGAGATGTTTTTGCGCATCCTTGGAGAAGAGACATCCAACGATGGCAATACCTCCAAATCCAAGACTTGCCAGGTATACAGTTCTGAATGCCTGTGTATACGCATTTGGTAGGGCCGAGGTAACAGCAGCTTGGATAGCGGGCGTTAATCCGGGGAAAGCGGCCAATTTACTCCCTAGCACAGCAGCGGAGAGCGCAGGGACTTTATCCGCTGGAAGCCCGGCAGCTATAGCGACTGGTCCAATGTTCGCAGGTACTGTCGTAGCGAGTCGGTTCGACAAGATACTGCTGTAAACAGCTACAGCGATTGAACCACCAGCTGATCGAATCGAAGCTAGCAGACCGGACGCAAGACCAATATCAACTGGCCTACAGAACAGGGGAGCCAATGCAAGAGCGCATACTTCGATTACACCAACGAAGAACGGACCGATCATCGTGAAAGCAATTCCGGCCTTTAAAGTCTCAGGGGTAAGCGATGCACATGCGCCAACGAATGCGACCATCGAGAAAGTCGAGAAGATAATCCAGTATCGAACATTTCCTCCCCATTTTACGAAGAAACCGCCAAACGCCTGGCCGAGTGCGGTGGCGCTGGCAACAGTACACTAGAATTATATTAGTTACGAACCCACGATATGATCTTCATACAGGACCGCCTACCGAAATCCAACCGGCATAGGTGATGTCCGAAGTGTATAGAGCCTGAACTTGCTGGGGCCACAATAGAACTGCAGAGTAGTACGACATCTAAAATCCATCAGCAGCTGTTTTCTTAGCATATATTATTTCAACGTACAGTAGCGACAGTGGCGCAGGCGACAAGACTAATAAAACCTCGGTTGGCAAAGAACTGGACGGGAATCGCTGGGTACTCGAGCTTGGCTACTGCCTCATAAATGAAGAGTGCAATGAGGAGAACCGCTCCAATCACAAGCGATGAGATAGTCGCTGCTGATTTCCATGGGTAAATGGTTCCTCCCCAGCTTACACCCATCAAAAGAAGAGTGAGTCCGGCAGTCCACATGAAAATACCAGCATCTAGTTTGCTATGTAAGCTTCACGCACGGAGAAATAGGACAGAGGGTTTTGAAGCTTACAGTCGAGCTGCTTGAGCAATTGCTTTTTCGTCTTCCGCTCGTGCAAGAGGTCGAAAGTCGGCGGCTGATAGAAGAAAAACAGTAATACAATGGCAACTGCAACTACGATGATGTTGAGATAGTAACACCATCGCCATCCCATATTAGGGTTCTGCAAGATAGCTCGAGCTACCATTGTTATTATCGTTAGCCATCTCCTGAAACCCTCATACCCAACATAACTTACCAATCATGGGCCCAATTCCAGCAATTGGTGCGTTCGTCGCGAAAATTAACGAAAGAACCATTGGTCGGTGCTTGTTAGGCACCAATTCACCCACGGCCACATTGAAGCTCAACTGAACAGTTTCTCCCAACCCGTAGATGGCGCTACCGACGATTAAGGTGTCGACATTTCGGGCAACCGAGCAGACGATGATGCCGATGAGGGCGACGACGTTACCACCAATAAAAAACCATCGTCGTCCGAAGAGATCAGATAGACGACCAAGAATAGTATACGTAAAAGATAACGACAGTGTTCGAGCGATATTGACCCATGCGATATAGGGGCTGGGACCTAGTCTACTGTTAATATGATCCAGGTTGACTTCTCTTTGATTGTTGCCTCGCAAGCTTACCAATATCCTGGTTGATGTATATCAATACGTTAGTAGGGAAAAGCAAAAAGATGAAGGCTGAAATAGCTGAAAGGCAGAATCCCTAATAATCGAGCCAATGTCAACGAGTATCCCAAACGGCGTAAATCACCAGTACTCACAGCTACGGCCCCAAGAAATCCAACCGAATAGAAATATCCTTTCGGTAAATCGTCTCCAAGCGCAGCTGATCGAATCGACGAAGCATCATCGTCTATCTCCTTCTCGAATCTCACAATCTGCTCGACGGGGGAAGATGACTTTTCGACCTCCATAGTGACGAGGTTGTAAGTTGAAAGAGGGATCAAACTAAGCCAAGCCGCCCACCGGATAATAACAAAAAAACAGCAACTCTACCTAGTGGTATACGGCACCAAAAAGAACGATCGACAATAGTTTGAAAAACAAAAGACATGGAAGTAAGAACTCATAGACCAAAGTCTTTAGGGATCACGGACCTCCTATAGGCAGACTTGGTTGCTGTACATAAGCTTACCCTACTGAGCAACTGCATACACTCTATACCCTAATCCCCAGGGGGCGAATACTCTTTGGGAACTACCGCGGACCTAGCTCCCGAAGCAGAGGATAACCTCCCGTTCGGTCTGGCTCTATAACCGAACCCCTGGGAGGAAATGACACTTTGCTATAGGGAACCTAACCACATTTGCACGAACATCGATGGCAACTTTGCTACAGTCGCAGTCGAATTCTCCTAAGCGATGAACCCTGAAGAGACGAGACTGCAACGATGGATTTTAGTCCGGTGAGACGATACGGCATGTTTTTTTTCTCGCATTGTTGATGTTGGTTGGGGGCAAGGATTCGCAAAGTTCAGATGCTACGGTGCCGCTCCTAGTGAGAATGACAAGGCCCTAAAATGGTAACTACGGAAATATTGTGCCATCCGTCCATCCTTCTAATCGCATATGCCAAGCGGTACTTGGGATGGCCCCCCTGAACGAATGCGTTTTGTCAATTCGCCTGTACGCGAGGAAAAGTTTCGTCGCACGCTGGGTTATACTACCTATTATGCGTCGCTGTAATAAGCAGTTCAACCCCCCCCCCCATCTTATTGTCGATCGTCAACTAGAACCACTAATCGGCATAGGCACTATCCACATTTCCAGGGACTTTGTACGGATTTGATCGAGAACCACGATGATAGTTCGTAACTTGTCACTTTTTTCTGCGATCATCGTATGCGAATCATACCCTCCATGTCTGTGCATGTTAGTTCCAAGATTGCATTACATAGGTAGTCCGTATTGTCTCAAGTTATTGTAGTCGCGCTGTCTAACAATCCTATGGTGAATATTCCATTGGATTAAGTGCTGAACTGAACTGAACTGAATATCAAAGCTTACTCCCCCTCCACTGAGGCTCCCTCTTCTCAGCGAACGCCTTCAGGCCCTCCAGTATATTCTCTCCCCTCTGCAGCTCCGCAAATTCCTTCTCCAGCGTCCACTCCACAGCCCTCTCCACGCTAGCCGTCTCCCAGCCCTGCCTCAGACCAGCACGCGTGCATATAATTGCGTCCGGGCTGTTTCTCGCGATCAGCTCGGCGTACTTGACTGCCTCATCCACCACCCGCTCCTTCGGAACCACCTTGTTGACGATGCCCCATTGAAGCATCTCCTGCGCCGTGGCGCTCCGGCCCGTGAGTGCGAATTCGGATGCCCTCTGCAACCCGATGCTGCGGATGAGCCGCGGCAGCGCACCGCCGATGGCAGCGAGTCCCCGCTTCACCTCCGGCAGCCCAAACAGCGCGTCCTCGGCCGCGACGACGAGGTCGCAGTTCGCCACGAACTCGCACCCGCCGCCCATCGCCAGTCCGTTGACCGCCGCGATCACGGGCTTCTTGCCGAGTCGACGGCTCAGCGGCTTGAACGCCGGCGCGTTCCCCATGCGCCTGCTCGGGTCCGCGTCGTCGGACATGGAGTTGTTCCACTCTTTCAGGTCTGCTCCGGCGGAAAACGCTCGTCCCGTGCCGGTGATGATGGCTACGCTGAGACGCGGCTCCAGGTCGAACCATTTCCAGACCGCGTCCATCTCCCATTGCCCTGCTGTCGACATGGCGTTTAGGCTCTTGGGGCGGTCCATCCGTACCAGGAGTACGCGCGGTGCTGGGTAGGACAGCTTTAGGAATGTTGGCGTTGCTGGCGGTTCTGTTTCTGTTGGCGCCATTGCTGCAAGCTTGACTGTATGTTACTTGAGTGGAGTTACATCAATGTGGTGAGGTATCTCTCCTTGTGCAGCTGTAGATGTTCACGATATTGTCGACGTGTGATTCGTGATGACACAGCAAAAGAGTAAGACTACCTTGGTTCCAGCCTTTCTACATACGAAGCACCAAACCTAGCAAGTAGCAAAACACCATGCAGTAACAATAACACTATATCAGGTGTACACACGTTTGCCACGAGCCAGAGATGGTTCATTGCGACGCAGGTAATTTACCCTGCATTAGAATAAGCTGGGGTCGTTCAAATCGCTTGTGCAGAATTCGGAAGCTCGCCGGCCTTGGACCAGGGCGATCAGATCCACCGAAACGCACACCACACGTCCCATCGATGCTGGCAGGCTGGGTACCCCAGGAAAAATACGCCTTGAAATCCCAACCGCCAAGATCCATTGCGGTTTTTGTTACATACGACTTCTTCTTGGGAAACTCGGTCGTCGTAAAGCGAAAGACGGCTATGTTAAAGGAGATGAAACGTTTGGAAGACCCATCATTTGGACTCTGTGCCGCAGTTCTGCTTTGATCTAATGGTTCGTTGTGGATTGATTCTTTTTTAGATAGCTACCTACCTATGTATACAACACGCTATACTATACGATACGTTACATAAGATGATAGTCATTATCTTCGTAGCCTTGAATAGGGCAAGTTTTCGTAGAGGGGGTATGATTGCGCTTTGAACACATTAATAAGGTTATATTGGAAACGCTTAGTAGTCGACGGTTTACGCGAAGACTACGAGGTAAGCTTATAGAACAAAACTTCATGAAATGAACTGGCAAGATACCAAATATTGCTCCCAATTGCCACGAACATTCCCGGTCCTGAACTACCCGTTCTCGAAGGCACATTGCTTGATGTCGACTTACATAGTAATGATGGTAGGACGAGCTCTAGAGGCCCTCAAATTACCGAATAGGTCCCTAGAGATCGTAGATGTTAGCAGTCCGGCAGTGTCTATGGGTACCGGGCTTACAGGCATTGCAATCCTACAACAAATGCTTCGGAAGACCTGCCGAGCCTGGAAGATTAGTTGCTTTTTACTGGTCCCGAATCCTTTCAAGCTCCAAGGGTTCCAGAGCAGTCGGGCCTGTAACCCCTGAAGAGGCGAATTTTTAGTATCATTAATAAATTCGACCTTCTTATTGTTACCATCATCCAATTTGCCAAGCGCTATGATTGTTAGGATCCCGTCTGAAAAGAGGCATCGAAGAACATTTCTAGATAGGCTAGACAAGCATGGTTCGATTTAGAATATCGTTAATGTAGGCATATCCTTATCACTTAGGTACTCCTGAAGATGCTATGGAATAGTCAACCCCACACCGAATCACGACTGTAGCATTGCACATTGCTACATTGTTCCTGGCTATACCCATCTGGATCTACTAATTAAATATTCGACTTGAAGGATGAAGCGCGAGGACTATAGTTCATCAGTTGGCCCATAATCGGATTTTTCGGGGCGGATTCGCGGTGCATCCCCTTGTGAAGACCGATGTTGACGTGCCTGTTGGTTCTATGATGGCTTAGGTACCGAGAGATTCTAGCGAGACGATACTATCCACGCTTCCAAAACAGCCAATCTTTCCTAACGAAGACAAAGCAGCCAAATTCAGCTGAGGGTGTGCTGGATCGATATCTGATTTGTTCTATGCTGCGTGGAAGAGATCATAAACAAAGCGCAACTCCAAGGCGAACATGAAGATTTATCGCCCGGGAGAGATTGAGATCCCTCAAGATCTAAACTTGACTGAACTTCTCCATCGATCTGCATATCCCAATATCCCGGAGTCGCACCTGGTCGCTAAAGATAGCCTAACAAACCGCAGTATAACCATAGGAGAACTGCGCGATAGAGCGGGCAGAATCGCAAACGGGCTCAAGTCAAAATTGAATCCAGTCGATCAAGCAAGATGGGCAATCATCCTACCCAACAGCGTCGAGTTTCTAGAGATATTTCACGCGATACTCTGGACGGGTGGCGTTGTCTGCCCTATAAACCATGCGCTCAAGGCAGCAGAGATCGGTCATGGACTTGCCGTTTCAAGACCGCACTTCGTGGTATCCTATGGTCCCACGGTCCCTCTTGTCAGAGAAGCCCTGCAGGTGGCTAAAAGGGAGCTGGCTGACCAAGGTGTAAATTGGCAAATACCTGCTATCATCACTATCATTAGTCGAGTAGATGGACTCCCTCACTTACCAGATGACTATACCTCAACAGAGCGGCTACCAATCCCACACTGGCCTGACACAACTAATCGTCTCGCATCGATTCACCTCTCATCAGGCACTACCGGTAAACCAAAGGGGGTCGAGTTGACACATTACAACTTCGTCTCAAACTGCTACCAGCTAGTCGCCCACGACCGGACACAATTCCATCCAGCCGCGCGAACGGTGGCTTTTACGCCATGGACGCACATCGCCAACACCACGCTGCCGCTCTTCCTAGGGCCGTACACGGGAATGCTGCACCACGCGATGCCAAGCTACAACATCGACGAGTTTGCGAAACTGGTCGGATCCAACCAAGCAACTACTTTCCAGGGCGTCCCGAGCGTGGTTCTCCAGATGGCTAACTCGGACATCACGGATCGCTTTGACTTTAGTCGCGCGCAGTACATCAACGTCGGCGGCCCGCTGAAGAAGGAGCTTAAGGACCGATTGCTTAGCAAGGCGCCGTGGCGGCTTATTCAGGTGTACGGCATGACGGAGGCGGCGGGTTACGTCGCGTACCAGAAGACCAGCGAAGAGCCACCGGACGGGGTGACGGGGAAATTGTTGCCCAACGTTGAGGCTCGGCTGGTGAAGGAGGGTAGCTTGGAAGACGTGCCCGAGGGCCAGCCAGGCGAGCTTTGGCTTAGGGGGCCAAACTTCACCCGCGGATATGCTTTCAACGAGGAGGCGAACAAAAAGGGGTTTCCGGTGGAAGGATGGTATAATACTGGAGATGTATGCACCATTGACGCGGAAGGGAACATTAGCGTGGTGGGGAGGACAAAGGATTTGATCAAGTATAAGGGGTTCCAGGTCTCGCCGGCGGAGCTAGAATCCCTCCTCAACGCGCACCCCAGCGTGGTTGAGGCGGGTATTGGGGCGACTTGGGACGAGGGTCAATTGACGGAGCTTCCCACCGCGTGGGTCATACTGAAGAAGCAGTTCCAGACTGTCGAACAACGCAGAAAAGCGCTTCAGGAAATCCATCAGTCCGTCGATAGCCAAGTGAGCGGGTACAAGAAACTCAGGGGCGGGGTCTGGGAGATCAAGGCGCTTCCTAAGAATCCGACGGGAAAGATACTGAGGAAAGAGTTGGTGAAAATGAGGGATGGCTTAAATTCACTCGATAGTACTCTTCCCAAGGCGAAGTTATAGGGGAAGTTGAAGGATAGGGGTTGCCAGACTACAAGGTGGAAAACGCTTCTATACAGTAAAATTTAGCGAAACATAGTCGTTCTTCGTAGTTCGCATCATGAGACTCCTCAGGCCATGTGTTAAGCACTTGCAAATTATATACCCAATATTATCATGTTGTGAGGTAGTAATTAAATGCTGTTGATCAATGTTGCTACAAATGTGAGAACGGGAGCGCAGGGGCGAGGTCTTAGTGCTGAAGAATTATAATAGGCCGCATAGCACAATGTCTTTGTGAAACTGTACTTGATTTGGTTGTTGGCCAATGCACTATCAACCTAACTCACATGTCGTTTAACTCTCATATGTTGTTAGTAATAATCATGGTAAGTATATACCATACTAGCTGTTTCGAGTATGTATGTGCTCGGTCGTGTCTTCTAGATGAGTACTTCGTATGTCTAGGAAATTGGACAAAGACAAAGATTTAAAGTTTCAACGGTTGGAATGACGTACATTTAGAAGGGGTACATAAGTACATCTAACCCCGCCAAAAACCGAACAGGTACACAGGTACTTATGTAGCTCTTACGTAGTGATTGGCAAAACCTCGGTGGTAAAAAAAAAATTGGAGTTGAACTGACGGTAAGAAGCTCACAATTAATTGAGTAGTTGCCGCAAAGTGATCAATCTCTGTTCGAAGCAGGTTCGACGGACGAGAGAACTCGACTAGACCCTAAACTGAGATTTCTAGCGTACAATCGCTTTTTCTCATTGCTTAATTTGCGCATCCTTTTTCGGGGCAATTTAGCATCATGTTGTCGAGAGCTCTCGCGCGCTCTGCGCAACTCCCCATGCGATCACCCGCACTCTTACGATCGACAAGAGTAACTCCCACTTCCCTCAGAATATTCCATCCAGCAACTTCAATATGGACAAGGGGTATGGCCCAAGACCGATCTCCAAAAACGAAGTCAAATGCCAATTCCAAAAAACAACGACAATCAACACCTAGCAATGCTGCTCAATCAACCGAATCACAAATTCCGAAAGTTGAACCCGTTTCTCAAGGCGCTGAACCCGCTGAGTCGAAACCCGATCTAAGTTCCCTTCCCGATCTTACCCAAGGTATCCCTTCTACCCTCGAATTTGAGACGAGTGGTGCTACCGACAAGGCCGCACTTGCAGCAGTGGAGGAGACGACCGAGACGCAAGCTGGTGGTGGTCGCGGCAAAGGAGAGTTACCCGCTTCTGCATACATCAGCTCAACCGAGAAACGAAGGGCCAAATTTGCCAATCGCATGTACGCTGCCGCGTTAGCTTTTGGTGTTCTTGGTCTAGCATATCTCGGCCGAGAATGGGACGACGACGAAGCTCAAATACATACCGACATCCCCAACGGCTGGTCGCTTGGACTATGGTGGAAGCGCATGATGGCTCGCTTCGGCGATGTCACCAGCTACTACAGCGAACCCGCCTTCGATAAGCTACTACCCGATCCCGACCCCATGTTCGAACGACCTTACACTCTATGCATCAGTCTCGAAGATATGTTAGTACACAGCGAATGGACCCGAGAGCACGGCTGGAGAATCGCAAAGCGCCCCGGTGCAGACTACTTCCTTCGCTACCTTAGCCAATACTACGAGCTAGTTTTGTTCACAAGTGTTCCCTTCGCCATTGGAGAGCCGTTAGTTAGAAAGCTGGACCCCTTCCGATTTATCGTCTGGCCCTTGTTTAGGGAAGCTACCAAGTACAAGGACGGCGAAATCGTCAAGGTGAGTTTATGGAACTCCTATATTTCTCCGAGATTTTTTCATACTAACCTAATGACCTATAGGACCTAAGCTACTTAAACCGTGACCTCTCGAAAGTCATCATACTCGATACCAAAGCTGAGCACGTACGAAACCAACCCGAGAATGCGATCGTGCTGAACAAATGGACCGGCGACCCCAAGGATACAGAGCTCGTCTCGTTAATTCCCTTCCTCGAGTACATCCACACCATGCAATACAAGGACGTGCGAACAGTGCTCAAGTCCTTCGACGGCAAGCACATCCCATCTGAGTTTGCCCGCCGAGAAGCGATAGCGCGTGCCGAGTTCCAGAAGAAATACGATTCCGAGAAGCGAAAGCGAAAGAGCGGCATGGGAGCTCTAGGTGGCATGCTCGGTCTGAAGCCTAGCAACATGAGCATGATGGTTCCCGTCGAGGGAGAGATCAGCCCAAGCGAAGCCTTCGCGCAGGGCAAGATGTTGCAGGATATTGCGCGCGAGAGAGGACAACGCAACTACGAGCTGATGGAGAAGGAGATTCGCGAGAACGGCGAGAAGTGGCTCAAGGAGGAGCAAATGGCGAACGAGAAAGCGCAAGCTGAAGCTATGAGCAGCATGAAGTCTTCCTTCACCAACTGGTTCATACCCTCCAAATCAGAGAACCCGCCTCCCTCTGAAACATCGGCAAACTAAATACCTAGGTGGGAGATGTAATTACGGATGGATGTATGATATGGGAGACGCTTAGGTGGGGGCGTCGATTTGCTTGCATCACGGTTGTATAGGGGGGCTACTACAACAGCGGCCGACACTGCAACTACTACCACTATTACCACCACTAACCAACGAAACTCTACTCTGAAACGGCGGCTTGATTTTTGCATAGGACGGGGTCAATCTGCTTGGGATGATTCACATGCATTCACGCGGCCGAGGCTAAAGAAAAAAATGTACTCGTATCATATCCGAGGGAAGAAGTGGAAATCTCGGAGTTTGGAAGAAAGAAAGGAAGAAAGAAAGGAGGCAAGGAAGAATAACCGTGCTGAGATAAAAACCTAATCTCTGTATTTATAGCATAAGTGAACGACTCGAGGCTTTTTTAAACCCGGCCTCGATTGCGGTGTATAGAAAGGACCCTTCCATCCAATCCATCCAACTAACAAACCAACCATCTGCCCGATGGCCTGGAGACCGACCAACTGAGTTTCCGCGAGACTTTGAATGGAGATTGATTTGAGCAATCTGATGTTCGTAAACCTAACACTAACCCACCCGCCTGTACTTTGGTGTTTTGCTGCGGCAGTCCTTGCTTTTGTTCCTTTTTTTTTTTTCTTCGCGCCCCTTTTAATACAGTACTTCATACATCATAGAATGCCAAAGCCAATCGTCTCAACCCCATCCGCTCTCCAAGTTCATTTCATTTCATCTTGTTTTTCTCAATTTTTTTCCCCCATTTTGAAAGCAGAGAGTACCTAGGTAGATACTCCAAGTACTACTTTGGTGGGCAAAGGGTTACGTTGTCGTCGGTGCGGGCGGTTGGGACGAGCTGGACCAGGCGTCGTGGTCGCGGCACCACTCGCAGGAGGGGTTCGTCTCGCAGTCGAAGTCACTTTTTGCGGAACGTGTAAGTAGGTAGATAGGTAGGTAGGTAGGTTGGTGAGTCAAAGGAAAGGAAGGAAGGAAGGGTTAAGTGCTTAAGGGATAAGGGATATAAAAGGGAAGACATACTCGTTCTGGCACTTGCAGTAGTCCTGCAGCGAGGCACAATTCGGCGTGTTGAATGCGTCGAAGACGTCGACCGCACTTGGAGGTGGCTTTGGGATACGTGTGATTGAGACTGACGCTGCTGCTGCTGGCACGGCTAGGACGGTGCTGCTGCAGAGAGCTAGAGCTAGAGCGAAGATATTGGTGGTATGCATGATGGACAAAGTAAGCGGTTTCGGTTTTGAGTAAGACGAAAATTGTAGTTTGGTATGGGATCTTCAAAGTCTAGTATGGGTACCCAGGTAAGAGAGATTCGACCTTTTGATATAACCTTGTACTAAGGCAAGAAAGTTCCCCGTTGGAGTGGCTTTTTTGACTTTCACACTTGCTAGGTATGTTTGTTTGTCTACCCTCCAGTCGCTCCATGTCAAGCTTATATATATGTATATAGACAAACGTCATAGGTTTAATTGTCAATATGATATCCACAACAAAGTTCGGTGAAGGGAGGAGACGAGTCTTGGCTAAGCAAAGATAAAATGGGGTATCACATACATCAACACATCGAACTTCTTACAGAGAGTTCATCATCATCATCATCATCATCACAAGACGCGCCTCGCCTCGCCTCGCCTCGTCTAGTATCAAATCATCCATGTCGACAGAGCAGACAAAGACACTCCGTGTCCTCGCCGAAGTCGGCTTCCATTTTGTCAAACCGAAACATTGTAGAGAGAAAAAAGGGGGGGTCAGGAGATGGAGATGGAGAGATGACAAGGCCTGGCTGAGCAAGCAAGCAAGCAGCCTCGTGGCCTATTACGCCAAGGCTGTTTTCTTCTTCTTCTCATCACCTATAGTATTGCCTTTTTTCTTGGTCTTACGAGGTACTGTGTCCCTTCATTTCCCTGTATTTCGGATTGCGTTTTTCGCTTATTTGCCTTGTAGAGAGATCTAGAAATGTTCTCCCGGGTTTTCTATCCACTTACTTACTTACGCATGTGAGTACGAACGACGCCAAAGAGCCATCTATGGCTTCCATCCCAGTACGAAAATAGGCCATGTGAATGGTGGATTTTGATATCACTTCTCCTTCTTACCTCGGTACCTATCTCTCGCATTACACAATACGACAGACAGTTCGGGCCGCGTGGAGTTTCAAATAATGCTTGCTTGCTTGCTTGCCTAATTGATAGTCTCTACGAACGCCTTCATCATAAGAACTGAAAAACGAAACCTGGCTTCATGTCTCGGAACCGATATGCCTTGAGTGGATGGGTATTCGGCTGTCAGGTCGTTAAAACTCGTGTTACATCTATAGAAGACTTTGGTGTAACCAACCAACCAACCAACCCCCCTTAACCATCTCGAGTAGACATTTCGACAAAATGGCCGTGCACCACATGAGTCCCATTGTAACATCTTAACCCAATGCCACGGGAAGGGAAAGGGATTAGCTTCTCTATCTTGAAAAATGGAATCGCATACAATCAATTGGAGACAAATAGAGCTAGGGCCTACTAGAACCACCAGACACAGTCCTTCTGGAAAATATTAAATGGGCGTGAAGTTAAGCTGGGAGATCAGGTCTAGCTACATAGCTTTCCTGGTTCGACTTCCATAGGTAATGTAAAGTCGGCAAGTAATCTACCGCAGCCAACGAACGCAACGAACGGGTACCACAAAGATGAGGCAAGCACCTAGCCTCGCTGCCTCATCCGTGTACCATGTCACAACCTAGGATCTGCCGCGCAAGACAGGTAGCTAGGAACTCGAATCTACCGAGACGCATCTACCCGTCCCCCAAAGTAGGTATTAGCGTTTCACACCGATCATGTAGCATCCCTCTCCATCTTGTATATAGGTATCAAATCATCCATAGGTTCCAACTCTAACTCAAGCGAGTAAGTCTACGCGAGGTTGTCCATCAGCATACCGCAACTATCTACCCATCTCTCACAGATCAGACGCGTAGCTTTTCTCCCGTTGTCTCGGTCAAATATTTAGCATGATATAGCAAAACATTTCGGATAATGATGAAAGGAGAGAGCGATGGCAATGAAAGCCAAGCTTCTCCGTTTTGGATTAAAATAAGATATTACAAAAAAAAAAAAAACCGTCAACACACCATGATACCTAAAGCGCCTATCTCGCTGCCTGTCTGCCTGAACTGCCCGCTCGCAACGCTTGCCAAAGACGTATAAAACTCAACCACGAAACTCCCCCAGTCATGGTATGTACAAGGTGTGTCTACATATACATTGGTTCCGTAATCCCTCGTATAGTACACAGATTTCGCCCTTCCTCTTGCATGATTAATAGAATGAACGCCTGCTTTAGCTATATCCGGAACCATATACCTCGGTCTGAACACCCGTAGAGACCCCTGGTTTCAAACGCCAGAAAATAAGTTGCGTAAAGAGCAGTGCGATGCGGTGTAGATAAATTCGATTCTCTTGGACCGTTGATTGCTCATAAGCAATGGGGTATAGTCTGAGAAAGTAAATGCTGGTTTTAAGCACCGCTAACCCCGTCCGAGAATAGGAGCAAAGGCCACTGCATCGTAGCAGTAGTTGCCGCAGGAGTGCCATTCATGCTGACCCCTAATCCTAAGCCGTTGGCACTGGTTCCGTCAACACTTGTCCCAGCCCGTAGATCAGAACCGCCTAGGGACATCAGGGTATTGGCACTGTATCGGTCCTGGTTGTCGACAACAGCGGCTGTCCAGTCTTGCCAGGTATTTCCACCGGAAGGCTGCCGCCACATCATCTGAGCGGGTTGCGTCATCTGCGTTGTTTGTGTAGCGAATGTCGTAATGGGATTGTGATCCGTTGCTTGGACTTGAGCTTGTGCTTGTGCCTGTGCCTGCACTTGCGCGTGGGCTTGGACGACGGCGACTTGTCCAGCTGCTTGCGCGTATAGGAAAGAATTGTTTGGGTCATAAGATAGAGTATTGGCTGCCTGCTGGGTCGAGTCCGCATACGGAAGCGGAGGATACGTCCCAGATTCGGGAGTAGCTTCTGGGTAGTAAGTGTTGCGTGGTGTTGCGATGACGTGGCCCGCTGAGCCGTTCACCGCTTCTGCATCGTTGTGGTTGGGGTTAGGATGTGATGCTGTAGGTAAATTGGTATAAGGAGGCGAATGGGGCGACTGCTTAAGCATGTCTTGTGATAATTGTGGTTGTGAGGTTGGATCGTTGGCCTTTTGCTGGTCATGCTCTATCCAAGTAATCGTGCGGTCCATGATCGAGGATACGGCATCGTGAAGACCCATACCGCAGCCTAGGAAAGTTACCATGTTAGTATATATCCATGGAATTGCAGCATATAAAGCCACTTACCCATGAGACTCCCAGTTTCAGCCAGGATGGTTAACCAGAGATTCATGTCCCCACGAAGAGCTCGCACCTCAGAGGCGTCTGTCTCATGTCGCCTCTCCCAATGAGCAACCAAGGCAGAGAATATCGCAGTAACATAGACTGAAAGGCAATACCACGTCGTGTCTAAGGATTTTAATTTGTAAAGTTTGTGGAGGATTTCCAGCATACTCTTTGCTGCTTCTTCACATATCTTGGTGTTCTCGGCTGTCGTTTTTGGATCGTTTGTTATGCAGGCAGCCGGGTGCCGTAAAGTAAGTCCTGAGTCACATGTTAGTACCCGTTGGGTTTGGAACGCTGAGATGCACGACAGGTGAAAATGAAATTCCCTGCATCAACTCCGAAAAATGGGATGAACTGGTGGGTCGAGCAAAGCTGCTTACTAAATTCAAGTGCCATATATTCCGCGTAGAGAGCAAACATGGAATGATCATGCTCAGACTGTCCAACACTGCTGAGTTTCAGCGTGGGAGGAAGATTGTCTCGCCAAGCTTCAAGTTGTTCTTCGAGAGCTTCGACTGCTGGAAGACATCGGTTTGGATCTTTTCTCACGCAATACACGTGGCAATACATCTCGAGGAACAATGCGGATATCCGAAAAGCGGAGACGCCAATTTCAAAGCGACAAGGTAATGACCTTGTGGTGTCGACTCCATCCTCGGTGAGAAGCTCATCAGCTATGGTTTCTGGAAAGCCGGAGTCAATGTCTTCCAGCCGAATAGGCATGGGGCGTCCCATACGGCCATTCAACGTGACAACCGTCGAAACAAGAGCCCACCATATTCGCTTACGAAGCTCATTTTCTATGTTGGTACCTTCTCCAGGCTTCTTCCAGGCGCGGTGCAAACCCTGCTCGACAGCCATACCCAATGTGTAGTTGCTTAACATGTTACTTGTTTCTGATTTAGGGAACCGCATTGTGTGTACGCATAACATGGTGAGAGCCTGTAAGTCATATAGAGTTCTAGATGTAGAAAGATCAAACCATTTTGCCAAAGCATAGTGATAATGCTTATTTGATAGTTCGTTTAGACGGGCTCTCTGTTCAGGCTGTTCTCGATTCCGAAGCCCATATTGGAAGTATATGGAAGCGAAAACCATATGAACCATAGTTGTTTCGGCTATGGTGGGTTTAAAATGAGGGTCATCGTAGAGACGTGCTAACTAGGAGTCCGTTTAGTATGAAGCTGAGCTGGATAGATCTGGCTTCAGCTGCCTGCACTTACGAGATTCATGAAGGTGGGTTTATGCAATACTGGATGGAAGGGATATATCATGAGGAAATACCATTCGGCATAGGTGAAAGCGTCGGCTTTAGGAGGATAGTCGACATGAAGAGGAGGATTGATGTTGGTGATAGATTGTAGCATAGCTTGAGTAGATTTATTATAGAGCGGCGAGTGTGCCGGCGCATCGGGAGAGGGTTCGTCCATGTCTGGCGCATCGAATGAACCGATATCTATAGTACTTCCAAGGATAGACAAAGCCGTGCCTTTTATGGAGCTCAGCGGAGCTTGATCCGCTCCAACGCCTATATGGGCGTCTGTCGGCCTTGGATCGAGTGTAGGACGCAACGAGTTTGCGAAAGGTAGACTAGATGGACGGCGCCGATCCTTTGTCCAAGTAGAAGATCCTAGCTGAGGCCATTGCGGCTTTCCGATGGGATCTTGTATTTGGTTTCCACCCAAGTTGTCGAGACTATGATCGGGAATAGATTCGTTGGGTGGAGATGAGGATGGCCGAAAGGGCTTCACTTCGACGCCATTTTGTTGAAGTAGTCTTTCTAAATCTCGAATATGATTCATCATTCCATTCTTCTCGCGTTCTAGCTCCTGCATATATCCTCTCCGCTCCGTTCGCCCTGTGACTCGATCCGTCACGTAACAATCGAGATTCTGGTTAATGCAATGCGAGCAACCTTCGGGTAAGGCATCGCAACGTATTTTGCGAACCTGAGGAAAGTTAGATTACTATGCGTTGCGATTGATGATAGTTGTTGAACAAAGAAACGAATAAAATGGCATGACATGACGAGCGATGTCTAGATAGCGAGACTCGAGAAATGAAGGTGTTGATGAAAGCCAAGCAAGCAAATCTATATCGATATTCCCGTCTGACTAATAATACAGTACATGTCCAATATGTTTGGTTGAAGGTTATACAACATACCTTACACCGGTCGCATGCTTGGCCTGTCCTTGTATAGGATTGCAATTTACTCTTCACGACGCTCGAGAAGTCATTGGGAGCAGCGCGGTCGCGATCTAATCGAGGTAGCTTGCACTTGGCAGCACTGTCGGAATCGAGTTCGGCAACGTCACCAGGCCGTTTCGGCGGACGGCCTGGAGGCATGGCGACACGAAGCTTCTAAGGCCCGTGGGATGGAAATATTGGCCGGTCGTTGGCGCACAATTGGGTGTTTTTTTTTTGGAGCTTGCTTGTTTCGCGACAATTGGAAAATGGAGATTCCCGAAACCTTCAATGAGAGAGTTCAGGTTGGGGGGAACTGACCTTACCTAATAAGAAGCTAATCTTGGTACCCTAGACTCTAGACTTTAGAGGCTAGAAGCAGCTAAGATAAGATATATGTACCGCTTAGACCAGACCTAGTTGGGCATGGGTTCAAGCAGCTAGGCTATGTGCTAGGGGAGCTTAAATTCTTAATTAGCTCGATGCATCTACACAGCCTCTTTCTTCTCCTGGCGCGGGTGGATTCATGAATGCGTAATGGTTGTGGCTCGATATTACTATGCAGAGAAGAAAGTGATTATGGTATTTGAACTAGGCAAATTTGAAAATAAAATATGGTAATGGAGTTCATTACGATTCAAAAAAGCATCTCCAAATATAAAGATCGGTCCCGACTACCGACACTACCTACCTGCCTACATATTACATACCTCTCTTATGGAGTCGAAGAGATTCGGGGAATTTTCAACATTTGTTAGTGACAAGTCAGGTACCATGGGAATGTCTTTTTCTTCCATTCGTCAGTCCCGCCGCTATTGGGTCTACCTCCACCGAAAAACGAACGAGTTTGGTTTCTGCATGACGCGCCCGGAAGCAAGGAGTAGAACTTGGTTGGGATCCTGTGTCCCCGAAAAAGAAAAATTGCCGATGGATAATTGAGGGATGGGTCTCAACGGACTGGTGGGCACTGGGCAGAAGACCTCGTATCAAGTTGGTCCCTGTAAGTCAAACTTGGTAAGATATGGAGAGTTGTAGTGAATTAGGAATGTGATTCCGACCCCCAATTCCCAATTCTCTATGATGACTGGGAAATCCAATCCTCTCACGGAAACCAATAGCCAATCAAGTTTGTGTTACGCGTCTATAAAAGATCTTTACGTAGCGTCTGCCAGGTATATACAGTATTCGCATGATTTTGGTTTATACTAAAGCCACTTGCCCCTTTGTTTAAGCCTTATGAATGGAGAGTCTTGGCGATAGAGATTCACTACCGAGACCCAGTTGAGTTACTAATAATAATATCCTAGTCGCCACGGGGTTTCTGGGAGTATTCACGAAGTAGGGAATGGGGCCGTCGAAAACACGCGACAGAAAATACAATGATACTCAGAAAACTGGTCACTAATCTCTGTTTCTGAACTAACCTTGACACGCAATCATCTACATGTGACAGCATTGAGCAATGCCATTTCCAGCACAGCCGAATGAATTTGATCGTGATCGATACTTGCTATACATGCTACAGTGATGAAGATTGCGGACTCTAGTGGCTTGACGATCTAGAAGAAAAACATGGATGAACCAGATAGTTGGGTCGGCCGTGCATATCGACGAGGTAATTCGGGGGATGAACTGTGCTTTGAAAAATAATGTCAAATTTATAAGATTTACACTAACAACAAATGTCAATTGTTGGCTTATATAGGAAGTATTAGCATATGAGTAGGTGCGTGTTGAAGGCGTGTAGACGGGTAGAGTAGAGTAACGAGAAGGTGGGATGAAAATAGGGATGAGGGATGGGTGAAAGTTAATGTGGGTGACAGCAATTAGAGACCAAAAAGATTGCTTGTCAGCTGACAACCAGCTGGCTGCCGTGCCCCTCCATTTCCACGGCCAGAACCTTAATAACCCCCACCTAGCGACTCACTTGCCTTGCTATCGTCATTTGCAAGGTTGCGAGTCCCATCTAAGACATGTCGCCGTCTTAAAAGTTCCCAAAACTTAACGATATAATACCACAGGGATCAGCCTTTTTGAAACACCACGAGATAGGTCCGAATTCGCAACTTCAACCAGCCATGGCGTCCAGTGAGGTAGATCCATCTGGAGTGCTAGAAACAGTTCAGTTGGAACACGTGCCGTCGACACATACAGTACACATTGGCCTGTTCAAAGATGTGACAAATGCAGAGTTCCTACACCAGCAGCTATTGAGTCGGAATTCTGACTACGAATATGCCTTCATCAATGCGACTTCTGTATGTTGTCCCCTTTTCGTGGAGTAGCCTCTTTACAGTATCATATCATATCACATGCAAGGTGATCTAGATAATGAAAAATTACTAAAGCATTGGTGAGCAAGTTCCAAAAACTAATAAAATCTACTTGACTTTATATAGGTAATCTCACGAGTCCAAGTCCTGGCAGCGATATACAAGGCCATAACAATACAGCTAAGCAGGAGCATGAAGACGCCCAACATCCACTCCGAGGTCGTATGCTCGCTCAGTCTAAACAACAATGTACATACATTTGCCCCTCCTTGAACTCCCCAACTCCAACAATATCACCATGACTTGTATTAACACAACCACAGATCTCAGAAGCCTACCGCCGCTTCGGCATAGCACCCACCAGCAGACACCTAATCATAGCCAAGATCCTTATCACCACCGCCGCCGCCACCCCAGACGCTGCTGCATCCGCCACGCTCACCCCCGCAGAGGTATCGCAGCACCTAGCCGCCAACGTGCGCGGCACGCCCACGCCCCTGACAGACGCGGTTCTGCAGTCCGAGCTTACGGACTGGCCCAAGGTGCGCAAGTACTACAAGCTGAACTCGCTGAGCTGGGTCGATGGCGGCGTCAAGGACGAGGCTGCGCGGCGGCGCGAGATGGAGGGGCTGGTGCTGGGTGGTATGGCGTTGAGGAGTTTGTAGTTACCTTACCTAGGTAGGTATGTACTTGCTTGCTTGGGTACCTAGGTGGTTAAATGGAAATATTCTTCTATGACTCGAGGTTTCTATCAAAGGCATCAATTTGGCAGGTATGCACAGGTATATAGGGGTAAGATAGGATAGAAAAGGGGTGACGTTGCTTTACGATGCATACGAATACCTCACCACCGACCCTCAGATAAACCACCTCCATATTTAGGTCTCAATAATTTACGTGATAGCCTTCAACTCCATGATCAAATGTCCCTTGTAAAATTTTATGATTTAGGTATCATTGATTCATAACTCATTTCGCTATGGTGCCTAAAGATCAAAAAAAAAATAAAAATCTCTATCGACATACAGTAGCTGGCTTGCTATGCACGCACGCAGTAAGCATATACCCGTGCCCCGTAACCCATTAATAATCCTCGACCAAATCCATCCATATGGGTATTAAATGATATGCAGCTCTCTCTCTCTTCTTTCCTTCACTTGACGACAAGCACAAGCACCTCAAGCAGCCAATCCCAAAGTTCCCCTGAACCGTCTTCGCACCTCATTCCACATAGCATCGCGCCCGCTCTTGGTCCTTGCCACGGCATCCTTGTTCTCGTGCGCGCGTCGCAGGAGGTACTTCATGCACTCGCCTGTGGTGCCCCAGACGATGTACTTGTAGGCCTTTGGCACATCGCCCTTCTCGCGGACGTACCCGTCACACTGCTTCGACGCGCAGACGAGCTCGCAGCTGACCTCGTCCGCCATGCCTTGAAGCTGCGCAATCGCGAGCTCCGTGGTGCGGTCCGAGTCGGGCGTGTCACGAATGGCGCGCGCCTTTCGCACCGACTCCAGGTTGTGCGATCCGAGCAGGATGCTTACGCGCGGGAATGCAAGGTCCTTCTCAGGCGCCTTGAGGGTGGAGCCCCACTTTCGGCAGATGAGGCTGGCGGTGATTCCATTGTATGCGGCGTCGGTGTTGGCCTTGGTATCGTGGATAATGTGTCGAGGGTCGGCACCTAGGTAGGCACCACGCACAAGCTTCACACCTAGTGTGAATCCGTCCTTGGAGGCGGCGGCGAGGTGGCTGGCTAGCGTTGACGGGGTTGCCTTGAGATAGGCTTGATATGTGCCGTAGATGAGAGCGTGTCCAGGAATCGTGTTGTACTTGCGTTGGTATTCCAGAGTCCAATCGTCAATGCCAGCTTGAACGGCCATCTGTTCGGCGTCGAAGAGTAGTGGGACATCTCTCTTGGCGGCCAGGTCACAGATCTCGTCGATCGCTTTACGTAGGTGCTTGGGTGGCGGCAGGCGGTTCTTAAGAGCGTACAAAGCCTGTCGTCCAGCCCCACTGAACTTGAGGGCTACGAAATCGCCATGTTGGGCCAGTCGAACCGTTTCGAGAGTACCCGCGGCCCAGGGGCCGATCTCATTTCGCACGCACTCATCAGCTATCGCACCCTCGTCGCATGCGGATAGGTTTTGGGTCTGTTTCTCGTTGAGGACGATTTCGCGGGCATAACCTAGAATAACGCCGGTAAAGCCGATCTTCTTCAGGCCATCGATAGTGTATCGGACTTCGGCCGCGTTCTCGCCAGCACAGAACTGTGCATAGAATGTCTTCTTCAGGAACCAGCGAAGCAGAGGGTTCTTATCAGGGTTGAGGACAGATAAGTTAGAGTGGGCAAGTACACTCATGATAGCCAGAGAGGGAGGTAGCAATATAGGTGAAGACGATATGCTGCTAGTGGCTAGGTTGCGCAGCACTGTCGTCAAGGGTAGAATGGATAGCGGCGCCGACTTCGCCATTGGAAGCTTTTGGCCCGGCACTTCGGAGGGAAGAGGGTTTACTGATGCCGCACTAGCTATGAGAGATTGGTCTGTAGGAGGTGATGATTTAGTCGGAGAAGAGTGTATCCTCCTTCTTGTCGTGGAGATTATTCTGGGGTTCTGGCTGAGGCCATTGCGACCTATAACATAAAGGCCGCATTGTTGCAGCCTTATTGTGTTTAAATAGGCTGGTAGGAGGGTAGACCTGCCTAACGCCGTAGCTTGCGCCATTGTCAGTGTTCTGCTGTACACCAGTGACAGTGACTGGCTGGTGATTAAGATCGGATGGAAGGAGGGATATAAGGGATGGATGAGGTATATACGAAGAATGACAGGGAAACACTTGGGAGTATGTACAAGGAACAATCAAGAACAATGGAAGGTTTGGCATGAGGTGGAAGGCTATACTTTAACTATCTCAGGCTTCAAGGTTGCCGTATTCTAAGTAGTTTCTTTATCTCCGGAATCGCAGCGGCATCAGCTGCGTAATGGGTGAATGCCGACAGGGGCATATCATGCGGCATCGAGAAATCAGCTCGACAATGGCGAATAGTCTACCTCGAAAGTCCGATATTCCAATCACGACTCGATGACATGGAGATACTGCAGGCCCAACTCGCTGGGAGCTCTTATCGTAGATGATCACGTGGACCCATCAAGAGCAGAATGCCGCAAGTAGCCGTGATGCAGAGGAACAGTAAACGCTGCCATTGGCCAATCATAGACAAAGCCGCGGGGCAGTGACATGAGAGATGCGAAGGACTAAACAATAGACTCAGGCTAGCGCGTCTAGTCAAGCATGGCAGTTCCCTGGAAGGATATTGGCTGTTGACCATGGTAGTAACCCATAGGGTGGTCCGGGCCGGTTTGCAGAGGTTGGCCGAATATAGCAGGAATAAGCCGCATGTAGTGGTTCGAGGCCTGCGATCCAAACGTGGGGTATACTGCCAAGCCGACGGATCGGACCTGACGCACTATCGCAAGCATACGCGATACTGACCGAGCACGCTGATTCATAAGGATGGGTCGTCGAGTAAACTATAACGTAACTTGATCTGGAGTGGACCGCATCCTCTATTGGACGTCTTATGATTGTTTATATCCCTTGGATATAACCTTATCTGTTTTCGTCATGGTGTCCTTCATCTTCCGTTATACTACTATGTATTAGCATAAGTAGAGCTAGGTAGGTAGCCAATCCCCGCAATTTGTCCGAGGATCCAAACTGTCTAGCACAGTTAGCATGCAGACCCTGCGCCAAGGGCATGGCAGCGAACGGCATAAGAAAAGCCGCTAAGCTCAGGGGCCAAAGGAAAAATCCAAAACCACTTGGATCTCGCTCGGCATAAGGTGGGTGGGTACAAGATAGTTCCTGTTAAGCCGAAGGATAGATATTATCATGGCCTCATGTCGTCGTCTTCTCATCAAGTTGAGTGGCTTTTCCGATATGCCTCCGAATCCATTCGACATAGCTAACGGGTCGACCTTTAGCGAGAGACACAACGTCTTGGATGGCGCCATATGCGAGCCCAAACTTGAGACCTTTCCTAGCCGTCCTCGCAGTCTCTGCGGCTGAAAAACGATCTACAAGGCAGAAATGATTAGACTTGTGGGATTGGAAGGGTTGGTCGAATGTTGAAGGAACATACTCCAGAAGCTAAAGCCACCTGCTACAGCTAGGCTGGCCATAACGGTACTGAAGATATCCTTGGTTCCTCGATACACATCGAATAAGTTCTCAGCACAAAACATGGCAGTACTTAGGACACTAAGTCTTGCTCCGACCTTAACACCCTCCTTCAATCCGCCGAATGCTAGATGATAATTCTTGCTTTTATGGTAGAGGTACCAACCAGTCGTTGTCGTAGGAAGTCGATGAGCATGTTCGGCTCGAAATCGTAGACCAGCCATTTTACTACCATGCGCAAGACCCAAAGCCATACCCAAAGTAAAAGAGGTTAGAGCAGCGGCTGGTATGCGTATTAAGGGAGGGATAGACAGGCGAGAGTCTTTCCATAGTTGAGTATACTCTTCTCGGGTAGGAGACCAAAGCTGCCTACTCTCGGCGTCGGTATCTGCCATGCCGGGCTATGCTACAATATTAATTCGATTTGAAACACAGCAATACAACTTTTATTCTTATGATTCGCTGTATGCAGTTGAGCGTGGTGAGATTGGTATGTATAATAAGCTGGAAACTGTGTAATTGTGTAATATTTGTAACCTTAATTGGTCGCATCACGCAGCAGCAGAAAAATTGAAGCACAGGCCACTTGCTTACTTTTCCTATAATTTGTACCCCACCACCCCACGCACTTTACTTTACGCGGCCACGTGCAGCCGCGTTTCTTTACCTGTTAGTGTTCATCCCTGTCGATGAAATGCAACACCAAACCGCCGCGTTTACTGAAGAGTCACGATCAATCTTAATAAAACTCCCTTCACGCAGTCATTACAAAGTGTTGCCAATTTTCGCCCATCATCAACATGGTAAGATACTCCAGTTTCAGTTTTACTTATTTTAAGTTGCTTCGATTTTGTACCGCATTCCTTAATAAAGCACTTCTACTCGTCAAAATCTTGATGAGATGAATCACCTGTTGCAGTATATCACTTTTGAAAACATACCGAGGTACTTACTCTAATGTAGGTTCGTCAAGATGAGCTATCAGACATCGATTTGTCGATCCGTTTCAAGCATGGCATCCATACTATTCTCCTATTTGTCGACCCGACATCATCCTTCGTTGATATAGCAGATGAGCTGTTGGGCATCTTGAGAGAACGCTACCCAAAGGGATTAACCGGTTCGACTGCATCTTCTGAAAAGACTCAGCCCCCAAGCGATCCTGAGCAGGTCGAATTCGCAATACCCAAGTCTGCGACAGATCTTAGTCAGGGTTGGACGCCTTTGGATGTGGGAAAGAAGGTCACACCAGTTAGTCAAGGTATTAAAAATAACGACATCGTGGCCTTTGCATTTAGACCCGATGACGAAGATGAGGATTATGAGGTGGAATTCGAGGTTGACTATCCACGCTTTGACGACGATGAAGAATAAAAGAATTAAAGACGGCCACGGAATTGCATGGACGAAGGACGAAACCGAAATTCGGGTGGTATACTTAGAATACCCTACCTAGTTGCATAGGTACCCAATGCGTACATCTTAATCATAAAGAGAGCATGAGGATAACGGAAGATTTCATTCAAAGCTACCCAACATAGGAAATGAGGTCATCATCCCTCACATAAGAGACTTTTTGACTGAGGCGATTGAAATACCTTCACGTACTTCGTAGCTTTGAATAACATACAATAAATGAGAGATGTACAAATGACATTAGGAGGCTCAATCCAGGGAGCTATTTGGTTCGTATCGGTAAATTTAGTAGCATCTAGCACACGTCACAGGTGTGGATAAGCGCTGTAATATCCGACGCCCGGCGCTTCTATTAGTAGAACTAGGCCCCAACCCTAGCTGTCGGGACCAGTTAGGTACCTAGTACCTATCAAAAAACCCCTATTCGAATAAACACAAAGAATGCCTACAACCTCCAAAATCTTCAGCGTAGAAACAACAACAACAACAACAACAACAAAATTCATAATGCTGCAAATGCTATTATTTTCTTCTTTCCTTCCTTAGGTAACGTTCGTTAAAACAATACATAGGCTTCGGCCACACATGCCGTCGTCTACATGTCCCCTGCAGCTCTTCTTCGTAATGTCTTGCGAGGTCTGATTCCTCTCGCCGTGGTCTGCACTTTTTATTTATATCTTTATCCCGTCTTTCTCGGATGCGCGTTTCCACTCCCACCACAATCAGCTGGTGGCGCTGAGCAGGATAGAAGTGCTGCTACTGCCACCGCTACCTTCCAGGATACTGTGCGACAGCATGTCCTAGCTTCTTCGAGCAGAGCCGCGCCGTTCCGACTCCTTGCCCTTGGCGATCCGCAGCTCGAAGGCGATACGTCCATCCGAAACTACAACCGCGAGTCGTTCCCTCACTTGACCTGGGCTATCCGCCACCTTACCTACAAGACCGAGCACTCGTCTTTGCGTAAACGTCTGCGGCAGGTCGTTCACGATGTGGTCGATATTTTCTTCGACGATATACCCGATACCTTGGAATCGGTTCGCAAGCGCATAGACTTATTCGGAAACGACTTCTACCTCGCGCATATCTATCGCACATTAAAATGGTGGGCTAAGCCTACTCATATCACTGTTCTCGGAGACTTGTTGGGGAGCCAATGGATCAAAGCACCCGAGTTTGAGCGCAGGAGTTGGAGGTTCTGGAACCGTTCGTTTAAAGGGGGCGAGCGTGTGCCCGACGAAGTCGCAGGGTATCCTTCTGATGAATACGATCTTGCTGGGTTGCTTGGTGTCGAGGACGAGAATGCTGCGGCGTGGAGGCGCAGGATTATCAACGTAGCGGGGAACCACGATATTGGCTATGCGGGAGACCTCACATTCGAAAGATTGGAACGATTTGAACGTGTATTCGGCAAAGCTGCCTACGAATTACGATTCGAACTACCTATTACTGATCCAGCGGTCAATGCGACTATCCACGATGCTGAAACGAATCCTGACTCCAACCGTCTTCCTCCCGAGCTCCGAATTGTCAATGTGAACAATATGAACCTGGACACCCCAGCTGCAGAGCAGAGTCTCCAGGATAAGACGTACGCTTTTGTAAACGACGTCATCAATACGGCTTCCGCGGTTGAATACACCGGACACTTCACCGTTGTTCTTACACATATTCCGCTGTACAAGCCCGAGGGGATTTGCGTGGACGCTCCTTTCTTCAGCTTCCATTCTGGCGGTGGAGTCAAGGAGCAGAATCAGTTATCGTCCGATGCTTCCCGTGGATTTCTAGAAGGCATCTTTGGACTCAACGGAGATCCCAATTCGCCTGGACAAGGCCGAGGTCGGAGGGGGGTTATACTAAACGGTCATGATCACGAGGGCTGTGACATTTACCACTACATCAACCAGACAGAAGGCGAAGAACGTCAATGGCGTGTCACTCGCTGGGAAGCAGCTCAGACGGAACAACTCCCCGGAAAACCCGATGTTCCGGGCTTGAGAGAAATTACTGTTCGAGCTATGATGGGCGGGTTCGGTGGTAATGCCGGTTTGCTGAGTGTCTGGTTCGACCAAGACGCTTGGGAGTGGAGGTTCGAATTCGCAAACTGCGCGCTTGGCAAGCAGTACTTTTGGTGGTTCGTCCATATTATCGACCTTATTGCGGTTGTTGGACTTGTTCTGTACGGCATTTTACGGGCTGTGGCGGCGGCTGGATTTGATGTTGAAAACTGGCCTGGTGCAAAAGCTCCTCGTGGACCCACGAACGGAAACGCCGAGAAAAAGTCGGCTCATGTCGGAAACGGTGATGCTAAAAAGGAGTAGGTTTCCCCTACGGCGTGAAATATTGGGTACTTGCAGCAGTACCTACGGAAGTGTAACGAGCTATGAAAATACTTGTACCAATAGGAAGTAATAGAGCAAGCGATTAATGGCATATTAATACATTATGATCCAAGGAATATTCGATCTGCAATCTTATAACGGCACAATCGATTCCAACGTCAACGGCTAGTTTTCACAAATCCGAAGGCATTTGAATGCTTGTTGCTTCAGTACATTACATTTACAACTTGAAGTCCAGCACGACGACGTCAACCCGTGCGGTCGAATCCAGATCGGCCTCATTCCTAGCTCGCGTGAATACAGATAGGACATTATCATAATCCAGTCTCGTGGTATCGACCAGGGGTTCTGTTGGTGGGTAGCCGTCTTGTCGCCAGACAAGCTCATAGTCGGAATAATTCGTTTCCTTTGACGCCTTCAGGATCGTGAGAGCTGGTGCCGAGTGGTGCGGTAGGATGAGGTACAAGTCGTTGTCCTTACTCACAGCTAGCCGACCACGCTTGCCTCCTTGTACCCCCTCGACGTGGGGAAGGGCGCGCTGGGTCCAGGTGCCTGGTTTTCGGTGGTGTCAACTTCGCGGTCATTATGAAGAACAGTGTCCTATATAGAAGATGGGGCAAAGCGCAGGAGGGGCAGCGGTAAGACTCACCTTCAGGCGACCGATAATAATGCTTCCACTTCTGCTCGCCATCCACCGCATCCCGATTCAGCACATGCACACCTCCATCATGATCCACAGCCTGGGCCTCCTGATTCGAGAGACCCGACCCTTTTGGAATATCAAATGCCAGAATCCCTCTCGAACCCGGCCTCACGCTCTCGCCCTTTGCCAAGTCCGCAATCTTCTCCCCAGCCCCATTACTCCAGGTACGTCCTTCATCGTCCGAGTACGCGTAGTATATGTTATGATTATTCCACCCGGAATTAGGACCCGCTTGTTGCTTGTGCTTGGTGTCGCGCGGATCGTCCCAGCCCTCGTAGTGCACGAAGCCCCGGTACACCCACGTCGCGTGCAGCTTTCCGTTACGGTAGTCTAATCCGTGAATGTATGGGTTGTTGTCTACGCCTTTGAGATTTACGCCCAAGACCGTGTATTGCTTCTCCGGCGAGTATACGGCGATGTGGTCGTCTCCTAACCCGGCTTTACCTGTCCGGAAGGAGAATAGCAGGTTCGTGTCTAGTTGCACGAATCGTGGGTATGTGACGTAGCTGAACAGCTCGTCGTGCTCGGGTCCGAGACCGGGAAGGCGGGATAGGTGAGGCGTGAAGAGGGATGCTGACCACGAGAAGGATTCTGGGGATTTGGCGATGCCGGGTTTTGAGTGGCGGTAGCGGATTCTATTGTTGGTGAGTATAAGGCCAATTATATGATCGGGACGTTGATACTGGCTATAGGAGGTAGGTAGATACATACACATCGCAGTGGTGATCGTATGAGAGATGAATAGTCCCGTCGCCAGGACAGATACCGATCTTACAATTTGTTCAGTATTCCTCATCCCCTGTTCTAAGAATCATTCCTATTACCTGAATCGTATTATGGCCATCATCTGTTGTCTGCGGATAATCATCGAACACTAATGTCTCCCACTTGCCATCTGGTAGCTTTCTACGTGATAGGTGGATATATAGCGGCTCATTGGCCGCACCCTCGGATAGAGGAGCATAGAAGCTCGCGTATTGCCACCCCTTGAATGATTGGATGGCATCTTGTTGAAACGCGTTTCCGTTCAACACATGTTTCCGATGTGTCGGATCCGGGCCAAGGACCGATACCGATGGTTCCGCTAGCATCTCTTTAATATTGATATCAGATATAAAAACAGAACAGGCGATAATCTGTGATGGGACGACAGTCTCAACAAAATAAGAAGATATAAGGTGAGATGCACCGGTAGATGCGTTCTAGGCTAAATGCAATCTGAACGATCTGGGGGTCGCCGATGTGACGATGCTGGGCTTCCAGAACGGATCCGAACTATTCGCTATAGTATCACAATATATTACGTGCAGTCCAATCACCAGTAGACGTAAGATCCAATCACTTTCGTAGCTTATCTTACCTTCTATTTGATTATATGTTTGATGGTTCTCGTATGATAGAATTGTCTCAACTACGTGCTTTTGAAACAACTAAGTGCCGGTGTAGCAATTGCCCGAGTTCAAGACCGACGGGATGGAGAATAGGACCTCGAATCGCAATGCGATCCGAAGGGTGTTAAGGGCAAAGGGGCCCATAAGGGACGAAGGGCGAGGTGCGAAAGGGAAACCCCGCGTGAGTGATCAGCACTGCGACAGGCATTGCGACGAAGGGATATTCTCCAATTCCTAGTGTTGTCTTAGGGGGCTCTCAGCTTCAATATCAAGTATATTAAACCTGACTGAAGCTTGAATACCTACAATTGTGCATAAAGTCGCAATAGTAGTCAACTGGAAAACCGACTGTTCTGCTCGGCATACCCAAAGATTTCCTACTTTATAATCCGCGAGACGATTAAAGATAAACGAATATCCGACCTCATTATGAACACCAAAAGAATGATATCTATTAGCTGGTTGGCCCCGGCTCGTCTTCCCCGCATTGAGCCTAAAAAGAAGTCCATCTCCGTAGTGGAGGTCAAACACCAGCTCGAATTATAGAGGTTGGTTGGCTGGATTCAAAGCTACCATCCAGGAAAGCTTGCCACACTACCTTCAGCATTCGGCCCTGAACTCCAGTCCAGAAGTACATCTCCACTTCCTCTACAACATCCGTTGATAACCTTGTCAACCTCTATCGATTCTTCGTATTCCTATCACCGACGGGATACAGAGACTCATGTACGAAATCACTATGATCTTGACCGACATGGAGGATGGAAATAGGAATAGGGGAAGGTGTTGTTATCTACCAGTTTCGAGATTATTGGAGCGCCAATTTCGTATCCAAACCAAGCCAAACCCATGGAATTTTTCCCCAGTTTCCATTCTCCAGATTCCTTAGCCTTGGCTGCCCATGGGGAAAAATAGGCCAAGCAGGCTAGGGCTTACGCAACTTCACTGGGACCGTTGCTTAGGCCCTACCAGGGGTCCTCGGTTTAATGACCCCCAGTGACTTTTCGTCCAGGTTCGTCGGCTACTCTGTATGGTGGAATAATCCAGGATCTGGCCAGCGCGCAATATTCCACCCATCACAAGCAAGTATCCAAAAACATGGGCTCTCGCGGGCTGGCTCCCTAGATCTACCTGTGTGGGTTGAACCACCCCTGGTACAACCGAAAACGTGGTATTGCAGCGAGGCGAGAAACCTCTCTCTCTCTCTCGGCAGCTCACCCGCAGCATGCAAGCTTTAAAGGTAGGATGTGCGCCGCTCGTTTGTCTGGCTTGCTTGGCTCTGATGTCGCTCTTCTTCTCTGCCTATCGTTGAAGAACATCATCGGTCGACCACAAAGACGAGACGACGACGGCGGCGCACCGTATTCACGACCAGAAAGACGTCTAATAGAAGGGCTTGGTAACTTGGGATTATTCCCACACATCGACAGCTATGGTGTCCCTATTAAAGTATATCGTCAAAAATGACGCTATGAAAACCGATCCGAAGGAGATCTACGGATGGAGGGTTTATCTCTTGGCTTGTTCCGTAAGTACCTCTATAATATTCTACGTAGCAAATTGTTTTGCGGATAACTAACCGTCGCCCGTTCTCAGGCTTGTTTCGGTGCAATGTCCTTCGGTTGGGATAGTGGTGTGATCGGTGGTGTTATCAACCTCCCGTCTTTTATTGAGTATGCCCGCCTATAACTTACGGCTCCAATTATCTGTATGGATGAGGGTAGTCTCTAACGTTATACATTGGTATAGTGCATACGGTCTGGGAAGCTCAGATGATGTTGCGACAGCGAATCTTCAAGGAAATATCGTCTCTGTGTTGCAAGCCGGGTGTTTCGTAGGCGCTCTCGCTGCTTACCCCCTAACAGATGCCTACGGTCGCAGGCCCTGCCTCATGGCCGCTGCTTGTCTTACACTTGTGGGTGTTGCTATGCAGGCTGCAGCTTCTGGTCATCTCGAGCCAATGTACATCGGTCGATTCATTTCTGGTAGGTTTTGTCGCTTCAGGACTTTACTCCTTCCTATATGTTCAGGACTGATGCATAAGCACTCGTTTAGGCCTCGGTGTTGGCACATCCAGTGTCGTGAACCCGATTTATGTTACCGAGAATGCACCTCGTGCCATTCGTGGTCTACTAACTGGCATGTATCAAATGTTCATCGTGACGGGAGGCATGATAGCATTCTGGGGCAACTACGCAGTGAGCGTACACTTGAGCGGACCTAAACAATACATCGTACCACTTGGTGTCCAAGGTCTTCCCGCATTCCTACTATTCTCCTTGATGGCTATCTGCAACGAGTCACCTCGATACCTCGCGCGAAAAGACAAGTGGGAGGAGGCAAAGGCTGTGCTAGTGCGCATTCGAAACCTTGCGCCCGACCACCCGTACCTCCAAGACGAGTTCCAGGAGATCGCCGACCAGCTCGAATACGAACGACGACTAGTCGGCGACGCCAGCTTTTGGTCGCTGCAGAAGGAGATGTGGACGGTCGCGACCAACCGCAAGCGCGCCATCCTCAGCATCGTCCTCATGATCTGCCAGCAGATGACGGGCACCAACGCCATCAACACCTACGCGCCGCAGATCTTCAAGAACCTGGGTATCACCGGCACCTCCAACTCGCTGCTCAGCACTGGCGTGTACGGAATCGTTAAGGTCGTGGCGTGTGCAATATTCCTGCTGTTCATGGCTGACTCGCTCGGTCGTCGCCGGTCGCTCCTCGTGTCCTCTGTCGGCCAAGCGTTCTGCATGTTCTACATCGGCTTGTACGTGCGCATCTCGCCCCCGGCGGACGGTCAGCCTGTTCCGGGTGCTGGCTACTTTGCTCTTGTCTGCATCTTCGTCTTCGCCGCTTTCTTCCAATTTGGTTGGGGCCCTGCCTGCTGGATTTTAGTGTCTGAGATACCCGCCGCTCGCCTACGACCGATGAATGTGGCTTTGGGGGCAGCGACGCAATGGCTCTTTAACTTCGTCGTCGCCCGCGCTGTGCCTAATATGTTGGCGACTGTCGGCGCGCATGGCTACGGCACGTACCTCATCTTCGGAAGCTTCTGCGTGTGCATGTTCTTCTTCGTCTGGTTCTTTATCCCGGAGACTAAAGGTATGTCTTAAGACTCTCTTCTCCTCAAACAAAACGGAGTACTAACTTTTTGGTCAGGTGTCTCCCTCGAGCAGATGGATCAGCTTTTTGGTGTTTCGGAAGAAGAAAGATTAGAGGTTACCGAGGGAGGAAAGCGTGATGTGTCAAAAATAGAGATTGATGAGCACTCCAACAGGTCGGACAACCGAAGCGTGTAGATGGATGGAGGATCGGATACCCGTTGCTACCTACTGTGTGAATGTTCTATAGGCTTGCAGAGCTAGAAGTTCGCTAGGCTTAAAAATGATTTTAACTTATCTTCT
Organism: Hypoxylon sp. CI-4A; assembly: GCA_002120315.1. Lineage (NCBI taxonomy): Eukaryota > Fungi > Ascomycota > Sordariomycetes > Xylariales > Hypoxylaceae > Hypoxylon > Hypoxylon sp. CI-4A. The sequence goes on from KZ111584.1 coordinate 164,851, forward strand.
CATTCTATTTTCAACCTGATTATGCTCTAGCAGCATTAACAGGCATATTTCATAATCACTCCAGCTGGTACATCACAGCCTGTACATCACAGTCTATGCCTGTGGGAGCCGATAAGGCTTGTTCTAAAACCATTGGGAACAAAGGAGAGTCTAAGGAGACAAAGGGACCTACCTGTATGAATAACTGGAACCTGGCGCCTGGATAGTTTCGAGGCTCTTCGCGGAACAACATATGAACTAGTGAGCACACGTATCATGACACGATGATATTAGTATCTTAGGAGTTATATAAGGGGTATGACTCACTTCGAAGGTTGGCTTTTATAACACTTTGTGTTTGTCCCTGAATGAATAATAATTCGTTCAAAACTGATGACTACCTAGGAGTTGGCGTAGGTGTTGCGAGTCAGCGGAGGGTTGTAAGATAAGCGCTGGCCACAGCATCATAGTGAGCAGGATGTTTTTATTTATCTTTATACCTACCTACTATATAGTATGGATATGATTTACCCTCAACCTTTCTCGATCATCTTGACAACACCAGTTCATCAAGTTTGCCTTTTGAAGACTCGTTTCATTGAAGTCATGTTGACCTGACACGGCCCCGGGTGACAATGGCCATGGTGTTCCAGGAAACCTGAGCATATTGAATACCTAGGCTAGGTACCTATATAATTTTATTCATTACTTGTTCCGTTCATACGTTTCTCCAACACCTTCCAGTTACTACTCACCGTGGATTAGGACCTTCATAATGGACCCTCTACGGATCCTAATTGCGCCTACCGGGTTCCAAACTGACCTACAGTCCGACCGAGTCGCCGATTATATCGAGGAGGGTGTCAGGCGAGTTTTCTCAGAAGAATCGGCATTCATTCGCAAGGTGCCTCTATACGACGGCGAAGGGAGCTTCTCTCAATCGCTAATAGCATTGCACGACGGAGAACTACGCAAGTTCGAGGTCAACGATCCATTCTACAAGCCGATCTTATGTTCTATCGGCTTCATCAACGACAACACTACTGCAGTCCTAGACTTGACGGTTGCTAGCATACCAAAACCCGACTATAACTTCTATTCCAATCCAACTACGACCACTAGTTACGGAATTGGAGAGCTGCTAGTATCTGTCCTCGATGCCGGATGCACGGAGATCATCATCGATTACGGAGACTGGGGAGCTCGCGACGGCGGCGCGGGCATACTCCAAGCACTTGGCGCGAAGTTTCTCGACGAAGAAGGCAACGAGCTGCTAACTATTAGCGGGGCTTCCGAATTATATCGCATAGCCGATGTTAGTCTACGCGATATCCATCCTAGACTGGTTTCTCCTGGTTAGTAAATGAAATATTTCACGTATTAAGAACCACTGCTAATATCGCATCATGGAATAGAGAAGAAAATCCGCCTCGTAGTAGTTTGTAGCTCGGACGAGATGCATTCTAGTTCTCACGGGGGCGGTATGATCAACGGGCTCGAAAACGCAACCGAGGATCAAATCGAGAAGTTCTTCACAGGAAAAGACAAGTTTAGGGCAACTACTGAGAAGTTTCTAAAGAAAGAGCACAATGGTACGCCACTAATTAGCTCGGTCAATAGCCTAGGAATTGGATTGGGAGTCATAGGAGCAGACTTCCGAGAAAGGAGTGACGCCGCGAAGGAGTATCTCCAAACCGAAGGCTTATTCGACAAGCCGTGGGATCTCATGATTACCGGCGCAATGTGTCTGACATCCCAATCTCCCATCGGAAAGATGGCTCTTGACCTTGCACAACTGGCTCGCAAGCATGGTATCCATACGATAGCCATAGCTGGGCTTGTCCAAGGTAACGTCAAGGATATTTATGACCAAGGGGTTGATTCTTTCGCAAGCGCCGTAGTAGGCCCTGAATCCTCAGAGAAAAAGACTTCTGCTCTGGTAGCGGATGCGACAGAGAGGTCTATGCGAATGGTCGCAATGGGACTGTCGATGAAAAGGGATGAGTCGGGATGAGGCAGTGCCCAAGGAACGAGAAAAATAATTCCCGTTGACGATTGACTAAGGCTAGCAGTCTAAATGTGCGCCCAAGAGGTCATCAAGGCATCTAGATCAAACAGGCCTAAACGTTTAACCTGATCAGGGGTCAGGTTTATAGCACCGTATGAATATCATGAATGAGACACTGTCCGTCAGCCCCTATTCGAGATTTCTTACTTTATCCCTCTCCTTGGTGCGATGAGAAGTAGGCAAGGCATTAAATATAACTAAGACCGAGAAGTACGAAACCATTGCCGTAGTATGTCTGTTAAAACCATCTTTACTAAAGTACTTTGAGGATCCCTTGACCGTCGCATGGAAGCCAAAGACTTCAAGATTAGTCGCGTGGTGATAAACTTGTATACATGACATGGAATAGTATGTAAACATTTTCTCGAAATAACTTATCTGACTGCTAGTTATTACTTCTATTATGGTTTTAATACATAAGCCCTTTGATATTGTTAGAGTACGGGCAAGAATAATATGGAAATTAGCTCTTGTTAAGTTGAACGCTGTAAAATCCAGCTCCTCGCCATCCAAATAACCACGCCAATTGTCATGAGCATAAACAGCCATGACATGACACCTGCTATTATATGATCCCAGAATACCTGCGCCGCATCTCCTTTGCTATTATTATGTGGGAATGGTCGGTTAGGTACAGGAACGTCAAGAATTTTACATAATGGTTCCCACCCGTGGCTGACTTCATAAAAAAAAAGCTTCCCCGGCGGGACAACCTGTCGGAGATGTTCCTCGTGCTTGTGGAGAGTATCCTCTTCGATCTTCTCCTGGTTGTAGCGCCACAACATTATCTGGTGGAAGCGTTCGCGCCACACGCCGTATACTTGACTCTTGCGAAGAAACAGGACAACCAGGGGAAGATACCAAGTCCCCATCAGGCTGTTTAGATAGTTCATGCTTTTCCACCACGACTTTGAATCTCTGGTAGTTGCTATTACGATGGCGTCAGGGTAGACGCGCATGATCTCAGGCGTGAGCGTCGCAGCGGGGCAGTCCATGGTTGCAACGTAGCCGTCGAGGACATCTGAGATCAGCCAATCAAGCTTCTTCTGGTCCGAGAACGACTGAGCTCTCGGAGCAAGCTCCATAATGTCGAGCCAACATTTTATCTGACCCATTGGGCCCCCGAGGGACTGGATGCCTGAGTCGTGAACAGGACCATTGAGGAGGATGGTAAGGGCTTCGTTGAAAGTCTTGGTACCAGTGCGTGACCTGTTCGGGGTCAACTCTGAGACTCACGGAGTACGATAATATCTACGTCCTCTACCACAAAATGGTACATCACCCGAGAAAGAAGAGCTGAGCGCAAGGCGATTCAATATAACTTACATTCCAGCTCCGATCACACGAAACTTAGTTCCCGGCGGACCTGGAAGCGAAGGTCCTTGACCCATGACGGCGGCTTCGCTAGCGCCAATGAAGCTGTCGCTTAACCCCACAGAAACGTGGTTGTTGGTGATGTCGTGATGTTCCAGACACTCAAACCGCCGAAGTATCGATTGCGTCGTATAAGCTCGAAATGGTGTCATCCTAGGCGAGTATAGCTTTTTATACTCGGACCTGTCATCTGTCGTCACGCTGCAGCAGAGCAGGGGTACAGCGTGCCAAGGACCGGGAAACATGTAGGCGATGTGCGGTTTTCGAGCATATCGCCCTCGCTACGCGGATGATATCTGTGGCTAAACTGCCCGTACTACACAATTCCTAGACACACGACCATTGTTGACAGGTTACTGCCGGACGGCTGAAGCGGCACCCTCATGCAACTTACCCGGTCTACCATACCTGGTAAGCTGATCGCTTCGCTTTATAGTACTCCTCCCCAACATTTCCCCAAAATCACCATGGCTCCCTATCCTCTCTCAGCTGTGAATAAGGTGCCAAGCCGCCTGAAAGCGAGCTCAGCATCGTAGATCTGCAGTATATATATTTCCTTCACCCTGGTTTCAAGGCTCTTCCGGTGCCGATATTGACTAAGTCTAGCAAGATCAGCAATCGCCGTCTCCTGATGGTCTATAAAGAAGGTTGATCGTCGCCCGATGTTACAAAAAATGGAAAGCAGACGGACTTCGAAAACCCGTCCATTAAACGCGCTCATTGCCAGATATGAAGACCATGCGATCACTCGCAATGACATTCATGCGAACTGAGCATTTCGAGGTAATGAACGAAACTACTTCGTGCTCTAGGGGTGAATCATGGAGAAAGGGGGGTCTATCATTTTTAAGGCTTATGGTATCCCTTAGTATCTAGACTATCTAGAAGAAACAAAGCAAGTAGCCTTATTTATGTGCTACAATTACTTAAACATCAATCGAATTATCCGGATCTCAATTAATACCATCCTCTCAGGTAGGTAGACAGCTGTGGATGGCCGTACAAGAATCCTCGTGTGATATGCCGATCCCACCGGAACGCACCTAATACTTAGGATCTGCTAGGTTGAAATCCTATTAGGACTATATAAATGGCTTATAATGCCATATTGAATCTCTATTGGTTAGTATATTCTTGTATACACAATTCTTTAGTCATATGATAGGGTAGCTCACGATTTCTGAAGTCCCACAAACTCTAACATAGGGGTAATGGTTTTGAGAAACGGGGATACTGAATGTTCTATCTTTGAGCTTAGCAATGATAGAATAAGATCTTAGTATCGTGTCTTAGCGAGTGCTTAGCTACCTAGGTATGTATGACCAGTAGTATCAGCTTAATCCAAAGATGTTACACAGGTTAGGGAGGTATGGGTTTCACTAGAGTTAAATCAATAATAGACGTCCCTCAAATAAATTTGAAGAGCGCAATCATGTAACTTCATCTAGATATGTACCCTTCACACCGATTACTGCTACAGACGTTCATCCTAAATCATCGCACTTGGCCTAAAATCTTGTTAACGCGGTATTTACAGATGCGCCTCGGCGTTAGCACCGTAATGGTGAAACTTTTTTATCTCTTAGCATGCCTATATCTACTTGTTAAGGGGAAAACTATCTGATAGATTGTAGGAATTCCTCACATGCATCTAGGTAGTTACCTAAGAGCACTTGCCTATAGTGCTGCTAATTCACGTCTCGGTTGCAGATCCTGGAGGTTAGTTTTAACTATTGGCGAATAACTGTGGCTTAGTGTGGATTTGGGTACTTGTAGAGGATGAGGCTTTCCTGTAGTCTGTCTACCTAATACTTGCCTAGGTAGGTACTTACTCAAGGTGAGCCTCTCATTCAATCCCGACATAGCCGTATAGACATCTGAGCAGGTAACTTGTATTCATGCTAAATCAAGTCCATAACCAATAGTAGCTAGCAATCAATCGTCAAGTCCAACATGAGATTCCGGATTAATCATTCCGAGGAGCAGTAAGGAAATTAGAAGGAAGGATATGTTAGATAGTTACATGCACATGACTAGATGTATCCGTTGATACCCGTGAAGGGCATGTTCCTAAACTCTTGGAAACAAAGGAGAGTCTAAGGGGACAAAGAACCCTTCCAGTATGAATAGCTGGATCCCAACGCCAGGATAGCTTAGAGGTCCTTCGCGGAACAACGTTTGGTTTTACCCTACATAGTATGAACCATTGTGTATGTGCATCACGACAGGATAAAGTAATGAGAGTTTAGCAGAAGATGGCAGGTCGCAGTTGAAACTGCAATCGAATGCGGAATATTGGGTACCTATGATTTCTACCTCTTAGCATAGGTAGGTAGATGAATGAATATTAAGAACTTTCGTGTTCCAGTTTAAGTTGGTAAATATTATGAACTACCACTTCCATCAAAACACATCGAGATAGAAGACACGGGGGCCTTAGTAGACACTCTTATCTAAACCAGTGAATTATGTGTGTCTCTCATAGGTAGGTGCTCAACTTGCATTTGGCAATCCCTTATTGTCCAAGAGACTCTAGGCGTAAGGAGAAGTAAGTCTACCTTGTAAGTTTGCTTAACCTACGAAATACTCAACATACTCCAGATGCATCAAGGATATTCACTGGACCGCCACTCCAAGTATGCTCATTGCCACTATCAACTCCCATTGATTCTTCATCAACGACAGATGTCCGTCATTTAGCTTATTGTTGAGATATCGCCACTCTTGTGTATAACCGAACGCATTCCCGGAGCCGTCTCCGGAGAAAGAGTCCTTGGTCTCATTCAATCAAGATAAGGCCACCTGACTTCTAAAAGTCCAGGCGTCCCATAAGCGATGCAAGTGTTTTAGTCATCTGGTTCTCGAAGATGGTTATCACAAATGCAACATGATAACTTCTTTCCACTCTCACAACTTCTCCCGGGAACAACCTGCCTATGCTGGGGGGCGATCAACGCGGTTTTGTGGCATCTCGGGCCTGCTTGCACTGCCGTCGAATCAAGTTCCCCTTTCTCGTCTCAAGAACCAAGAAAGAAAGAAACGAAGTGCCTTAAGAAGCAAGTTGCAATTCTTGGCTCGCAACTTCAATATCATACATTCTTCTGCGTCGTTGCTGGTCAGCCAGGTGGGAGGCAAATATGTAACCTTCCTCGGGGTTTCTAATTCGTCAAATCGGCGGCTTATCGAAGCGCCGGCAGTCGGGTATGTACACGTCTTGCATACCTATGTATATCGCGTAGTCATTAGACATAACGTACCGTTGATGCAACGCCAATGACGGCTGACGCTGAGACCTTCCATGGTAGACACATCCACTGAATGATTCTACATGTTTCTTAACCATATTCTAGAATACCTTGCTGGGCAAGTAGTAGTCTTGTTCCTTCGAATATCATAGGTACTGTGCTATCATTTATGTCTAGTGATAAGGTCAATGAAAAGAGAACAAGTGTTTTTATCATAACCATGATCAATTGTACAAAACGGATCCGTCCTATTGGTAAAAAATACTAGCTTCGCATACAAATAATCCATAGGTTCCACAATTTCCCAAAACTAATTATGGAAAGCCAGACTGGATATAGAGCTAAAATGCAGCGTTTTCTTCAAGAACAAAGTGTACATTTGTCCAAGCATGAATGGTGTAGCGGTAACATTCAACCCTTCCATCTGAGAAGATTCAGGTTGAGCTCGGGGTTCGACTCCCCGTTCATGCATTTATTTTTCAGTCTTTTTTTTCATCCCACTTCCCACTTTCTACCTACATCATCATCATCAATTCCACTTTTATAAGATTCTTATTTTTATTTTATTTTTAGTTTTTGATCTACGAAGATGTTCAATATTAATCTTATTTTTTTTTAGAATCAAAAAATATTTATTTCGTCATGTCGTATTGACTGACATACTCATTAGTGCCTGAATCCTACTTTCCTCGCGATGTTGCATACAAGATCAACAGATATTCATTATGATCTGCATTGGCCGATGCGCTGGCAGATCTTTTTGAAGGCTCCATATCTCGATACAATCAATATATCTTGTACAACGGTGACAAGATTGTCTGCAACGATTCGGCTTCCGGGTTTTCGTTACGCGCGTCTGCTACTCTAACAGCGGCAACTTTTTTCTCGATTCGAGTAGCTCGGCTTTTGTCAAATTCCCATCCTTGAAAATACATACTATGTAGAGGACTCGGGGCGATGTTGGTTGGGCAGTTGGGGTGGCCTGAAAATTATTCATGATAATTATTCCCCGTTAAGTATAGGTACAGAGGGGGGCTTCGGTAGGATCTCCCGACGCTTTGACGGCGTGATGATGTGATTTAGCTGCACGTATGAAAATAGCAAGCAAGACAGTGGTTGCAACCCCAAACGAGGAGAACCTTATCAAACATTTCCAACAAACATTAGCACACTTGACTCCCCTGACTCCTCAGCTCGTCTAGCCTTTTTACTGTGTAGTCTATATGACGGCTTCTTAACCAAACTGCCGGGTCAAAAGACGTCGGCGCGTAGCTTGGCCCATCTTGGCAACTTTTCGTGCGCTCGATTAGGTCTTTCATCTTCGGCTTGGCTTCAGCGAATCTCGCCTAAGAATTCCACCTTGTTTAGCTCGCGCTACGGATCTGATACCCGTTGCTTAGACTCATTCTTAAAATTGCTGACTTGATTCGGCGCCGTTCCGTCGGGAGGTTAAAGAAGGCCCACAACGGATCACCTCTCCCAATGCGGGCTTTAGACCGTTGAAGTTATATTAGGGCCACGAGGCATCTACATAGGTGGGCATGGGGCATACCTCGTCGGCGCGTGTAGTGGTGATGGTGCAGGTGGTGGTGCAGGAACCGACCACTCGATCCATTTGCCGTTCTCTCGATCCCAGAGATGCACAATGTACACTACATAACATACATACATACATACATACCTACATACCTACATAATACATACGTCGATAAAGCTAGGTACCCGGGTTTGGGACGGATATGAACCAGATGCATGTTAGTGGCGGCAGCGTCGCCATTGGGCGGGAATCAACTGCCCTGCGATCTTCAACTGACTGCGAGGGGAACACGCGTTGGGGCGGCCCAGACGAGTAAGATCAGCAGGGGAGAGGAGGGTGTCAGTGAGGCTTTCGAGGCAACACACTGCGTTCGAGAGATTGTCAAGATTGACGTGATTGTCGTCCAAATACGAGGAGCCTCAGCATGCAAGACCTATGCAGAGCTGGCAGATATTTGCAGATAATAATTTCTGGTAATTCTGGCAGTCATCAGGTACACCGACAGAACAAGAACAGAAAAAAAAACTACAGAAAAATCGGAGCCGGATATGTGCCAAGCCTATAACTATAGATGGACCCATGGCTCGATTGGGGAATCTTTCCATTTTTCTTTGATTAATAGGTGCGTCTCCCTCGTCCATCACTTGGCAACTCCTCCGAGGGATCGTCTATAGGGCCCTTTCTCTTGCGTCTCTCGCGCGGGCGAAGGTGGAAACAATCAGGAGACGCAGCAGCACCGCATCCGGTCCGTTTATCCCCCAGAAAAAAAAAAGGCAATAGTGGAAAAAGCTTTCCCATTCGACAAAAGCCAGCAAAAGCAAAGTCCCGCGATTTGTCAATATTCCCTCACCCTGTCTGTCCATAGAAAGCGTACGGGAGTGATCGCCTTTTCTTATGTGTGTTTGGCTACCACCGTTCTCCCCTTTTCTATCGAATTCCACTCTCCTGCGAAAATGCGATGTGTGAGAGAGAGAGAAAGAGGAGGGGCACGGCGCGCTCTGATACGATATCGGCCGAAATGGAATCCCGCGGTTCTCTTGGCTGCGTCCCCTCTCAACATCGCATCGTTCTCCCAGAGTGGTCAGACTTCGGTAGGAGCCGACGATGCCGAATTGGACGGGCATTCTAGGCGAAAAGCCACCACGTGGTAAACGTGGTCAGCTTCTCTCTTTGGCCATGACGGGCGGGATAGGCTTCCTAAATAAATTCGAACTAGCCGTTATGTTCTTGTTTCCATTCGCTTAAACGGCAACGTCTTCCTGGGCTTATACATAGTAGTACCTGGGCTGGCGCTATTGGTAACGACCCTTACATCGTGCTGTAGTAGGCAGGTGGTGTCAGTGGGTCCTGGGTCAGCCAGCCATCGTGAACTTATTGATGGATCGTGCATTAGAGCCAAATTGGGATGGATATTAAGTTATTAATCCACAGAGAAGATCCCTCAGGGTCCCGTCGAAATGACCCCCCAGCACACAATTTCTAGGCTAGCTTCCCCAGAAGGAGAGAGACAAGTCTCGTCACCATTTTGAATTTATTATTCTTCCATCACACACAACTTTTATTACCGCCTTGTCTCAGCCATAGCTTCATCCCAACTTTTTCTCCAACAACTCCTGGACGTGTTTCATCTTAGCTAGACATATACTATACTGTGTGCCGTGTCATACCATCCCATCCCATACCATACCATACCAAGCCCACCGCCTCTATCTATCTATCAATCTATACCTAATAGGAGACTCGTAAGTGGCCCGTCCACGCTTCTTACCGCCTGAAGACAGTCTCTGACTTGCAAACACACAGTTACTACACATTGCTCCCCCCTTCTATCAAAGCACCCATCCTACTTCAGGATACAACAACACCCTCGACACAATGCATATGCACACCTGCGGCAACTGCGGAACAGAGTACACAACAGGCAGCTGTTGGTACTGCCATCCGCAGAACAAGCCTCAAGAACTGGTAGAGGCACAAGAATCGCATACTCACTGAGTACGATGACCTCATTCACATGAAAAAAAAGGGGAGACAGAGACAGAGAAGAGAGAGGGAGTGTGTACGTTGGATAGAAGGGAAAGAAAAAAAGAGGGCTTCAATTCGAGGCCCTCAACTTTTGGGACCATGAACCCATTCGCTTAGTCTCGCGACCTTATTACGCGGGACAACTTCATTTGTTTTACACCATTGCGCTTTTTTTTTCGTCTCGCTCACACGCCCACCTCGCTGCTCGGCTTTCGCAACAGGGGCAGCGGACCAAGGGGCAACACATTCGCGTCAACTCAAAGAGCTTGACGATTATCGGGCTTGCAATGGACATCGGAATTTACCATAATGGACGCCAGTATTCTTTTTCTTTTCACGACCAAAAACCAAAAACGGGGAAAAAAGGCTTTATTTGTTCACGTCTTCTTCCCCCCCTCTTTTGGGTCCTCCTGCTTCGAGGTCTTTGATGCATTAGTAGCCTCGCGCTGGCTAAAAAAAAACACTTTACGAAGAAATGATCAGGGGGTTTTTATTTGAGGGCTTGCTTTCATCAGTACCTCGGAGACAGTTGGCATTTACAAGGCGTTATAATGATATCACTACAGGGAAACGGGCATATTAATTTTCGAGGAAAAAATTCTTTTTCTCAGTCATACAATGGGCTGTCAAACGGAAAGAAGCATTATTTTTTTAATTCGGTTTTTTTTTTCGGTTTAGAGCCCCGGGCCTAGCATGCGATCGAGATATCTTGACGACTTTTAAGAATATCAGGCGCATGAACTAACTACTACTTACTACTACAATACTTTTGTTACTATCTACCTACTTATCCATAGCTAGTACTTTTGTGTGCTTCTCCTGTACTCTCCTTCTCTGTAGTCTTGCTACTACATACTGTTTAGTCGTTAATTCTAATAGCTAGATTGAAATGATAATGATATCTGAACTTTGGTGGCGACAACTATGGTGACGGATCATGAAGCTAATTCTAGTTCCCATGGCTGCCAGATAGGCACCTAACCTAACCCAGCAGGTCCAATAATATCCATCTTCTCCAACTCACTATTAATAGCGCGTTACACTTCCGGGTTCTTCATTTGCTTCGCTCATCTAAATCAATGACGTGCGCTATGATTAGGGCTACGCGGGTAATCATCATAAACAGCTGAAGTCGAGTGCCATCTGGAGTCGTCTAGGCACGGAGCTGGATAGCTGAGTTACCCAAGAAAGCAATATAAGATTATTATGATTGGAGAGTCTAACCTCCGAGAAGTCCCTACATATATTATGATGACAGCTGCGCGAAGCCTCGGAAACTTCCTCGCGGTAAGGCCAAAAAAAACCAACAAAAAATAGACCTTATCCAAAACGACCCCAAATTCCCCCAAGCGAAAACGGGAAAGATAAGTTTGGGACGATATGCAACTTCGAAAATGCCATTTCCATAAATAGACGTTCCAGAACGCGACATGGCGTGGTTTTGTCGCACCAGAACGGGATTGAATGAACACGTATGCGTGCATCCCCAAACCTACCTTACCTCCCTATGTACCTGCGGCATATTATATCGTAGCATGCAATAGAACGAACCCCTGGCAGAGGCTCCGTGGGAAAGGAAAAAAAAAAAAAAAAAAGCCTGGCTCGACTTTAGGCTTTTTACCTCTTCCCCGTGGGGTTGGTTCCGATGTACCACAGCAGCGCCGGGGAGATACGTAATATGCAAGGGGTGAGTTCGGTAGGTGTGTTGAGCCTGACTTTGGGCGTACCGTAGAATGAAATCATGGGGTCTCGGTGAAGGTTACACAGACCATTGTCGGCTTGGGATAGGGGTATAAACCGGCACTATTATTAAACGAATAGGTGGGCTTAAATTTTGGTATATTAAAAGCATTATCGCGCCGATAGCATTATATGCGGCGTATGCAATTCCTAAATAATAGTTCGAAATACAACCAATGCTGTCCTTCCGTGGTAGCGACAAATCCCATTCGAACTTTGTTTCTTTCGGGTCAGCGTAGTCGCGAATCTCCATCGCATTCCTTGTATGGCGATGTTCTCCTTAAGTGGTAGTAAAAACCATCAAGACCATTGGGGTCACGAGGGACCCTAAGCATATCGCCGATGTGTCGAGCGGCGCCATAGGAAACGAGGAATGGAGGATATACAAGGTATCTAGCTGGGATCAGTAGGTACTTGGGCGCCGGCGAAGAAATTCTCAGAAAGTGGCCGAAGAATCGGACTAGACATCCCATAGCGCTGATGGCGTTGATACACCCATTCGTAAACGCGAGCGAGTCTCCTAAAGTACGCGTAGAAGGATGAAGCGATTACTAGCATTTGCGTATCTGAATGTCGAACATCGATCGATCATATCAATCGGAAACCTAAAACGTCTCATCGCAATGAAGCTTCATAAGAAGCGAATAACCCAACTGTATCGCATGCGCGCTCAAGATAAGAACCGGAACAACTCCCACGAGCCTCCCCTAGTGTCAGGAAAATGGGTTCTCAGCGACCTTCTCTTTCTCGACGTAGACCGCGGTGCCAGAGACTGAAACCTGGATAAAGCCGAGGACTTCTTTCTCCTCGAAGTTAAGCCCAATGACGGCATTCGCGCCTCTCGTCACGCAGTCTCGAGTCATGCGCTCGACGGCCTGATCCCGTGCGTTGTACGTGATATGTGTGAGATTCTTGATCTCACTGCCAGATCCGGCGGCTTTGAGTAGAGCCTTGGTGTCCTTGAGAGCATAGGTGGTGGATCCGTAGACGGCGCCTAGGACTTTTGAGATGCGGTAGCCGGGGAGTGTAGTCATGGTAGACGATAGGATGGAGGGTGCCGCGGAATGAGGCTCATTTTCGGGTTTTGAGCTGCTAAGGTTGGATGCGCCATGTTGGTAAGAGGCAGACTTATTGCCATTCGGCGGTACCATGAAGGTTGAGCGGCGATTGGTGAGCATCTTGACAAGGTTATGACTTGTCGATGATGATTATAAAGATATATGCGAATTATAATGGGAAGGGTAATAATAGAGAACTGATATAAAATGTAAAATAGAACAATCACTTTGATTGGCCTCAAAATAGGAGTGAAGTACGCGTTGCGCACCGAAAGATGAACAATGAGAAGTAGAAGCGGTAACACAACACAGGTAAGTAACACGAAGCCCTGACTGACAATACCAATAACTCGGATCGACCCTCTTCGAGATCGTATGAGTTTTATCAGATCAGAAGCTGGGGAACGACGTCATGAATCCCGGTGAGGCCTCAGACTTGGATGAACAGCATCGCTTGAAATTTCCATTTCGTGAAACACGGACTGCAACAGGGCCTCAACAATCGTCTGGACATGCCTTGATATCCTTTGGAATACCGCTCGCACGGTTGAGTTGGGGATTGTCACAGGGGTTTGCGACGTGCCAAGGTACCCCTTGTCAACCAAAACAGGATGGAAGCCGAATAGACTTCAAGCGAACATGCAGCTGGTATGCAGGTCCGGCGCGGCGGGACGGTGACCTTGTCGCAGGCTGCATGATGTATCAAGTAAGTTGTCGGTGACTCTGATAGCGATGGATATGCTTGGGATCGTGATAAGCGAATTGTGTCCTCAGAAGCCAAAACTTACCACATCCATCAATACTAGTTGTATGTATCTGCCATTGCATATCAGGGTGTATGCTTAAGTGCATTATCCATTCTCCTGAGCTACTGAGCTTCGGATGATGAAACCCACGATGCTCATGTTCTGGACTCTTGAGGGCGCTTCAGCATCTTATTAGCGCGCTTGCCATGTTACAAGTGTCAACAGCCAACTGGCCAGAATACTACCTGATTATGGAAGCAAGCGGTCAAATGAGACAGTAAGGACTTTCGAAGTTTCTAGAATTGAAAAAAAAAAAAAAAAAAAAAAAGGCTAGACAAATTGCAAGGCATACTCATCCAGCATTATAAAACAAATCTTCCAAATCTTTTTCAACCGACTTAGGCGATTTACAAATAATTCTACTAACAGACATGACGTTGAAAAAGTTGAAAAAGTTGAAGGAAGATGATGACGCCGGCTTTCTTCCGTAGGGCTGAGTAAGAACTAAGTTTCTGGCACCAGCACCATCCCAGCACCTGCTTATCAGGTAGGTAGGTACATCATAAATTCGTGCCTGCACATTCTCGGTCAGTCGGGTACATTTTGTAATCTTGAAATTTTGATTTTATGCAAGAAGCTCGCATCTCGGGCCGGGACCACTTGCATCTTATCTTTTCTTTACCATTTTTGAAATAGAAAAAAATGGAAATCGCATCATTGGGTAGGAATGTGGCGTCTAATTAATTAGATTTGTAATATGTCGAAAAAGACGCCCTCGCTCTCTCCCTTTTTTAAACCATCATCATCATCATCATCATCGATGTTGGTCGTTTTGGTTCAAATCTACCTACCCCAAAAACCTTACCCTTACCTTACCCCAAGCAAAACCTCCTACCATTGGATCTATTGATGTGGAATCACAAGAGCTTAAAATAAATTACGTACATTACGCTAGCAAATCGTCATCGTGTTTCAATTGGTTCGATTTGTACAGTAATTAATTATTATTTTCTATTATATATCTAGCGTTGTTTCTTTCGAACTTGGGAGCTAGGATGTCAACCACCACTATCTCAACTCACCCACCCACTACATTTGCGATCCAAGCGTTAGCAGCGACAGCAATCACAATCGGCGCAATGGCCTTCACGATGCCCGCTTTTGCCTCGCGGCTCTTCCGACCGTTTACTTCGGGCGCGCGATTCGGTATAGCAGCCGATGGTTCCGGTGGCAGTGGCGCTACTGCTGCCGTCCCCGAGGGCGCCGAGAAAGCCACCATCGCCGCCGGCTGCTTCTGGGGCGTTGAGCATTTGTACCGCAAGCACTTCGGCAACAAGGGACTCTACGATGCGCGCGTGGGCTACACCGGCGGCGACTTGAACGATCCTACTTACCGCGCCGTGTGCACAGGACAAACCGGCCGTACGTTCCCCTCCCTCCATTCATTTACTCAAAATCCAAGAGGACCTAACCACTCACCCACTCCTCTATCCCATAATTCGCAATTCGTACCCCGCTAACCCAACCCAGACGCCGAAAGCCTGCAGCTGCACTACGACCCAAGTCAAATAAGCTACCGGCAGATCCTCGAGTTCTTCTACCGACTGCACGACCCGACGACGGCGAACAGACAGGGCCCCGACGTGGGCCCGCAGTACCGCAGCGCGATCTACTACCACGACGCGGCGCAGGAGCAGGTGGCGCGCGAGGTGACGCGCCAGGCCAACGAGCAGTGGTACAAGGGCGCCATCACCACCGAGATCGCGCCCGCCGGCCGCTGGTGGGACGCCGAGGACTACCATCAGCAGTACCTGCACCACAATCCCGCGGGGTACGAGTGTCCCACGCATTTCTTGCGGACGCTTGCGCCGCTGCAGTGAGTTGGTGAGGGAGTGCGGGGTTGGTTGGATGGATGATGGATGGGTTGATGGATTGATTGCGGGGGTGATGAGGTGGTGAGGTGTGATGACGATGATGGTGATGATGTGTGTGGTGGCAGATCGGACGGGCAGTTGGTTCAATGTCCTGCGCTTGGAGTGGTATGGTAGGGCTATGTGCCTGCGTCGAAGAAACGACACGACAAATAACAAAAGGCACCTAACGGATAGATTCTTAGAAGGAACATGGAAGTGGTGTTGGGGATTTAGGGATTAGAATATGGATGAATATGAAGCTTTTAGGATTAGAGCTTCATGATTCACAAATACCTCCGTCTCTCATTTACTTGAGATTTTCAGTCTTAGTATAGAACAAATTAGGCACGCAAAGCAAATCGCAATGTTGATGACCACTCAAGTAAAATCATCGCGTCATTCATCTAGTCGAACCTAGAACGCATCCATATGCCCCCTTAAACTCCTGCTATGATAACAGATCATGATCGTAACCCTTGAAACGCCGCCGCCGATGCATATAGAAACCACAATGTGAGATTAAATCAGTGTCTGGGAGGTGCATTGGGCCCCCATACTCCCGCCACAATGTATTCTGTCGACCCTTCACTTCGTTCCTAGTAGTCCGCATCCTCTAGCGGATCAGGATCTTCTATCCAGCCCGTCGCCGGATTGCAGGTATGTCCCGAATACCAATTAATGTACTTGTCCTTTCCGCTCGCCGCCCGCGCACTCCATCCATAGTTATGCATCCTCTCCAGATTGATCTCACTGATGTGAGATCTGTAATCGAGCCGCGACGGCAGGTCTTCAAACTTCTCGCAAATATCGCCGTGGGGGTTCTCCCGCTTGACTTCGCGGCAAGGTCGTGCGTCCCTATGGCTGTCCCATTTCGGACAGAAGTCGAGCTTGCCCAAGTCCAGCCAGGTCGTCATGGTAAATCCCCAGTTGAATGGTTCCGGCAAGCTGATGACGTCTAGGCTAAAGTCCGTCGTGCATTTGGTGCATCCTAGAACATCTCCTAGCAGCGTGGGGACATCCATCGGATTATGTTGGGCCCCTGAGGATAACCACTTCAGCCTCTCGCAGATCATGTGTCCATCTTGCTTCGATATATCGAAAGGCTCATTACTGAAGCAAGCCGGCGTATGGTGGTGCTCTTCTTCGCCAGACTGATCCGACGTACATAAGGGATCAACCCACTGCTGTATCATCTGCGAATACACTCCACCCCAAAACTGATGATTGCACATCGTGTGAGTCTTGGGTAGAGCTGGCGCTACTGTAACGCCGGAGAAAGGTTGCTCCACCAAATTTGCTCCGAATAACCACGTTGTCAACGCAGACTTGTCGATGGATGTAATTACTTGCTGTCGTTTTAGGAGCATGTCGTCGCCACGATAACGCATTCGCAAAGAAACCTGAAGCATGATTCCCTTTTGGTACGTCGTATGGGTGTTGTTGACCTGCTGCAACAGGTGTCTGTACTCGGCGCCGCGGATCCGCCGCTTCGTGATCGTCCGCAGCATCTTCCTAGTCGCACGCGAGGGCATATGATGGTCCATTGACCAATCGGTACATCGAAGTGCCTTATGTGGCGCGTAAGCGCGATCCTTGAAACTGACGAACGGGTCGTGCATCTTTCTGCACTTGTAGCAATACACCATATCCTGGAGATCGTAGTCGAGGAGACTAAGAAGCGTCCCTCGGGACTTGGTTCTGGATGAGTCCGACTTCCTAATGAACGCATTCAGAATCCTATACGAGGGCGGTTCGAATGGCTCTAATATATCGAGCCTCAAGCATGATGTCATAAAGCGTCTCATGAGCTCCTTGTTGACAAGGGCTAAGACTGCGATATGAGAATGACCTAGATAACTGGTAATGTGGTCGAATAGCTCCTGGGGAAGAAGTAATAAGCTGGTAACCTTCTTCTGCTCGGTTGAACTGCTAGATGGACGAGACACGATATCTATCGCGTGGGTATCGTCAGTACTCTTTGTTATAACGATGGCGGGACCAGTAGGGGTGACGGGGTTCCCAATGGATGATTGATCGTCGTTGTCATTGTCATTGTCAATCTCAACCGCATAGTTAGACTCTTCTCCATCATCGCTATGGTTCGTAAGACGTTTGATTGAAAGCTTCTTAATAATGCCTTTTAGTCGATGAGAATGTCCGAGCTTAGAGCGAGCACGGCTTTTGCAACGGTTAGCATTTGATTAGCGGTAAGCTATCAGCAAACATCATCTCATGTCGATGTCCGATGCAGACGGTTCGGCTAGGTACATGTTGATGGGAGATAGCTTACTTCAATATCCATTTTCCACTGAACGGTGCCATAGTCCATGGCCGAAGTGGACGGGTAGCTCCAATTAAATATCAGAAGCTTCCCCTTCCCCTTCTAATGAACTGCCGGAGAAGGATGGGCCAGCGTATGAAGGTTGATGCCGAAAACCAATGCAAATGAAAATCAACAAGCAGGCACCCTATCAAGGGAAACAATTAATCATGTACTGTATGTATTGGTGTTCGTCGGAAGTCAAGTCGCGAGGGTAACGTGATATGTAAGATGGCAGGATGGAATTTGAGGGCTGGTAGGTATTGTAAAACGTAAGACCTTCGAAAGTCGGTATCTAGTTCGCCAAGTATGTACCTAGGTAATGTAGTATCAGGCCTTACTTGCAGGTGTTACGCACGTTAGGTATGTACATGCATGTAAGTGATTCAAGTGAAAAAAACAAATAAATTGGGATGAATCTAATTGAATCAGTTAGAAACTTATTATAGGTGTGTAGCTTTTACAACGCTCCTACCCCGACTCGCAATTGACTGTTGAAGTTGTAGTCATAGGAAGGAAGGGTGATCATCGGATTTAGCGGCCTGTCTGCCTGTCAATCAGGTCTCAGCCTCCAAGATCCCAATAAAATTGGGTAATCTATCAGCTGAGGCGCGCCTACTACAACCCTTGGTTGTCCCCCTGACGGTTACCTCGAATTGAGTTTGGAGATAGAAGTCAGGGCGCTTAATTCTTGCCCTAGGACTTGGGACATTCTGGAGAAGCATGTACGTACCTACTTGGGATGAATTCGCATGTGATTGATAAGGACTATCTATTTCCTTACCTTAGCTGTTCATCCATAAAAGCACCCTTTTGCCAATAACCTGCTCACTAGAAAGTATTAGCATATCATTGTCAAGACTTCCCTTATCCAACCAACACTTAATTATTCTGCATCTCGTTTTGGTTAGGAACGGGTCTTGAGTCACACTACTAGTGGCACATTATCTGTGAAAATTAATAGACAGTGGGGCATTGGTGTGATTCATTTGATCGTTAATACATTAATACAGTCCTAGACAATCTTGATGTTGTCAGGAGAGGAGAGTTTTTCTTGTTCTGCCTCGGATATCCTGCCTAAAGCTAATAGCCTATTCGTAATAAAATAGTCTCCTGTGCTAAGACTAGTTTTCGTCCCATTCACTGCCCAACCCCTCTTACCACGCGTACCTCATGCTTACTTCCTGCGATTTTGTTGCATCATCAGAATTTGGACCATTCTGATGAAGATGTTCAAGAAGTCCAATTCAAGGGAGATACTCTCGTTGACTGGGTCCTTCTTGATGACACCTCGCTCGGCTAGTCGCGAGTGGTAGAGGACCTTTTGAACATCATACAGCGTGAAGCCGCCGAACACTGCTAGACCTCCGTACAACCAGATATTCTCGGTGAATGCCAATGTTCGGGCGGCAGTTGCAGGGATGACCAGAGGGGCGAGACCAGAGACGGCAACAATAGCAGCGCCAGCAAGAAGAGGGCCACCGATATACATGTACTTCTCCTGCTTAGCGGTGGCACCGACGAACGAGATAGAACCCATCATTGCGACAGTGTAGAGACCAGCGCGGGCGATCAAAGCACCAGGAGCAAAAGCGACGAGAGGAGCAATGAAGGCGGCCTGAGTGGCGTTGAAAGCGGTCCACAGCGCATACTTGGGGACGTAGCTATTAAATATTAGTTTATGTTCGACTGAAATTAGTATGACGGAGGTACTCACTTGTCAGGGTCAATCGCTCGAGTTCCAAGCATGGTACCGAAGCTGAGAGCCAATCCACCAATAGCCACAACCCATGGGCTCGTCACCATCAATCTGTAGGCAAATCCACTCTGAATCATCTGTCGCGCGGTGATGCCAATGATACCGATACCAAGGCCGGTGTGTAAGAAGGTCGAGTTTAGGTAGGCTCGCTCGAAGGCCGGCATGCCGCCATCTTCTCGTGTTTCGCGGTTGAAGACGGCGTTGATGGCAATGAGGGTACCACCGAAGATCGCACCACCTGTCAATAGTCGACGTACTGTAGAGCCCGAGTCGGCGGCGGGGGCAGCAGTTTGTTGCATGTACGTTCTAGAGGATTGCGCGAAGGCATTCTTGGGTGTTGTGCGTACTAGGGTGGATGCGATGGTCGTTCGCGATGTGAAGAAGTTGGATGATCTAGCGGCGGATTGGTGGAAAGCTCGGATGGGAGTTGCGCTTCGGAGAGAGGTTTTCGTCAACTCTGGCAACCTAGATGCCAGGCGTGTAGGTCCTTGGCGGACCGCGATTGTGAAGGACATCGTGTGGTTTATGAAGTCGGGAAGGATATAATTAGAGGCTAACACAAAAGGAATGGTGAAGCTGGCTGGTGATTCCGGATGAATTAGAGTTTGAGTTGAGAAATGGAAGAAAGCGAACGATGACGCTTGATTTGATGTTTTTCCAAGTGGCTGATGTAATAGCCCGCCCGCTACTGGTGGAAGCGGAGAATGAGCTGGAAAGAGCCGACAACGTTCTATGTGGAACTTCTTAACCCCGCCGCCACCTTAATCCCGAAGGCTTTAGTCTTGGCGGCAACAGCAGTCACATTTCCTACTCATTATGGTTGATCTTTCAAAATAAGGTTGGTTGCTGGGTCTACTAATGAATCTTTGCGTTTGTGAGATATTGGTGAGATGAAGGTGCGAAGTCTCAGAGTTGCCTCAACGCAGTAGAGCGTACTTCGTTCGAAACATTGCCGTCCTTCATCCAAGTCTAGCACGATGCCTACCCTAATGACCAGAATGTATCGGTGCAACACACATCGCGGGGATTATTCCTGGAGACGCGGTGGCGCAAGGACCCCGCGATCTAGAAATTAGGTACATTACCTCAACCGCCGCTCGCTAGCGAGGAGACATCGGCACTGCTATACATTTAACTTCATACTGTTCCGACTTCTCAAATGTCAACAATGCTATCAACCTCATTTATTATCCAGGTTAAGCAAGGAGGGTCTTTGATAACTGGACCCCATTCGAGCCCTGCGTTCCAAGTATGCACATAGGTACAGTATTTCCCATGAAAACGACAATACGCTGCCATCGCTGCCAGCATCTCAAAGCTCCATGACCCTTTCATCCAACGAAGAATAGAAGTGGAAATGGCTATAAGAGCACGAGGCCGACTTTTTATCCCGGCCAATCCATTTTGCTTGTGGATGAGTATCTCAACTTTCGAAACAATTATAGACCTCGATACGTCCATACTTCGACAGGTCATAAAGATGTCCAACCACAGACTGCTCGTGGTGCTAATTATTAGGTATTTATGCTGAATATTCGTCAAGCACAACAACTCACACACTTCTGTTTCTGCGCCGTGTTCTTATTAACCTAGTGTCTGAAAGAAATTACTCGGGAAGTTAGTTACAGATATATAAACCCACAGTATGCGGCGCATTTACTTTGGAATCGAAACAAAACCTCTAGGGTTCCATGGATATGTGATCGGTAGACTTCCCAATAGCGGGAAGATAGGGGAACGTGGAGGGGAAGCCCTCGGTAGTGTAGCGCTTCTTACGTGCTACAGAACTAATAATAGCATACCATCCCCAGAGCCCGGCCACTGAAAGTAGAATGGGAGCCTCTATATTGACGACGTTTTGTTGCGAAATATCCATCGGTTCTTATAGCACATATGCATCCGATTAATCGGTTCAGTTATAAATGTGCTATTCTTCGCAGACGTCTATTTCATTTACGTACATTTAGCTCCTTGCAAGAATCTGTCTCGTCGCTCCGATGGAAGCTCATACAGGGTCTGCGGGTGTTGCACTAGACTAACATCAGATTTATTCTCAACCCGATTACTAACAAGACTCAGGACTTCGTGCAGCAATTATTTCCGGGTGGCCCTTCTGCTCCTAATAAATGGTGCAGTCGAAAGGCCCAATTATACGAGTTCAACATTTCGAGTTCGCACTAGGATTTTCGAATGTTGCTTGGCTTTGGCTTTTGTCTAGCCCCTTAACCACATAATGCATTGATCCAGCGCGTGTGAGCGGATTGAACATATTAAAAATGCTGCGCACAATTCGATAACCAACCTCTTTAATCAATTTTATTATGCAACTAATGTCATGATAAATTTTGATTGTTTTATATGCATCTGTCAATTGTGAGGAGTTCGGGTCCGAGTCCCGGGTTAGTGCATGATTTTTGATTACCCCTATTCTCGTGTGTTGATGGTGGAGGCATGGATTAGCAACCACAATACCCATCTTGATATCACATACGGCGTATATCTTCCGTTGCTGGCGACTCCATGTCCGATTAAATTATTACATTTGGGAGGTTGCGTGACCAAGTCGATACATAGCTACCGGCATATACCCTATTCCCTGGCATCTATCCACAATCTCAATCCTAATATAGCCATCACCATATCTTATGCGGGCCTGTACTACAATGCAGTATATCTATTGTTGTTTCCTCTATACTAGTTAATTTATATGATGGCGATAATGTGTTTGTAAAATAAAAGTATAGGAGCCTAGTTTGTACCTTTTCCTGTTTGAGGAGGTGAGATGTAGGCATCTGGGATGACGCGACCCAAAGGCATTCCTCTTACGACTACCTGAGCAGTTGATATGCACGCCATCGCTATCTAGTATCCGGACTTCTAAGATGAGCATAATTATAAAGAACCAACTAAATACCTAGGTCCCTAGATAGAGTTAAGTAGGCAGGCGAGGCACCTACTTGCCAAGACAGGTTCGGAACTGCCATCCTAGCCTTGCATAAAAGTGTCGTGCAGAATATGCACCTATTAAATAAGTAAACCAGAGGGAATATAACCCCAGATATACAATTTAACTAATCATTGATGGATAGGTTTGTGATGTCGATATCGAAAAAAGCAAACCATCAAACTCAAGAGTCGCTCCGCTAAAAGGTCACCGAACAGTGGAACCGAATATCGAATAGATGTGAACCAAATGATATATAGATCAGTCTCATCTCTTCAAATTCCGCGTCTAGGTCGACAGGCGTGAACCAGGAGGCTTCCTCCACGCAGGATACCTGAATACTTACTACCTCTTCATATTATCTCCCCCTATCCTGCTTCCATTATGCCGGCCTTTTGGAGCCGCATCATCACCTCTGAGCTTCAGGCTTATGGGTTCCTTGCCCTCCTCCTGGCCTTCTTCCTGTTACTCAAGACACTCTATCGCCTTTTCTTGAGTCCTTTATCAAAATTCCCCGGGCCAAAGTTTGCAGCCTCCACAAAGCTATACGAGAGCTACCATGCGGTTATGAAGAATGATTGGCTAAGCAACTTGAAGTCACTCCATGATGTATATGGTTCGTTATACTTTGAAAGGATGGGAGAATCCAAGCTGTTACTAACCTATCTCTAGGACCTGTCGTTCGGATAGGGCCGAATGAGCTTCATTTCTCTGATCATGAAGAATGTCTTCGTCATCATAATAGAACGGACTTGAGAAAATGCGAGAACTACTACGGCATATTAGATAAAGTGCTCGGTGGGATGACCCTCCCTCAACTACACAGCGAACGAAAATCGATAGTCCAGCCCCTATTCTCTAGTGCAAAGCTCGCTTCTTACTCTCACACCACCATGAATAGACATCTTGATCAGTTATATGAAAGGCTCGTATCCAGCTCGGCTTTGAAGGACTCCCCCACGAACTTAACCCATATCCTATGGGCTTTTACGAATGATAGTATGTTCTCATATGTCATGGATGAGGATGTCGGGTTTCTCAAAAGTCCCGACTTGGTCGCTACGCACGACTCTACGAGGACCGTGGGCTCTATTGAGCTGGCTACTCTCCTTCGAAGCATGCCTATGGTAAAGAAGTTGTCTGACCTGTTCCCATTTACGCGCCAGTTGTCGCCACTTGGTTGGATTGATTCCGTAAGCCCCTACCCCTCCCATATAATCGACTGAAGACTGACGAATATAGCGCGTCGGTATGCAATTTGATCGCATTATGAATGAAGATTCCCCAAGATCATCTGAGAAGAGCCAATCTAGTATACTAGGACGGCTATGGTGCCAACTAGGAGATAAACAGACCGCCATACAGGAATGCTCTCAAGCAGTATTCATCGGCAACGAGTCGCTATTAAGCAATCTTACATATCTATTACATTACATGATAAAGAGCCCTGAGTGCATTGCCAAAATTCGCGCCGAGATTTGTCAATGCTTGGACGTTGGTAGCTACGGCCATCAGATCTGGCGCGACCCGAATGTTCTGCAGCTCCCTTATCTTGTGAGTCTACGATGAACATTGCTTCTAACTTTACATAGAAATGGACTAACGAGGCCTAGGATGCTGTTTGCAGGGAATCCACACGTCTTAGTGCGCCAGGATGGCACCGACAGCCGCGGCAGGTAGATGAGCCTGTTACTTACAATGAGACAGTTATCCCACCAATGGTGAGTGATAGTCTCCTATGGCTTTGCTTAACTGATATGCGAATCATGAAAAAGGCTAATGGTTCTGGAAGACGAGCCTCAGTTTTACACTATACCTTCTGGGGCGAGATCCGGTCTTGTATCCAAACCCGGAAGCATTCAAGCCGGAGCGTTGGCTTGGCCAGGGCCCGGAGGCCCGGAAACTACGGAACAACTCGGTAACCTTCGGAGCCGGCACTCGGACGTGCTTGGGGCAGATGTAAGTCATCCTTTTCTACATGTCTGCATTTTGAATACCCCATCAACCTGCAGCATTATGCCAGCAATGGCTAACAGTGTTAGGCTCGCTCGCCAAATCCTACGCAAGACACTTGTAAGCATAGTGCACAATTTCGATATTTCTATTTGGGACGAGGAAGGAGATAAGCGGGAAGGCTATAAGTATCTTGCAACGTACCCAAAGAAAGGACACGTGGGATATCTTCGTGTTAAACTCACTCCACGACTTGGCGATGCTTGACTTTAGTTTTGATTAAGCTTCAGTTTATACACTTCAATAGTTGAGCCTGGGCCCTTGTAATATAAATTTGGTTGCGATTAAGCATTCGGACGACTTGGTTTCCTATGTGTGAAGTAGGATCTTGATAGCGGGAGAGTCTGGATGATTTGGGACTTCGCGATTAGTTCTAAAGCCTCGCCCTGTTGGTCGCGAATGGGTAGCCGTCCAATCGTATTTCAAATAGCGTCTGCTTTGCACACGCCATCATATTTGATGTTGGATCCTCCGACCAATGTTTTTGATTGCACATCTTATATGCATGGTTTCAGCTTGCTCGCTACCAAAGATTTCTTCGGTTCAGCCAACGCAGATCTATGGCGGCTAACAGTGGAAGGAATTTAGCTTATAAGTGCGTCTATCAGGTCCTACCACTTCCGGTTCAGCTAGGTACCTAAGCTGCTTTGACTGCCGCGAAAGGGTTGCGCTAACTGGTATAGTTCGTCGGCAGCTAGCTTAGCGAAACCAGCATGTGGCTATTCTTATGGTAACACACACAAGTCATATGAAATAGGTGAATAAAGAGGTTCTAATGCTTTCAGAATCTCTAGTGCCACTAAGCTACCGTGTGTAACACTTCGGTTTAGGGACTTGCGTAAATAAGGCTAGGTTAAAGATAGAGTGCTACATATAAGATGATACCTACGAAAATATAGTAATACCACTTCATGAGAGATACGATGATCTGATGGGTCTTCGATGCCTTACCTTCCCTTCTATCGTATCTCAATGGTATTCCAGAAGATGAGAATACGACTCATCCTATTGAAAACGGGACCTTTGAAAGATGCATACCTTCCTGATTCGTATCAGTTGTGTCTTGGCTGCAGTAGTAGGATGGCTAACAGCCTAGGCACATACCTGGTAGCTATGGCAGCTCTTAGTGAAACGAATATCTCTTCAATCGCTTTTTCCCTACCTAATTTGGCAATAAATAGATAGCGTGATTTCATAGGAGGAGATTTCATCAGAGGTATTCAGAGATACGATATCATTTTGTATACTAGCTCACTTATACGTGGACTGAGCTACCATGAGAAAATAATCAATGGTGGGGCTCCAACGCTAGAATCCTTCTCGAAGCCCGTCAGAATCAGACAAACCTCTTGGCCGCGGGGGTTGCGACACTGCGGTTCGCAAGGGTTCAGAGACACAGGATTCGGGAATGGTAGCATTATGCAGGGGCGAGGGTGAGATGCAATCTACCGAATCGCCGATTAAGATTCGATTGTGATGTAGGAATGTCATCGTCGGCCACAGCGGAATCGGAGTTGACAAAGCTGGATATGATGATTGTAAATAGCCAGATCTTACACGGTTGTTTCATGTCGAGGCTCCGGTATTTTCGGTCGGATCCTTTAGAGTCTCATAGTACGTAGGTAGGTACTTATCCAACTAACGACACCGACTGCGTGGAAGGATGCCACCTCCACCTCTAGTCGTATGTGACAGTACTTTCTCTCCCACGTGGCTTTCATGTTGTGCGATAGTAATTTTCAGCAGCGTCTGATCCTTCGGTGCGTGGCGAAGAACTCATAGGTCGACCCTTGATCGCTGTCCCCGTCTTGCTTGTCTCCCCTTTGTGACATTAACATGTATAAATAGATTCCGAAAGGCTATGACTGATTGATAGATGGCGTGTTTAACCCTTGGCTGAGATTTGTTTTGGAGGAGGCACGATAGAAGCCGCTCGATGGCAAACCCATCTGCGTTTTTCACGCCTAAGCATGGAGACCTAAACGCCCTGATAGACACGTTGTAATCAGTCTGAGGGGCTTAAAGGACGCGCTAAGCTTTAACCATTAGAACCCGGGCCGTTCCAAGCATGTGTGTATCCAAGGGATCGGTATAACTGTTAGATACACCGGTACGCCTTCATCGCGTGAATATAATAGTAGCAAGGAAATTGCTATATATATTCCTCTTACTATTCATTTCTTATCAGGATGTGGTTAGCCATTGGGTCTACGGGCTTGTGTTTTTGAGCTCAGGTACGCTTGCTGTAATGAGGAGCTGATGTCTCGGGAGAACCACCCCCCTGGCAAATGGACCTTACCGCTACTAAACTTAGCAACTAAGCCGTCATCAAGGCGGCCCCAGAGGAGGGCCGTGCGAATGCAGGTGATATTTTGCTAGGTTAGGGGGTTCGGAGCCAGTATGAGCTCTGTGCTGAAGCTTCTCCTTCGCCCGCACAATCCTTCTGATCGCCCAAAATCCACGACGCATCATTGTTCTGAAAAAAGAAGGCTAAAGGACTAGCGCTAGAATAATATGACACAAACGAATAGCAGCAGGCAAAGTCGATGAAGAATTAGGTCCCGCACTCCACTCACACAACTTCGGGGTAGATCTACATCAGCTCTACGTGTGTCTCAGAGTCTCGTCATTTTTTGGCCCTACGGCCTCGATACACAGCTTTTTTTCGACGGGGTCCCCGCGCTTTTCCTTGCTTGCCATAATCACACTTAGTACCTGGACACACCGACTACTTTCTATCGCGTCAGGCTGCGGATTTCTGCAGCTGCATGAGCGATAAGTTGCATCTGACAAAGAGACGTCGCCTCGCATACACACGCACATCATAATTTACCAAGAAGGTCGTCGTGCTTTTGGATGCTCGCTTTTCTTCCTTGGATGTTTGTTACCGCTGTTATTGTTGTTGGTTGTGTTTGTAGTCCTAGAGTCAGCGTCACCCCTGAAAGGACGTGAACTCTGAGATAACCCGATCGATCGTCTCTTCTCTTACCTCTATCCTTCTCCGAATGAGTACCGGCTTTCGAAGCGACTAGTTGTCTACGAAGAAATTCATTCGGTCGACGGTTTGCGCCTCGTCTATGCTTGACGTATTGGATTGACGATCACGAACTAATCTCCGCGCGCCCTCTCCGCCTTTTCTCCAATCCCTTTTTTCTCCGTCCTTTGGGGGCAATTGACCTTCAAAAACGTATCTACCAAGTATTTCAGTATGTGATTGATAGGTTGTAAGCCTTATATCGGCGATGCGATCTTCTAAATCTATACTGCGGAGAGCGGAATATGCTAATCGTGTTGCGCCCGTGGTCAGATCGATTCCGAACGGATAACGTTAGTAGACTCCACGAACCTATACCCCGATTCCTAAGCACGCGACTTCGCTCCCCGCCGTTGTATCCTCGTTCCCTGGCGTATTAGTTTCCCCAAAAATCTTCCCAAGCGCGCGAGTCGAGTCGGCTTTGTACGGTCCTTCTAATGACTCCGTGTCTAGCGTGAGAAGTTCAAAGTCTTAGAAATAGTTTCGACGCAGACCTTGGCCCCGCGTGCTTCCGTTCTGATTTTTACCAAGATCGTCGCTCTCCACATGACAGATTAAGAGCAGATAAAGGGAACTCCAAAACCCGCATCCACGTCTTTGGCGCTGCTGCAGCTGTATGGGGAACCCGCGACTATCTCGGTAGGCTATAGCATGAGCCGGTCCCTTGCCTAAAGTGTTAGACGCCGCCTTCCCCTCAATTTAGAGAGGACCAAGGCGACCCCTAGCCGACCTTCACGATCACGAGGGGGGGAGAGACCTGAATACAATCTCGGGATCTGAAGCTGGCACTATAAGAGCTTAAGCATATTAAGCCCTGACTCCAGGGCTCACGAAATAATCATGAGGCGGAATAGGGTCCCGCACACTCCGCCTTCGCCCTATAGGGCTCTGGCCCACCACCCGGCTAATGGGCTGCCCCCGGATTCCGCCTCCTTGATTAGGTCGTTCCACAGCGAGACGAACCCGACCCGGCCTATACGTCCCTCTCCACTCACGGCATCGACCATCCCTGACATGCCTCTT
Organism: Hypoxylon sp. CI-4A; assembly: GCA_002120315.1. NCBI lineage: Eukaryota > Fungi > Ascomycota > Sordariomycetes > Xylariales > Hypoxylaceae > Hypoxylon > Hypoxylon sp. CI-4A. Next base: position 193,629 of record KZ111584.1, read on the forward strand.
GACTTGCTCGACCGAATGAGATCTTTCCCATTATTCAGGTCAGCTCCTGAAGACTTTTTGGTGGCCATTGGAAAATATTTAAGACCCCAGGTCCATGCCGCGCACGATCACATCTTGACCGAAGGCGATGATGCAAAGGCAATGTATTGGCTGGTCCGTGGTGTTGTGGCCGTGACCTCGCGGGATGGCGAGGCGGTATATGCTGAGCTGAAACCTGGAGCCTTCTTTGGTGAAATTGGCGTGCTCATGGACATGCCACGAACCGCCACTATTGTGGCACGCACGAAATGTCTCCTTCTCGTGCTGAAGAAGGAGGATCTCCAAGCGGAGTTACCTAAGTTTCCCGATATGGAGAAGACAATAAGAGACGAAGCACATGAACGTTTGACCATCCTTAACAAGAAGCGCCAGGAAGACGGGCGCGGCCTAAAGGGAATTAAAGGGATTGCAGCGGCTCGGGAGGCTATTCCTGGTGAAGTTTCTATGGGGGAAGTTGGCATGATAAAGGAAGGGTCCGTAGTCAACACGAAAAAGAGAAAATCACCGAGCCCTGGTGTGATCGAAGATCCAGCCGCAGGTAGCGCGCTAGGAAGCGGCCTCGTAAATGTGCGGCAGACACTTAAGGAGCTACCCTTATTCTCAACACTACCCCCGGATATACTTCATTTCCTCGGGATGAGTGCGCAACCTATGACTTACCCACCCTTCACCGACATCATCCGTCAGGGGACCGATGGAAATGAGATATTCTTCATCGTGCGTGGCGAAGCGGAGGTCATTCACGAATCGCCAACAGGGAAGCAGGAAAAGAGGATAACGCGATCATCCATGATAAGACCACGTTTAAGGCAAGGTCAATATTTTGGAGAGGTCGCTAGTTTAGGTCTTTCCCACCGACGTACCGCGACTGTAAGAAGTATAACCGCTGTCGAATGTCTTATGATAAGTGGCGAGGCTTTGGATGAGCTGTGGACACGCTGCTCGCCAGATATAAAGAAACAGGTCGAAGAGACAGCAAGAACTCGAATTAGATCTGAAGATGACGACGTGGAGATGGTAGATGCGGAACCGATGACCAATGACAGGTCGTCATCGTTGACGCCTTTACAAACTACACCTCAGGTCACATTCACTACTCCTTCAAAACCCACCTCACCAGTTAAAGATGAGTCAGAGCCGATAGCACCAAAGGACCCGGACCCCTTTCTAAGCGTGGACATGGAGAACCTAAGAAACCGCCGGCGAGGATCACTAGCTCCACCAACACCACCACCGACAGAACCTCCCGGTAGTCCTACGGCCAATGGGTTACGCTTGCGCATGATAGATACGTCTATTCCCTTCAAATTTCCTATCCCATGCGCATCACCGGATTCGGAGGCACCAGCAAAGAAAGCCAGAATACTCCCTAGCCGACCAGTTCCTTACCAAGAGCCCCTTCTACCCGATGATATTCTGGTAACTATATTCCAGTATTTCAACTTGGCCGAGCTCCTGCGACTAAGACAGCTCTCCACCCACATGCGCAAACTCCTCGCGACTTCGCCAAAACTCTGCACCCACGTGGACCTTACGCCTTACAACCGCTTTGTGACTGACGAAACCATCGTCAACGTGATTGCCCCATTTCTCGGACCCCGACCAATATCGATAGATTTGAGCAATTGTTTCCATCTCACCGACGAGGGATTCTCCACGCTATGGAAGGTCTGCGGCAAAAACATCAAGATCTGGCGAATGAAGTCCGTCTGGGATGTTTCAGCCAACCAAATCTTGGATATGAGCGAAAATGCTAAGGGGTTGGAAGAGGTAGACTGGAGCAACTGTCGCAAGGTTGGCGATAACTTATTAGCTAGAGTGGTCGGTTGGGTCGTCCCTGAGAACGCTCCGCAGCACGCAAAGCAAGTAGTGATATCCAACTCGGCCGCCGCACGTCTTCGAGCCCAACAGCAAAAGGTACCGACCCAGACAATCGTTCTTCCACCTCCGGGCACCGTCATCGGATGCCCAAAGCTTAAACGTCTAAATCTCTCCTACTGCAAACATATTACCGACCGCTCCATGGCGCACATGGCAGCGCACGCATCAAACAGACTGGAATCGCTATCCCTCACACGCTGCACATCCATCACCGACAACGGCTTCCAAGCCTGGGCTCCCTTCCGGTTCTCCAACCTGTCGCATCTCTGTCTGGCGGACTGCACATACCTCTCCGACAACGCCATCGTAGCGCTCGTCCACGCCGCCAAATCCCTAACCCATCTCGACTTGTCCTTCTGCTGCGCGCTCTCCGACACCGCGACCGAGGTCGTGGCCTTGGGTCTGCCGCAGCTGAAGGAGCTGAAGATGGCGTTCTGCGGAAGCGCGGTGAGCGACAACAGTCTGGCGTGCATATCGCTGCATCTGAACGATTTGGAGCGGCTGAGCGTTAGGGGGTGTGTGCGTGTCACGGCGAACGGCATCGAGAGCGTGCTGGATGGCTGTGGGAACTTGGTCTGGGCTGATATCAGCCAGTGTCGCAACCTGGAGGGCTGGGTTAGGGGCGGTGGTGTGGCGCGTTGGGGGTACGATGAGAGGGGCGAAAACGGCGATAGTCCGGTTCCCGAGGTGTCATCACCGGGGAAATCGAGTGTGGCTTCTCCGCGGAGTAGTCAGCAACATCTCGATCGTCAGGTTGCTTTTGTGGTCGAGAAGGGGGCTGGTGGACTTCGTTGAATGAGATAACGGCGTTTGATGTCGAAAGCATTTAGTAGAGCGGGGATGTTTGGGTTATGGTGTTGGTGATTTTGGGATCATCATTTGACGATATTTTGCATACGGGTAGACGACACTGATCTACCCAAGTTTGGACATTCTGTGATATACCCTTGTCACACTACATGTATGGAGTTGCGCATTTGAATCATTTAGAGAGCCTTAGAGCATCAGTCACACATTGGTAGTTAGAAGCCCGCTACTACTCAAAATAGTTCTAGCATTATCAATTTAGTCCTATTTATTCCGCCTCCTGCGGGGATTTATGATGTGTGATGTCCCTTTTGCGTCCCTGCTGGACCTGTAAAAGGGGTCAACAAATCCGCCTCTGACGATATTCTGCAGACCAAGAAGGGCCACCGTCAAGAAGAACAACTTTTCAGATAGGTACCTAAGGTAAGCGCATAGAATGAATTCAACATGACCCTGACAGATCCCTATCATTCACGGCCGCATGTAATAAGAAGTTTCGTATTGCAATAAGTGGTACCCAAAGCAAACATACTGGGGTACCCTCCGTTCGCATGCAAACCTGTATGCAGCAAGGGAAATTATGGGATGTAGATATGATGAAAACAGATTACCAATATAAATCCTTTATGCAGGGCTTATTGGTGGCTCTTAATGAAGCAACGAGGATAGCAAATAACATGGCCCTAGTATGTCATTCGTAGTGCCACACATAGCAGTTGCGCAATTATGTAATGTGACGATTTCCGAATAGTTGCATTTTCCCTTACATTTCCGACATCTCCTTAATGTTTATTCTTCATCTTACTATCGCTATCCTGTAAATAAGTCCAAAGGCGTGAGAATGGCTTATTGTTGAGCCGATGAGGCGTATAGGAATGCAACCTAACTTGATCATGACACGATCATGCCGAAGTATTGACACTAACATTGGTTGTCGCAAGATATGACTATTTGGCAGCGAGTTGCATGTATGTCGTAGGAGACTAGGTATATAGCTTCTAATTTCTATCCCATGGACTATAAAAGCCCATGCGCGATCAGGTAACGCGGCATAGATGTGTCGTACTACTTAGAATACTATTGTGCTTCGCCCTAGAACTGTACCATCATGGATCATACAGAACTAATCCTAAAGGGATGGCAGATCCTAGACGACTTAATCGATGAGAAAGACTCGAGTCGGATTACACTCACAGGTAACACTCTGACAATCCCAGATATTATATTCATCGCTCGGTATGCTTGCATCAGCCCCGGTAAGAGTCTGGTCGAGATAAGATATCTAACCTGGGAGCCATAGGTACAATGGCCGGACCACTATCAACCCGTCCACCATTTACTATATGCAGGAGAGCCTGGATAAGCTGAAGAAGAAGCTTCGAGGTGGAAATGTTATAAATGGTATGTACTTACCGGTGAAGAATACAAATGCGACGACTGTCCGGTCCCAACTAATCGGCTGATGTAGGTGCGGACACTGGTTTCAGAGGAAATGACAATACCAAAACCAATAAGTCTGACAATACCAAAACCAATAAGTCTGACAAGATACAACATGACCTTATTAGTGAGCTTCATAATGGCATTTTCCCGTCTGGGAAGAGAGACCATCAGATAGGACCCCTCGAAGAGTCGCTGAGAAAGCGTCGCTACGACTCATATATCAATGGCGTCGATGAAGCCCCTTACTTGCCCAGGTCATGGGCGCGCGCAGCGATACTCATCCGGATCAACTCTTTGATATCTGGTCGCTCTGCGGCGAGGCCGATCGTGGCTGAGAGGATGCAAGATTTGTTAAAGTATGATATTATGCCAATGATTCCCTTGCGAGGTAGTATTTCAGCATCCGGCGATCTAAGCTCGCTTTCTTACGTATACGGGGCTATCGAGGGTAAATCTACGATACGAATGCTTTCGGAGGACGGTGGGCATGTGTATGCAGATGAAGCCTTCGAGCACAACGGGCTCAAACCGGTGGTGCTGCAAGCTAGAGAGGCACTAACCATGACGAATGGGACGGCTGTATCAGCTGCTGTGGGTGCATTAGCACTCCATGATACCCATGGCTTAGCTATTCTAGCTCAGGTTCTCACTGCCATGAGTGTGGAAGCCTTGAATGGAAGCACAGAAAGCTTTCACCCATTCTTCTCGGAAGTCCGACCTCATTCTGGCCAGGTAAGCCATTTGAAGCCGTATCATGAGTTATTGCATGCTGACACCTGACCCAGAAAGAATGTGCGCGCAACATCTTGGCTTTTCTGGAAGGCTCCAAGCTCACGAAGGTCGATAATTGGGATGATCCTACTCCAGGTCAAGACAGAGATGTGATCCGAGCTGCACCACAATGGCTTGGGCCCATCCTGGAAGATCTGGTCCTAGCACACGAGCAAATACTTGTCGAATGCAATTCGGTGACTGACAACTCGCTGGTGACTCAAAAAGGGAGATTCCTACACGGGGGGAATTCCCAAGCTAAAGTGGTGTCGTCCGCCGTAGAGGAAATGAGGCAAGGGATCCAAGGCATCGGCCGCCTGCTCTCCTCGCAATACACCGAACTCATCAACCCTGCCACAAATAGGGGTCTCCCACCAAACTTGGTCGCGGAGGACCCTAGCGCATCGCTCCTGTTCAACAGCACGGATCTCAATATTGTCGCATTGGCAGCAGAACTTGACTTCCTCGCCAATCCCGTCAAGCATGCCCAGGCAACGGAGATAGGTAACGAGTCCCTGGGCTCACTGGCTTTGATCTCTGCGCGATATACTCACACGGCTATCGACGTGCTCTCGCAGCTCGTAGCTGCGCATCTGATCGCTGTCTGCCAGGCTTTGGATCTTCGTGCTATGCATGTCCAGTTTTGGGAGCTCTACCAACCCCGGTTTCTCAAGTTGGTTGCCGAATTCTGGGGGACAAGTGAACATCCTAGCTCTCCGTCCAATCCCACTGACCCATCGCAGAATCTATCAAATCTACCAGATTTAGTCTCTAGTTCTTCACCGGACGATCCGGATTCCACAGTCGCCAGTGACCTTTCGACATTGCTTTGGCCTGAACTCTTGCGGGCATTTGACACGACAGCCAGTATGGATTCTCAGGAGCGATTCGTCGCGGTTGCAAAGTCGTTACGGCCGGTTCTGCTCGATCAAACAAGCTTCAGCACATCTGCGGGATTTATCCCGAAGCTGGAGAGCTTCACTGAAGCCTTGAGTATCTCGCTGAATGATGTGTGGTGCTCCCATAGGGACGCGTATCTGGTGCATGGGGATGCTATTCCGTTATTGGGAAAAGCGTCTAAGCAAATGTACACATTTCTACGCCACACACTAAAGGTTCCCATGATGGCGACAAGAAACTTGGCAATGCCTAAGCCGGAGGAGATCAAGGATGGATCTGGTACACAAGCCCCGACCGTAGGTTCGTATATTGGAGTCGTATATCTCGCCTTGAGGGATGGTACGCTTGTGAAGTCATTGGTTGAAATTCTTATGATTTCGATATAGAACGAATGTTTACCTTGAGTCATGCAATTCGACAGCTGGTAATGAGTGCCCACCTAATTCAGCTGTGTAACGATTGGCGCCACGTCTTCCCTCATGTACATACCAAGGTACCAAGACAATACTATGACATCTCATTCTGTTTAACCTCGTCGGTGCTTGGAATAAAATCCTAAAAATCTGGAAGTCACTAGGGAAGACCATTGATTAGGTACTTTAAAGTACTGATGTTAAATTTAAAAAAGAAAAAAATACTTAGCTGTTTAATTACAATTATAGAGTGTATTTAATTTATTTAATTTTACTTTTACCATTGTTTTAGCCCTTTTTACGATTTCGTAACATCATTAAAAAAGGCTTCCGAAATAATATAAGCCGTGTTATTTTTATATAAAAGCCTTAAACGCTTTTTTTAATAATTTAACGGCGGCGAAAGTTTTTTAATATTAATTAAATGAATTAAAAATAATATTATATAAAAATTAATGTTAAAAAATTATTAATTAATTTATACGGTTATAATTAACGGTTAAAATAAAGTATTAAAATATTATTAATATATATAAATTAAAAAAATAACGCTTATATATGTAAATTACATTAATATAAAAATATTTAAAAAATTTAATATATTTTATATTATTAAATTTAAATATAAATAAATTTAAAGATTTTTATTTAAATTATTATTACGGGTTTAATAATAAAATTATCGAATATTAAACACGGTTTTTTTAAAGTTAATTAGTTATTTATAAAATTATTTTAAAGAAAAAATAAGATAATTTTATAAAAAATATATATTAATAAATTTAAAGAATAAAAAAAAAAAAGTTATAAAAATAACCTTATAATATTTATTATTATAATTATTATATATAACGATAAAATAATTAAATCACGTGAATTTTAACGAGGTCCGATATTTTTAATATTTTTTTTTTTTTATAAAAGCTTTTATTTTATATATTACTTTTTTTATTTAATTAATCATTATTAAGCACGCTTTTTTATAACCTTAAAAGTTTTTAAAAAATTAATAAACGTTTTTTTTTTTATAAAAATAAAAAATATTATTTTCGTTAATTAATTTTAAGTGAAAAATTCTTACGTTAATAACTTTTTAATTAAATTTAATTAAATTAATTAAGTATATATTATTATTTTTAATCACTTTATTTTTAATGTGATTTATTAAAAAATTTAATATATAATATATATTTAAAATAATTATTAATAAGTTTAAAAAAATGAATTTTTTTTTATTAAATAATAACTTTATTACTTATTTTTTAAAGTTATTTTTTAAAGAAAAAAGTTTTTTTTTAAAGTTATTAATAAGATTATTAATTCTTTTATTTTTATTATTAAATAATATTAATGAAATAATTATATTAATTATTAAAAAAAAAAGCGTTAATAACGATAAATTTATAAATAATTTTTATTTTATTATTTTTAATAAGTTATTAATAATAATATATATTTTATTAATTAATGTTAATTTAAAATCGATTTTAAATTAAATTTTTTTTAATTTATTTAATAATATAATAAATGTTTATTATTTAAAAGATTTTTTAATAACGTTATTAATCGTTTTATTTAAATATAAATTTAAATAATTAAAATTATTATTAGTTTTTTTTTTTAATAATAAAGTTAATTTTATTAATTAAATTTTTTAAATTATTAATTAACTTTTTTTTTAAATTATTTTTTTTATTATTTAACTTTTTTTTAATTTTTTTAATTTTTTTATTATTTTAAA
>KZ111585.1:0-201292 GCA_002120315.1 Hypoxylon sp. CI-4A
CGCTTAAAAATAAGTTTTTTAAAAAAAATATTATATAAAAATTAATATTAAAAAATTATTAATTAATATATATAATTATAATTAATAATTAAAATAAAAAATTAAAATATTATTAATATATATAAATTAAAAAAATAATATTTAATATATAAATTATATTAATATAAAATTATTTAAAAAACTTAATATATATTATATTAATAAATTTAAATATAAATAAGTTTAAAGATTCTCACTTAATTTAAGAAAAAATCAAGGACCTTAAAACCTATAAGAATTATTAAATGAATTTAATACACTTTAAGCTTAAACCCTTTATCACACATATGCTGTTCCTACTTCGTTCCGACCATCTAGATAGCCTGATCGATGCGCTGAACCAAGCCGGGTCGATCAAGCACCGCCAACTATTACGGACCGTCGAGGAGCACTACGAGGAGTTCCGATACTACGTCGACGAGATCTTCGACAAGGTCGCTCCACAGAGTAACGACTGGCTCAACTTCCTCATATGGGAGTGTGAGTTATCTGAGAAGCGGGACGTGCATGTTCGCAAGGCTACTCAGAGTACAACACGAAAGATTGAGTTCCTACTGGATGTCCCTCCCTCAGAAGAAGCGGCGGGCAGGGAACTACTATCGGAACTTCTAGAGAGAGACCCCAAAGCGGCCAGTGTCCTGAGAGGAGATTTCTCTAGTCCGCTGCGAAAGAGACTTGCAACGGTCGAGTCACAGACGTACGGGAAGAGCGCCGACGTGGAGATAGGAATAGCAATCAACAAGCACACGGCCAGCGCAAAAAAGACACCGCAGCCTAGTTCGTCCACTGTGGTCCACTCGAGCAGAGCAACCCAAGACTCGCCGACTCCGACACGAGACGCTTCCCCGATTGACGTTCCTGCTCAAGCACAAGCTCCAAGTGCCTTGGCAGATCAGGCTCCGTCCCCGGCTCACGTTCCAGCGCCGGTACCCACGCATGGTCGAGATACGGCGAGTATGAATGCCCAACCACCCCCGACCGCGAAAGAAGTCGTTATGAGTTGGTTCGAGAGGCCGAATGAGTGGTCGGCGGAGAGCCAAAAGAAGCTCACAGATGCGCTGAACGATGTTGCGGAAAGAGACAAAAGTGACGGTTCGGCAGCAGTACTTAAAATCCAGGCTGTAACGGGGATCAAGGCGATACAGGACAGACAAACGCATTTTCCCCAGTCATTATCAGAAGAAGTTTTAAAAAGTTTCTCAAAGGGATTGAAAAACAACTTCATGTTACATGCGAACAGAGCAGAGCAAGGACAAGGCTACATAGATTATCTAGGTTGCTAGATAAATGCCCAATCGAAGAAAAGAAGTAATCCCTTATAATAGCGCTTATGTTTTATGAATCCAACCCGTGATAGACTTGATAACATAGTAAAAGGGTAGGGTCGCTTTTTCAAAGCTGTGTAATATGTATATGATGAATTATCCCTATACTATTGGGAAAGCTATGCTCAACAACTAAGGTAATGCAATAGTATCGGGATAGAATACTTCGAATGTGAGGTGGATTGGGTTTGCTATCAAACTTGTGTCTTGCATTTCTGTGTCAAAATGGCCTGTAGCTTCTGTATCACTACAGAGAATGAACTAAAGACTTCGAGTACCTACAACTAATTCCCACGCCGGGAGTGACACCAGATAGGTTAATTCCGTTGCTCAGTCTCCAGATAAAGCGGCGTTGGATTTATGGAAGTTCGTGAAGTCATAAAGTCTCATGATACCAGATTCATGGCGATGCTAAAGTGCACTAGTCGGATCTCAGGGAAAGGGGGTTCAGAAGTTTCAATTAGATGCTGCGTGGTGTCGCTATCATTGGAAATTCCTATAAAGTAGTGCTCCAAGACGCATAGCGCGATAATGATGCTATGCTTTGTTTTTTGTAGTAGTGGGAGAAAGATGCTGGTCTTAAATTCGCTGTCATGTTTCGGAAAAGGGGTGACCAAAAGGGGGGAAAGGGGCAAAGATCCTTCGGATACCTACCTACCTACACCAAGTAGAGTCTAAATAGTTTATACAGTCCATAATGTAAAAAGATAACTCGTTTGCAAGCATGCGTGATTTCAATTTATTTTACTTTTTATATATTTTCGTGATCATTACAATCCACCTCCTACCTACTCAATACAGTTGTATTGCTCACTTTACTTTATGTATAGTATCACAAGGGCCTATGCTCCCATCCAAGTACGATATTACTCGACACAAGACAGTGCTCTATATGATATCTACTAGAACTGACCTAGGCTATAATCTAACATAACAGCACGATCCAAAGCTAGATGAATTAGGTGTGTAGGTGTCATTGATTCCCGTATATAGTTACAGCGGTATGACGTTACGACTTATTTCACTTCTGTTTCCAGTATTGAGTAATACATCACGATCACGAATTAACCAGACTTTTACGGGGTAAATGATGATCGAGCAGGATTAGATACTTAACGGCTCGAGGGCAAGCCCCGAGCAAGCAATTCATTAGCTACCTAGGTACCTAAACTAAAATACATCTTACTTTAGGTGCAATTCTCTCCAGTCACGGCTACGCTGATCACATCCTTCGCACTCGAATTCGGACTCGGGAGGCTTGCCCTCGATGGATGCCTCGGTCCACTCCGCTCGTTTCTTCTCCAGCTTCTCGGCGAATGCTTGGAAGCCACAGCCGTCCACCTTGCAAGCCAGTCGAGGCCGATAGTCAACGGCAGGGTCGTGGAACCAGACCTTTCGCCACTGGCACGCATGCTTGCCTCTGCCATTCTTCTCCAGCATGTCATCCAAGGCCTTCGGCCAGCCGCAGTCGCGGCAGTGGTCCTGGCAGCCGAAAGGTTCCTCGCACGAGTTCATGGGACACATGGCCTTGAGGCACCTCGTCGCCAGGTGCATGCCTTCTCCGCACTCTTCGCACGGTCCCGGTACCTCGTCGGTGCTGGGGAATTTTGCGCACGACAGCATCGAATGTCCCTTGCCAAGGCAGCGGTGGCAGATTTTTTCGCAGTCTTTGGCTTTATGGTAAGACTCCATGCCGTTCTCCAGCCGCGCCATGTATTGGCAGTAGTTGCAGTAGTTGTCGCAATCTTCGAGCAAGTGAAAGGGGCGCGATTTGCAAACGCACATTTTCTTCTTCTCGGTGCACTCGCTCCAACGATGGCAGGTTTTTCCACAAGCACCGCACCTGCGCACGCAGTCGTGTTCTGTGTGTTTGTCACGGCCACAGTTTTCGCAGTGCAGACCCCTTTCCAATGCCGTGTACATCTCTTTCATCGATGCCTGGTTCAATCTTCGGACCTTTTTTTGCATTCGGAGCCGGTCATCTTGAGATTGTCCCTGGCGACGCCACATCTGGATTTGTTGATGCTGTTGAGGAGAAAGATATGGCGCCGGGCCATCCAGGGCGAGGTTGACGTCCTCAGACTCTCGAGTCCAGCCTGGGTGGTTCAGTGCCTGAGCCTGCTCACCAAGCGCCATTTTGAAGAACTGGGGCTCGTATTGTAGGAATGCTGCTTCTCGATCCGGGTGACCCTCATGTAGGTACAACCATTTTCTCCAGTCGCGTTGTCGCTGCATCTGTCGGGCGAACTTGGGGGTATAGGGTGGCGGGGAGATGCTGTCTGGTGCATATCGTGGGTTGTGTTTTCGCTGAATGGCGGTTTCGAGGAGCTTTCCAATGTTTATGCCGCTTTTGACCGGGCCCTTATTCTGGCGATACCAATATACTGTGATAGTAGCAAGAGTTAGCGATGGCTTATAAGAGTTCACATGCTATACGTACGGTACTTGATGTCTTCCTTACTTCGCCGCTTTGGGCACTCATCGTAAAGATGCCCCTTTTCATCGCACTTGGGACAGGCACCATCCATCCATCCACTTCTGCCTACTTTTATGCAGTCGCGGGCTTGGTGAAACTTCCTATCACAGTTTCCGCAAATCGGCGGGTCTTTTTTGGCAGAGGACGTTGCTCTTCGCTTTTGTGGTTGGTTATGGCTCTCATAATTGTCCTCTTGGGCCCGTTTTTGTCCCCGAGACAGTACTGTTAGCACGACATGGTCGGAGTCGTTCAATTCGCCTATCTTCTTTTTAACCTCGCTCCATACTCCCTCGAGTCTAAGGCGTGGCGTATCGCCGGCTTGATCGTCTTGATCGGAAGGTACTAGCCCGCTCTGAGCTTCTTCTGAGGCCATGTTGGAAGCTCGGTCAATGAGATCACGTTTCGGGATTTTCAATGGTAACAAAACCTGTTCAATGTTCCTGCAAAAAGTTTGATGGTTGCTTCTGGTCGGTTTTGAAGGTGTGCAAAAGTAGTTCTGGGTGACGGCCGAGAGGTTCTTTTCTGTCGGTTATTTGTTTATCTGATGCAAAATTCTTTGTATGAAGGCGGTTGCAGTTGAAGGTAGATAGGTAGGTAGGTAGGTATCTAGGTAGGTTTGCAGGTCTAAAATAACTGTTTCTGCTGTAGTTTTCCCTTTTCCCCTTTTTACCTCAAGTGTACCTCTTAAGATAACCTTGTTTATGCACGTAGACCTATCTATTGGGCGATGGAAACTGTTCCCATTTCATCCCATGTCTAAGGGTGACACCATAGCATTTCAGTACAGTATTTGTACCATTTAGGACTTATCAACCAATAGATATCCCTCAAGCATCCTCTCCGGTGCATCTTGAGCCCGTAAGTTGTTTGCCTTATATTATATCGCTCACTCATGTAAACTAAGAGGAGCAGAATAGGGGAGTGACGGTCTCTGGCTAACACTCGAGCATCGGGAAATGGGCATCAGACAGACTGCAATCTTGTAGCAAACTAAGCCAATAAAAAGTATGTGGACGCCTTAGATCCATATGTACCTAATACGGCATCCAGGCACGCAGAATCTATGATTGCCAACCAGTGGCTATTCGCTTTGCTCCTAAGGGGGTTACTCCTCTAGACACCACAAGGCCACACTTTTACGGGGACAAAAACGTTCACCTCCCCTTTCGCTCAGAACCTTGAAAAGAATTCCTAATAGCTAGGTACCTGTTTACACGCACCTCTTATCTCTTTCCCAAAAACAAACACACTCACTTGTCAAATCACTTGTGTAGTACCCATCTCTAATTTTTTCTTCCTCTTCTCTCTTCACAATATTTTTGCAATCCTCTGTTTCGACCGCTTCCCTCGTACCGTAACCCAGATCGAGGTCAAGATGCAAGAGTCGCAGGGCTCGAAGCAAGCCGAGAGTGGCTGGGAAAACGATCCCGAGCTTCAAAGGATCATGGATCTTTGGGTGAATTCGGATCAGAAAGTTTCGTTTGTCGTAGGACCACCGAGATCCGGCAAGAGCACCAAACTACCTGCCCTGGTGGCGAAGACCACCGGAACACGAGTACTATGTCTTCAGCAAGACAGCGAAGCCGCCAAGAGACAAGCCGATTATGTCCGACTCGCGTCTCAGGGGCGCATTAAACCCGAATTCTGCGATCTAGGCCAGGAGCAAGGGGATGCGACAGTCGTATACGCGTCCTACCGCTGGTTTTGGGGCCGCCTTTTCTTAGAATCCAAGAAGCCTTTCGAAGGAGGGCTGACCATCATACTCGATGAAGTTCACGCGCAGACGATCCCTCAAGAGCTCGTCTATGCAGCGTTGAAGGCCCCTCTCCTGCAACACAAGGAAAGACTGTCCGCATTGGTGCCCGACCCGGTCAGATTTATCCTGACTACGGCCCACCCCCGGGCTAATCCATTCGAGGGGGTGTTCGAGCTCACCAATGAGCAGATCAACAGCCAGACGCTTCATATCGGATCCGGCGATGGCAGCGGCGTGGATGAGGAAGTGGAAGAGTCGTTCCTCGATGACGAGGATCCTCGGCAAAACTGGGTATTACCCAGAACGTACCACCAACACGCCAAGACGATTGCTGAGTCGATCCTCCGCGACAATCACGATGCCAACGTCTTGGTCGTGACACTGGAGGGCCCCCATACCGACAGCTACGTCTTGGGTGAGATGGAACTAGGTTCGGCTCGACTATTTGACCTGTCGGCTCTTAGCATCGACGATATCAACAAGAGAGGACCAGGCGGTTGCGTCATCATCGCCATGCTCGACTACACATCAAGGATCCCCATCGACGGCATCACCGACGTCGTTTGCTGCCACAGTCAAGTAGAGCTCAGCTACGACCAGAGTGTGTACAGGGAGGTCCTCGGCACCATCATTCTCACCCGTTGGAAAATAGATTTCCTCAAGAGCCACCTCGACCCTCGTTGCCGGGCCCGGAAGATGCACTATGTGTTTCCTCCTAAAATCTGGAATCTCATTCCAGACGCCAGAGATCCCCAACTCATAAACGGCGACGCTCTCGAATTCTGGGTCGGCATGATCAGGCTATCTGGTTTGGATGGTGCTTTGGCATTGCCCTCCCCCGCTCGATGTATGCCGGCGCTCGGCAAGTCTCTCAGGGCTGTGCAGCAGCTCGTGCATGCGTCCTTGCTAGAGAATACGGGGGGCGCGACGGATCAGCATCCGACACCGGAACTAGAAGAAATCATGAGCTTGATGGATGCTACCGGGCTAGATGTACGGGCGGCTCACTTCCTCCATAGAGTCCGAAGCAACACGACTGCCGGTCGTGGAGATCTAGACGTGGTCATAGCCGCGATGATGGTTGAGTTCGACAAAAATCCCATCCTTCGCCGCGTGGATTCTACGGAAGTCGTCTCGGCGGACGATCTGGGCGTCGAGCTCATTCATCTCCCTAAGCCCCTGGTCAGCGTTGCCTGGATAAATGCCCTGTTCTGGATGCACCACGTCCCATATACGAAGACAGTTTCCCCCAGCCCCAATGCCTCCCTGAAGAGTAAAAACATACTTGTTAACGCGCACGGATACAATGAGGCGGTGTCACGGGTCATCCCTCTCCTAAACCAGCTGGGGGTTGGTGGGCATTGGATTACAGATCTACGGGCCGGCTACTTGGCACAAACTATCCGAGAGGAGATAGAAAATACGAATAACGCGTATGACACTCTGCTCAACCACCCTATTTACTCCTACCTCCAAGCTTACAGTTACAATTTGATGTACTTCAAGGCAGCCAGCGTGAAGGCGGAAACAACGTACGGCGTACACATCTGCAGCAATCAAACATTGAAGCTCGCTAAAAGCTGTATCCCCTTCTCCCTCGAGCATGAAGTAGACCGCATGGACGACCCGGAGGGATTCTATGCATGTGGCAACAACTTCGTGATGGAAGAAGGCAAAATCGTGATCTACGGATTGACAATCCTCGCGAAGGAAATGGTAGTTGCCTATTTAAATTCGACGGGTGCTTCCGACCTATACGAGGCGCTTACGCTGGACTGAACACCAGGTGCGTAGAATTCTCGAGTTGGCTACGGCCGGGATGATCTCGAGGGTTTTTATTACATTAGGTACCTACATATCTGAGTTAGCCGCAGTTAGATGCGGCTCGTAAATAAGATACATAGGCCGTCAACCATGTGCTATTTCGACATGTGCATGCTTTCAGAACTTGAGCCCAACGTGAACTACTAACGGAATTATTTTTGCTATACTCACAGGATGATTCCGACTCAGGAAGAATCTCTTTTCATAGGTCAATAGCCAAGTACTTATCGAAAACTGGCACCCGTAAGAATTTGTTTTCCATATATCTGAATATAATGCTAGGTAGTCTTATGTTATACTCTCCTAGATTACTATCCTCTCTCCAAGGCTCTCCTATGGTTGCTGTGTGGGATGTTTGAGTTACAGGGCAATTCATCTTATAAAAGGGGTAATCACCTAAAGTAAGTACCCAGGAAAGAGATATGAGAAAAGCGTCCGAACCAAGGAAATGCCATAGAAACTCTCAGAGACCAGCATAATGTCCCCTGGATTGTTTATTTGGACCATTCCTTCTATCAAATAAAACTCTCCAACATGAAGATAAGGGTTATGGTTTAGATGAGCCTAGAAGTTCTACAGTTATCTCTATTGCGAGACATCATGTATTGAATTAGATTACTTCTACTGCATCATGCTCGCCTAATAAGCCGTCATTGTAACCTAGCAACAAGCCTATGGTTTAATGGAAGGTGTTTTTTTTCTTTCAAGTTGATTATCATTAAGTCTACATAGAGAAGTCTTCAAAGCTCGGCCTAGACCTCTCGATGCCAATAGCGAGCTATAAGCTAGATATAACTAGGTCTTTGTTCGGCCTTCATTTCCTAGTCGCTGTTCTCAGGCAAGATTGTATTAAACTACAGGTACGAAGGAGGCAGAGGGTAATAGGGGATTGCAAAAGGAATCTTAAATCGTCAATTCTTTTGAGCTCAAGACATTTTGACCCCGCGTGTCTAGTACATGTAACAGCGTTCTTGATTACTATATGCGAGTGTGGAATATCGTAGGGAACTAAGTTAGGTTAGTATTCAGGGGCACGTATCACGCATACGAGATTCTACGCCTACAAGTCAACGAAATTGATTGAAATACCTACGATACAACATATGCATCCTTGCTGATAGATGATTAATTTACAACTATATAAGCGATACTCTGTAACCATCGAAATGGGATAGTATCGGAATAGATACATTGAATACGAGGTGGATTGGATCTGCTGTTGGACTAGGGCGTCCTGCGTTTTGCGCCGAAATGGGAAATCTCTACGAAACGAAGATGAACTTTGAAATGTTGATTGCACGCGGCCAATTCCTAAAATAATACCAGTGATACTAAGTAAATTAGTCTGTTTACTTTACGGCTAGGTAAAGCGGCGCTGGTTCGTGGAAGCTCGTGAAGCTTTCCCGAACCAGCCAGTCGGACTAGTTTCACCGTTGGTCAATATCTTAAGAGGGTGCATGAGTTGAAGAAATGGGGGTTCCTTAGGGGTTCTTCAGCGCGGGAGTCTTATCAAATATATAGTCGGTGAATCACTTGAGGCTCGCTAGATAATTTCATATATAAGATGCTTGGCGAGATATCGCTTGCGCTTGAAATGGATGCTAAACCAGGTCAGTATGATAAGAGATGATGGGGGTTCCAGCGATCCAGACTCGGGCATTTGACACCCAAATATAATTGTACAGCGCGTATGAAGGAAGTGGATCCATGTATATGCGCCCGGCTATTTGGGGGTGTCAGTCTTCATGAAGGAAGGATTCTCAACTGTGCTGCGCGTCACCAGTTAGCTGTGAGGCGATTAGTAGAAACTCCCTGACGTACTCATAGCTGTCGTACTGTATTACGACCCTTGCCTTGGCATGTGTTTGGTGGGCTTGCGTGCATTGTCAAGAGTTTAGTTAGGTATGTATGTAGAGTAGGTGTAGAGTAGATAGCCAAGTAGCAGCCAAGGGAGCTTATTAGGTATCTGGGTAGCAACCCGCTACAGCGATATCGAACAGGGGGATTTTCGATCGAATGCCGTCATTCGGAGATTCGACAGGGGTTTAATGGCCTAGGGCGAGAGGGCGACGGGGTCCACTAGACAGAGTCCGTGTGCTCGTGCCCAAAAGACAGGAGACGCGCGTCCTTGGTAGCACAAACGCCGTCCCTGTCAGCCTATCTAATTATTTTGTGCGACAGACTGATAGATGCCAGTCTGCAAGCGTCTTTCCAGCTCTCCCCATATCGCGCGACATGGCCAAGGCGGCATTACTGATGGAATCTACTTACGAATAAGACCAACTACTAGCTCCAAAGGTGAAATTAGCCTTACGAGTCTACTGGCGAACTACTACGTGGAAAGATTAGGCAGACAGTTTTGAACATCCCAACCTCGCCCAGACCGTAAACCTCGGAAGCTTGGACGACCCGAGAGTGTAAATCCACCGAGATGACGAACCCTGCCGTCTGGGGATGGACGAGTTGTCTTGGGTCGGGTCAAGCCGAAGTATTGGAGTATTGAAGTACATATTGAAGTATTGGAATTCTTCATACTACTAGGGATATACTGCCGCGAGGACGCTCCTTGCATTATATCTAGCGTAGTATTCATTCATGCCGCAAGTGTTCGTCTGAACTCCCCCGGCGGAGAGTGAGGTCTCCATATGCCATGCCAATGTTTTGGGTATATGACGAGGTCATCAATGCCGTGTTGCTGCGGCCCCGGAGACACCAGTTTGATAATGTTACATGATATACATTCGTGGTGACGGTAATGGAGTTGGTCAGCCGCAGATTTGCGAATTGGAAGGACTGCCAAGCCTCAAAAATTGGAGGATATGTAAAGAGCCGAAGCAGGCAACGTAGCATGGCCCAGAAAAGAAATGACCAGCTTAGCAAATCATCAGATAGGAGCGCAGGGAGCGGTGGGATTCGACATTCGACATTAGGTGGCGAGCATGCTATTGGTCCAAAACACCCAAGTCTCGAAAACCGTGAAGGGGGACGCGCAATCAGCCTCGACACTAAAAAAGGAGAGGCCAACTAGGAACACACCACAACACCACAATATCGTCGACTCGCACGTGATGGATGATTTGTTGTTAGATATTATTGCTGGTACAGTACCTAGAAGATGTGTCAATCGTCGTAATGGTCATTTGGAATTGCCATGGGATAACGATGGATAATCGAACGCGAATCAAGATTCCATCTTTCTTTTTTTGTTCCGCAAAGGAAGCAAAATGTCTGAGCGACCCCTCACGTAATCCTCTGGAAGACTACCTAATCGAGCTCAGATGATGTACATAATATGACTAGTCATTTTGCGGCTTGAGAGTTGAAGAGCTTTCCGCTACCGGTGACATACTAATACATGTATGTACGCCGCACGACGACGTCGAGGCTTTTCTAGAGCTGGAAATCTTAGGTAACCCGAACTGTGTGCTGAACCGCATATCTACCTACGGTACGACACGTGGGATTACCTATCCACGTACAACTCATTCACACAATCGGGCCGGAGAATTATCATTATCGAGTGACAAAAGAAGATTTAAGCTTACCGCCGTGTTGACCGACAAAGATGAGTAGTGGCGCCGTGGAGTTGGATCCTCCCGGGTTACCGATAGGCCGGACCGCCATATTTTGGGTGGTCGTGTGCGTATGTGTGAGGTATCAGCCGTGAGTGAGTAGACTTTATCTAGAAACTGAGGCTGAAGGATGTAGACTTTTGAATTCGTGCCTAACAATGATCACTCAAGTTCAGACGGTTTGATCTTGCAAGTTGCGTGCTGATGTTAAACTACACCCGGACACAAGCGTACGTATCTACATACGCACAGAATATTTAATAGTCGTTTCCACGTGTTGAACCTTTAGATGGTTGCCGTAATAACGGCATAGCTGTCGTCGCATACATAGTTTCGTAGGTAAGTTGATGACAAGGCCAATATTAAGATTGACGGCCAAGCCCGACTAGTGAAGCAAGATGCGCGATGATATCAAGGTCAACAGACTCAGTTGTTGTTTGAAACACAAATATCTTCGGGAGGATCGAAAGCTGGTAGTAGGTAACAATCCTTAAAGACCGAAAGTGGCACAATGCCTACCTACAGGCCTACAGCGTAGGGCGGTGCAAATTTAGTACACGATAGGAACTAACAAGGCACTAAACTGGCAGACCGGGGGGCTAGAAGTGCCTATCGAAGGCCTCAATTTAGCAGTTTCAGCCACGATCCAGGAAAGCCACGCCTCGTCATCGCCTCCACATTACTATTGTACTGTACCTACGAATTCGTAGAGAATCCTCGGTTGTAGACCGGAACTGTAAATTGCCTTCTTCAAGAATGCCTATTTGCAATTCCACTGGGTGCATAAATGTCTTTAGTGTTAAGACTTGGTACTAGACATGTACCTGACTGATTATTCTTTTGTAACAGGGCTGTTTTCTGCATTTGACAACCAATATCCTCTCATCTTATATAAATATTGAAGAATCAAAAATACCTATGTAAAAATAGAGATTTCACTAAGAACATAAAAATAAAAATAATCAAAGCGGTTCCCGATTTGTTGGAGAGATGGAAAATCGACGGAAATGTTCTTTTGGGAATTGAGAATTTACATACAGGTACCTAGCTCTTGGCAAACCCCACTTTCCCAAGGCCAAATCCACGCTATATGATTGGATCGAGTGTGCAAGAGACGCGCGTTCACGCTTTCTCTTCTGTGTCCTAGTGCGCTTTCTGCCGCGAGGAACAGTATTGAAGCAACCTATTTAGGCATCCGTACTGTACTTAGCGTGCACATCAACCAATGACGCGCGCCCGCAAAAGCAATGGGCGGAGACAAGCCTACGCAGCCTACGCAAACCCTGCAGAGGCCTATCCCTCTTTCTCTTACCACATGTGTCCTAAACCATCCCTATCCGGCCTGCGAGTTACGCATGCACTTACAACGAATCTAGCTCCACTACCTATCATCTTCCACTATTATTCTTTCCTTCGCAGCGAAGCGTCGGCTTTCCCTCCTTGTGAACACCCTCCACCACCACCACAGATTACGCCCCCCCACCACTTTACGCTTCCTTGACTTACGCAGTCCCCCTACCTGCTACATTCATTATTACATCCCGTCTAGCCTACCTTATACCTTGCCCGTACCTAATAATCAATCCATCCGTATTCATCCACCCAGCCGTCCAACCGTCCTTATTCCATATTCCATATTCCTTATTCATTCCACCATTTTCGTGTTTCCGCCCTCGTAGTCTTCGTCGTCGCCCGCCTGGTCATTTTTGTATGTTGTACGATACGATACGATACGATAACCGATAAACCGTCGCCTATTCCATCTACGCATCGTCGACGTTGACCTAGTCCGTCGTCCGCTCTTTTATACGACTGCGCGACACGAGGAGGGGAACAGAGCATATCGTGCATGCGCGTGTGTGTTTGTGGGATTTCCAAAAAGACGAAGCAGACGAGTACGGTACGCTACGGTACAACACGCACATAAAGAGGAAACGACACACGAAATCTTAGACATCGACGACTATGGGGGATTGAGTGACTGGCATTGCCGACTTGTCTTGTTCGACGAAGCGGACCCCTTGATCGCCGGTGGCGATTGAATCATTAGAGGGGGTGGTCGAGTCCACATCATTAGAAATACTCCAGTTTCTATATCCGCGTAATCTCGAGTCGGCCTAGTCTTGGCTTCCGTTTAATATCTAACATATTGCCAATCGACAAGGAGTCGAGATATATTCCTCTACCGGAGTTTATACTTTGTAAATAATTTCTCCGCTTCGACGTCGTGATCAACCAATTCGATACACGGCGACATAATGGCTGGCCGCAGCACTACCCCCGGTGGTGACCGAGACGATTATGGCGAGGAATGGGCCCGAGATTTACGAATTCAATTCGAGCAATTACTTAGGTCGAAGCGATTAACCGAATTCGAACAATCACGAGCAAACCGGTCACGTCTCGACTCGCCCGATCCCAGAGAACGAGCGTCGTCTTCTAACCTTCGCGCCCAATCCGCCACAGCATCTAGCAGTAGCAGTAGACCATCAACATCTTATGGCCAAACACATGGTCATGCCTCTTCCGCTCTGCCACCTTCCTATTCCTCATTGCGCAACCTTCCCATAATACCAACGCCTCCTGCTCCTCACGATCGGGATTCCCAAAAATTCCGTAGCCTTTTAGTCTCATTATCGCTGACGCCGACGAAATACGAGAATCCCGGTTTGCTTGACGAAGCTCTTCAGACGATACCACTGGAGAGAATATATAGCGAGGCAGAAGAGGAGTCCCAGGTCTTGACGGCCTCGGCGGCTAGTATGGGCGACGGCCGAAAACCCGAATGGGGATACCAAGATTGTGTCATCCGGGCATTATTAAGGTAAGAAGTGTTCGCAATGCAATCAATTCCATCCCCGTATCGAAATTACCATCTAACTAATTTTTCAATATTTGTAGATGGTTCAAACGATCATTTTTCACGTGGGTTAACAACCCGCCTTGCCCTGTCTGCCTATCGCCTACCGTCGCGAAAGGCATGACCCAAGCGACACCCGAGGAAAGCGCATATGGCGCGTCGCGAGTGGAATTATACGAGTGCTCAAACCAAGGATGCGGAGCTTTTGAGCGGTTTCCGCGATATAGCGACGTTTGGCGACTGTTACAGACGAGGCGCGGTCGATGCGGCGAGTGGGCTAACTGCTTCAGCATGTTATGCCGCGCCGTTGGTGGTCGTGTGCGCTGGGTGTGGAACGCAGAAGACCATGTTTGGACTGAGGTCTACTCGGAACACAAGCAACGATGGATTCACGTCGATGCTTGTGAGGAGGCCTGGGACAACCCGCGTCTTTACACTGAGGGTTGGGGCAAACAGATGTCCTACTGTATCGCCTTTAGCATAGACGGCGCAACCGACGTCACCCGCCGGTATGTACGCAAGAGTGAACACGCGCTCGAGAGGAACAGATGTCCCGAAGAGGTCATGCTCTACATCATGCAAGAGATCAAGAACATTCGACGCGCCAACGTGAGCAAGGAGGAGCGATTCCGATTAGAGAAGGAAGATTCGAGGGAAGACCGCGAGCTACGGGGATATGTCGTCGCTTCAATTACACAGGCTGTGACGCGTATGGTTCCTGGCACTTCAAGTTCTCCTTCGCCGCGCAGCATCCCACGAAGACCTGTCCCCAGACCCGCCGTCTCTTCTTCTAACGATGATCAAAAACTCCCAGCCGAACAGCCGGGTCGACAGAGCGGCAATGCAGAATGGGTTGCTGCCCGCGGAGAGAATGGTCGACGCGACCAGCAATTCCAAGATCCCCGAGATCCACCTCGAAGATGAAACCGTTCACGAATGAAACCTATTACATTATCACATTTACACTCAGCAGATTTACGCCCGCTATCAATTAATTAGATGTACCGGATTATATACCCCAGCATTTAGCATATCGGCCGGATACCTACGCCACATTGGCTTCTTCAAACAATGATGGACGACCTATTACCGACTCTCATTTGTCTAATAGTATACTTATTACCAGCAATCGAATCGCCGATTTTCGCATTCGTTTGCGCCTTGTACCTATCACATATCTTACGCATCCGACTAGCTCACGACACAAGCTTACGTCGTTCTCATTTGTGGCCCGCATTTTCAGACTCGGGATTAAAATCACCGGCGTAACGGACCTTTTATTTTTGGATTGGGTCAGCATTATACAAACTTCTTTGATCATTTTACCTGTAGGGAGAGGGATGCGGAGAACACGGGTTTCTCCTCGTTCCCGGCGTTCAGGTTAACCTGCATGATGGAATTGGATGGAAACGGGTTGACGAAAGATGACGGCCACGCCCGGTTTTGGAGGGTGTGGGAATCTTTGTACTATCAAAAAGGGGGGACCTGACGTAGCCTGGAAAGGTACAAGCAGGTTATCCCCGGTCAGAGCACCCGTTGGCATTTTCCCCCGGGACCAGCGAAGAGTCCAGGCCAACATTTTTTACAACCTTGTTGTTAAAGGCAACACCAAAGACTCAGAATAGACGCTAATCTATTGTTGGTGTACCTTCAAAAACTCAATTCGGTTTCCATTGTGACGAAAGCGATGTGATTGTGTTGATAGTCTTACTAACCCGTAGGTATGCGCTCCATGTTGTATCAAGGTAGGAGGTGTGTTACGTGTTACCAATGAGGTAGTTCTCAAGCCTCTAGATGAAGGCGGAGAAGCGCACACATTGAGTACAGACGAGGAATAAGTGATCAATGTTTCAACACTGTGTTGTGCAGGATCAATTGAAGGGGGTATCGGATTACCGGGGTGGAATAGTTACCCCTTTTCAGGTACGTGCACATTCTGGTTTAACGGGGCGTTAAGCTGATAGTTGACGTTGCTATACTAGACTTCTGGTAACGACTCAAAGATACTCATCGTCTTCCAATACTATACCATGACGATTTACGGTATATATACATTCAGGCTAGCTTTTGATGTTTGAACTTATATAATTAGGGGGAATTGTGGTTGGTATAGTAAGGTGGCTTGAAAAGTGTACTAAAGACAAACAAATTTATACCCCCTTTTCCTCTTGCAAGTACTGGTTGCCTACCTATTCAACAATATGAAAGGAAAACCCGAGATCATGAACACAGCATGGAAAGACACAGCATCAAATCATTACGGAATTACCATGAAATACGCTAAACATCCCCCTTGGAACTCGAACCAAATGAAATCCCCCACCAATTTCTCGAATTCCAAGCCCACCCTGACCGCTCTATCGCCTTCAAACACGAACTCCGCCGGTATCTTCTCGTCCTCCTCGCTGTGGGCCATCTTGAGGTGCGCAGTATACTTCGTCTGATCGGACACATGCTCGAATGTCAATGCGAAATTTAGCGAGCGATCCGTGCCGTCGATGAAAAGCTTGTCGTCTTTAACTTCCACTTTGAGGTTGCGGTACCCGGGGTTCCAGTACTTTCCCTGATAGGCGCTTAGGGGAGTGGTCTGTGGAGGAGATTTTAGTTTTGGTTCCTTGGACTTCTCGCTCTTACTGCCCTCTCCGCTATTACCCTTCGGATCGTTCTGATGCTGGCTTTGCACTTTACTTTTCTAGTGAATAGCCATGTCCTTTCTCACAGCTTTGAGTCCCGTCTCAGGTTTTTCCTTAGCCCGCAACGGACGCCCAACCTCGGGCACCAAGAGCACCCCATCAAGAAGCCAACGAATCCAAGACGAAGCAACGGCGCCCGCACCGAGCGAGTTGCCCAAACAAGAACACGGCCGCCCAAGATTCAGCTCGGGGACGAAGAAAGAAGAAGAAGAAGAAGAAAGAAAAAACCGGCTCCCGAACCCGAAGATCGCGCGCCGTCGTGGCCGAGCACGGCGTGTCCGCGGTAGTAGTACGTAGTACGTCTCGACGCCGCCGCCCCCTCCGTAGAACACCGGCGATGTGAAGGGCTTCAGTCGCCTGCCGCTCGGGTTCGGGAAGCTTCGGAGACGCGCGACGAGGAGCCCGACGGCCGCCCCGGTAAACGACTTGGAAACAGACGCGATGTTGAAGAGCGTGTCTGGCTTGCATGGCTTTGACTGCTCGAGGGATGCATATCCGTAGCCTTGCCGATGCGATCTCTTCGTCTAGGTTGTATTATTGCTACGGCAAGACCCGGCACTTGGTGCTGGGCCATAAGCTGCCGAGCCTCGGAGGCGAAGGAGTCGGATCGAAAAAAGTCTATTGGAACGGATGATCTATATTGGTTCGTCTTGTCCGTCTACTTGGAGGAATATTTTGCGATTTATATCTGTAGCTTTGTGTATATCTATTGTCTGTGGCAGTGCTGATTATTGTGAGTTATTCCCTGTCTCGATAGCTGTCGTTTTATGCATGCTGACACCTTTCGATGAGTATGCCTTGATCCAGGAATGTGTCGATTTAATGACTTCATCGTATCAACTTTACTCTGAAGAGGTTATTAGAGAGATTGGAGGTCATTTATTAATCCACCAAGACATGATGAATATCTTGGCATCGGGACGGAGACAATCAATTCAGGGGTAAACATAAACACATATGCGCGGACCGATGGCTAACCCAACTTCAAGTCTATAAGCTGCTAGTTTGAATTGGCCATGGACGACAGTAACTCTATTAAATAGCACCAAACGCCAGCGAGTTACTTCAGTCTCCTCGGATCTAAGCGGCATTCAACAGCAAACAATCCATAGCACCGCGACCCCGGGTCAAACTATATGGATGAAATTAATCGCATCTGGAGTACATTTGAGCAAATAATCCCCATCTTTAAGCTTTGGCAACCTAGAGGCATGAAGGTTCGTCGCTAGTAAAATAAAGTAGCAGGAAGAGTGTATAGTTCGTAGCAGCATCGTCAATGACACTTGATCTCTATAACAAACTATATCTAGGTACCCAAGGCACTAAGTATAAGGAGGCACTTTCCTCGATAGCACACGTGCAACTTTAAACGTTAGCGGGAGCGGAAACTTGCTCGTCGGGACTGCAGGAAGGTAAGGTGAACTTAGATCTTCAATTGTCTATGTACTATTATGAATGTACCTTGGTACCTCGCTCTAGGGACGTTTCTTAGACGCGGTCATTCTACCTCACATGTCGCTATAGAATTATGAATAAATATTTCATACAAATATGAGGGCATCTACAATACGGATTCCAAGACTTCAAGCAAGAAGCTGTCTGCAGTTGGTAGATACTTACATGTATATATTGGCTTGGTACATTGTGGTACATGATGTAGCTACGTACATAAGAGTTCTAGAGTAAGAGGGCTAGAAGGTGGATGTTGCACATGGCGAAAGGGTGGCTCCTATATTGCACAAAGTGTGTACATGAGGCAGTTACCCAAACAGACATCTTGGGAACCTTCGACCTAGTTACTACAATTTCCCCATCGCCATATTACGATACTTTCCTATCGTCTTATCTTCTTCCTTCTGTTTTCAACAACTTCAATAGAACTCTTTTTCTGAAGCATCCCCTAGATTGCTCTACCTAGAACGGCTCTCCTAAACACCTAAATTGTTTGAAACCGCTACCATGATGTCCATCGCCTTCTCTGTTTTCCTCGCCTTCGTCCAGCACGCGTCGGCCCATTTCCAGCTCACCTATCCTCAGTGGCGAGCCGACAGCTTTAACGATGCGCTCAACTACTCTCAATGGACCTATCCCTGTAAGCAGCCTCCTCGCTTCTGTCTCGATTTTGGTCTGATAGATCCGCTGATACTAATAATCTCTTGACGGGCAGGTGCCGGTGTTCCGTTTGGCGTCGGAAACCGAACTGACTGGCCCATCCACGGCGGTGCAGTTCAACTGGATCTTCACCATCCCTGGGAATATGTGCATATCAATCTTGGTCTTGGAACTATCGTCACCGACAGCTTCAACATGACCCTCACCGCAGACGCAACCAAAGTGACTGGTCGTGGCAAGTTTTGCCTTACCTATCTGCCCCTACCCGACGACATCCTCGAGGGCCTCGACGGTCAGAACGCAAGCATCCAAGTCACCAACAATGCCGCCGATGGTAATACCATGTACAACGTAAGTCGCGTCCTTGCTAGCACGATAGGAACATGACGCGCGTGTGGATGCGACGTGTGTCTGAACGGAAACTGACAGTGCGATAGTGTGCCGATATTACTTTCCGAGCTAACGCCAAGGTCCCTGAGGGCGCATGTGTCAACGATACTGGCATGTCGGCTGTTGTCGTCACCCAGCCTAGTCCGTCGGTCGCCCCGAATGCTACAACTCCGACTGCCTCATCCTCTCCGACCTCCACTCCTAACTCGGCAATGGGTGCTTCTGCTGGTGGCGTCGCGTTCGCTGGTTTGGTGGGCTTGGCCGTGTCTCTGCTACAGGTCTAAACTTGCAAGAGGACTCGGTCTTCTCCAAGAGCAAAGGAGATATGAAACACAGGATTTGTGCGAGATTCCTAATTGTCACATACTTATGCATGAGACCCCGGGCGTAAAGCTCTAAAGGATGGAAAAATCGCTACACAAAATGCAATGTCACATTAGTTTGCAATCTTCGCTTCGCCATAGAGACGGCGTAAATAAAAGGAGAAATCAGTGTTGAGACTTACACTCTCATCACTCCATTTCGTGGTAGCAATATGGACAAGTATTTGACGTCTATACCGTCATCCGTAACTTGAGATGGCCGCTAACCCTGATAATGACTCGCTAATTCGACCCTGATCCGTCGTCATGCATTTCCGAGACGACGTATATCTATAAGAGACGCTCCAGCGCTTGTAAGACGTTTTCCAGTCGGACTTGACTCCAATCGAATCAGACAGAGAAATCGGAAACAAGGAAATCAAAAATCAAAAAGTCCAGCCTCATCTAAAAGATATTTACGTAATTATACGCTCGACCATCGTCTTCGGCCCCAAAAGATTTATGTCTTCTGACATGCCTCCTCACTTGGGTTACCCATCTCGACTTGGACTAAGTAGTGACGACGACGCTGTGTTATAGTTGTGGTGGTATAATAGACGATAAGGTCCGAGGTAAGGCAAGATTTCGCTCAATCAAGATCGGGTCATACGTGATAGGTAACAGATAGATAGATAGAACGTATTCGATAGATGAATAGGCAGATTGGGAAATTCGATTGATTTGACTCGATCGGTCGTTTATTCGTTTACTTGTTCGAGGCTACGGCATTGGATGGGTCTTTCAAAAGCTTCTCCATCACCTTTCCCATAGTGATTCTTTGGTTCGGGTTCGGCGTCAACATCTGTAAGACCAAAGATTCGACACGGTCGCGCTGGCTTAGGCGCATCTTGGCCTCGTTCACCTCGCTGAGCCACTGTTGCATTTGGCTGACGGCCGACGCCGCCCTGTTGTTTGTGTGATGCGAAGGTGGTGGCGCCTTGCGGTTTAGGTCTGCAATCATCCAGTATAGTTGCTTAGGATGACCCTGGCGGCCACGAGCATCCGGAAATGGGATCTTACGCAGCACGTACAGCATTGTGATACCCAGAGCCCAGACGTCGGAAGCGGCGCCGCGAAGCTTTTGTCCGATGAATTCGGGAGGGACGTAGTAAGGGGTGCCACCATTGGTAGCTGGGTCTTTGGTCCGCGTGGATAGACCAAAGTCACAGAGAACGGCACCTCGGTCGCGTGCGAATAAGATGTTCGCTGGCTTGATGTCGTTATGGATTCGCTGCTTTTGATGAATGTAATGTAGGGCGCCAGCGATATCTCGCAAGATGCGTACGGCATCACGACGGTCGCCTACGAATAGGTCGGTGGCAGGGTCTCGCCACACGCTTCGAGCTGCGAGGTCCTTGCCATCTACATGCTCCATGTAGAGTGACAAGTATCGCGCATCACCACCATAGAGTCGCACGATGGACTCATGTTGTAGGTCCTCCTGACTTTGGTATTCCCGAAGCCAAACGTCTGCCTGTCGGATCACATTGCGATGCGTCTCCTGCGGCCGAGCTTCTGAAGCGTTGGGTCCTCGGGTCTTGAGCACCTTGACTGTGATGACACCATCTGGTACGTGAGAATGCTCTGCCGTAAATACGGAGGACGCACCCGTCTTCGCTATTTGATCGCGCTTCGTCAGTCGGTACTGATCTAGCTCGCATCCTCCAGGAATAGCGGCCGTCTCATCCTTCTGGACCTCCAGCAGAGCATGGCCATTGGGAATAGCAACCTCCTTCGTCTTGGAGGCATTGGGATAAGGGAACATGAGCTGCTCGTCCTTGGGGCCCATGAAGATGATGACGCCGTCTTTCTCCTGGCCATCTTCTTTGCGCGCCTTCTTCTCAGCGACGGGACTGCCCGGCTTGTCGTCTCCGGCGTCTGGCAAGAAGGATCGCTTGCCGAAGGAGTTTACGAGGTCGGCGCTGGAGATGATGGAGGAATCGGCGCTGTCGCGGGGTACTAACAACGTCGCTGGACGCTTCTCCAATATTCGGAAGTCAAGTACGGGGACGTTGGAGATGCTGATTCGCCAGGTACCCGGAGACAGATCCTTGGTAGTTCCCGGCACGATCTCTTGATCTAGGTT
The DNA here is from genome assembly GCA_002120315.1 of Hypoxylon sp. CI-4A. Classification (NCBI taxonomy): domain Eukaryota; kingdom Fungi; phylum Ascomycota; class Sordariomycetes; order Xylariales; family Hypoxylaceae; genus Hypoxylon; species Hypoxylon sp. CI-4A. The sequence goes on from KZ111585.1 coordinate 21,496, forward strand.
CCCGCTGGCGGGATCTTGGGATACCCTGGCGAGAGCGATAGGTACATCTGACTTGTTAAATAATATCAAGCTGTCGCTGGCTGGATCATAGTACAGCTCACACCATATCGGCGGCCTGCTCTCATTTTCGCTTGATGGTATTCGGATGGAGAAGTTGATGTCTCTAGAAGTCTGAGTCACCGCTAGAACCTTAGATCGCGGCTGCGAAGAATCGGCTACTTCAGCACGCAGAGCAAGCCATTGCATATTGTCATATCCAGGGCTGACCGAGCGGTTTCCCGTCAATGGTCGTACCAAGATACGGATGCCTTGCTTATGATGATCTTCCTCGATGACAAGAGAATCTAGAGGGATGGTGTCATGGTGCGCATCTTCAAACTCGTCAAGCTGTATACCTCCGAGGAGTCTCTGTTGGAGCTCTTCGGTGGTAAACGGCTCCGTCTTCTCCTCAGAAGGAAATACTTCCGCCATTGCGAGGATTAAGATGGAAATTAGATAGAAACAGGTGTTATTAGAGAAAAAAGGAGACGAAAAGGAGAAGAAGTTTTGAATATTATGTTAGATAGGTACAATAGTATAGACAGTGGTTTGTTTTGAGTGTATGTTGTATGCAGTATAGGTTGGTAGCTGACAGAAGAGAAAAAGGAAAATGCAGAATTCGATGAGAAGGAAATGGGAAATTCAACACAAGCGCTTCGAGGAATTATCGGAGCGCAGCTTGTAACAGAAGAAATGCGTCCGCCTGTATTCTCGAGAAGAGGAAATTGTCAGGTGGACAGTTCTCAGGACAGTTTCAGTTGATGAAAACCACCTCAGGCAAGCTCAGGAAGGCCTTTGGTAGGTAGAGTCATAAAGTCATTTCATAGTAAAGCTTCAGAAAAAGGTGAGATGCTGTGCGGCTGATCCTACCCTTTTCTCTCTGGGGGGAAGACAGGATAGATCGGCTGCCTAGGGTCAGGTCAGTTAACCTACCTTGCCATTCCGGTCTCTCTACTGCTGGTGCTAGACCTGCCCGGGAAGAAATGTCCTATTATTAATACCCTTGGCTGGCCTGATGCAGATAGTCTGCCTTATTCTTATCCTTATATAAGAATAAGGCAGAAAAGGCGTCAGGAAGAGTGATGTCGAACAACCAAGTAGCTTATCTCTGTATGGAGGAGCGGAGGTACTTAAGAAAGAATCAACGTTTCTTTCATGTCACGAGCGCTTCTAGGGCTGAATGCTCGACATTGTATGCTGCAGCACCGTATTCGCTACAGTAATAGAAGATGGGAAATTGGGGGTCGCGGCCCGCCGCATGAACAGTCCCAAGTGACTCGAAGACCAACTGTGTCTCATTAGTTTGGTCGGGGGATGAGGGGTGCGGATGGGCTCAGCGCTGTCAAGTGATTCGATACATAGTAGAAAGTACTAGGTATTAAAGAGGGTAATCGGCACCCTTTTTCGGCCCCCAACATTCCTATGGATCCAATGGTGGCTGGGTAAGCTGAGATTTGCTGAGCCTTTACACCGCCGAGGAACGGATATGGCCTGCAGGATGTAGCCTGCTTGATACGGTCTAGACTGGTTTTGCCGACAAGTAATCATAGTGTACTGGGCAGGTATCACTCTGTTGTCTGTTTATGACTTTGTTAAAGTTGAACGTTATTATGAAAGCTGGTATTTGTGATGAGTTAGTTCAAGCGAGTATCGTCTATCGACTCATATAATGATGAGATGAAATGATGTAAAACTAAGTGCGATGTGTGGCGTAAGAACTTGAAGTTTATCGACTCCAAAGCTAACGAAGGCCGAGTTCTGAATGACTTCAATCCTGGCAGCCTGGGAAGTCACCAGGGTCGCTTCACTAGAAACTTAGTCATCCGAAAGTTCTTCAACTTCCTAATAGTAGCAAGTTATTGCCGTCATTCGGAATGTTGCGTGCTTCGGTGCTTCTAATTCTGGCAAATGGAAAGATTTGAATGGTCAAGAGAATCCGAGGGAATTCGATTGAAGTGGTGTGGTCCGTGTGTATGGTGTGAGTGGGTCGGTGAGGTAAAATATCCCCACTCTTGATTTAGTCGTCATTTTGATTGGAAGATATAAAATACACTTTCTTCCCTTCTTCATTGATTGGCCAACTTCCCAGACAATGTGCCCATAACTTCCGGGAACGATGTTCCTTAGTGGCGTTAGATACCTGGGTATTAGCCCCCAAATTGACTGCCTTAGAATTTTAAGGCATCAACTCGTAGGTATGGTACCAACCCGGTTCCCACTTTGTCTCCCGTTCACCGTTCGCCTGCACAATCTCAACACAAGGGAAAACACACTGTGATCATAGGCACTCATCGTGAATCACAACAAAGACCCTCGAGCCCAGATTCATAACCGACTACTGGTTTAGTAAAAACAATCCGAAATAAGTCAAAGAAGACGACCTTTACAATTTATCACCAAGATGTCTTCTATATCCAGAGTTTAGATGGCCTCATTCCCTACGATCAAGCCTATGTATTCAATTCCCATCGAATTAGACTGTACCAAAACCCTTTTTTCAATACCGCATCAGTATACCACCCTAATACCACCTATCTACCCCCTATAATATCTACAAATACAGCATACGAACCCTACGAAGCGTACAATCGATCGAACCAAGATACGAATCCTGTCACCCGTGGCCCGATTGGGAGGGAGAGAGTTCTAAACTGGTCGACGCGATAACGCACCGCACCCTACCCTTCACATACTTGCCGCTAGAGAATGGATGATCCTGGTTTATCATGGCCTGCTTGGAAGTTTGGGATGAAGAGAGATGATCTCTTCACTAAGCTCCACGACAACTATAACACCATCGCCTTCTCGATTCAAGACCCCGAGGCCTTTCACCACGATGTCTACGAGATCTCTACCACGGCGAACACCATCGATGAGTTTCACCACATGCTAGCCGATCGCAAGCAGCAGCGTCTAAGCGAACTAAACCAAAGTTTAGAGTCTGCTTCGGTCGAGATTATTGCTAACCCGAATCTCATCGGTACTGAGCAGTGGCATCTCGCCATTCAACTCTTTCGCACCAAATCACTTGACTCACTTGTGAGATACTTTGCTTCCTACTTACCAGAAGAACATCCCTGGTATAATGAAACCGATGATCCGACCTCGAAGCCTTTTTTCGACGAGCCGGAAGACGAGTAAGTTCAGTTTACTGTTATTTACTATTCCGTCTAACATATCTCGTGAGACGATCTGTTGTCCACGAGCGTGTTCCGACCGAAATTCGAATTTTCGACTATTGGTGAAGCATTCAAAGTGGTGATACTAACTAGTGTTGAAGCGGTCCTTTTATGACCTACGAGCCTCTTTCTATCAATACCTCTATGGCATCCTCTATCCCGGCAAGCCATCTTCCTCCATCTCCTCGATCGCTTACGATGTGTTCGGACGACTCCGCGATATCGACCCCAGCACGAACATCATCCTTCTCAGAACCTGAGACGGACTCGATGGTGCTTTCGGGAACTTTGTCGCGCGGTTTTGATTACGAAGAAACATCGCAGTTTGATGATCCGGATACTCCAACGACTTCTATTTCTGACATTTCGGAAATACAGTCTTTGGAGTCCCAGACAGACGAGTCGGAGGAGGATGACGATGTCGTGGTAGAGGATGGGCCTACACCTATGGGCCCAGTTGCCAAAGATATTCAAGAAGAGAGCACGAATGAGTCGGAGACGCCAAAACCTCGAGATAACCTTGACTCCGATTCGTATATTGATGAAAAGGCAGCAAGGATGATTTCATCTTCAAGAGGTAGCCCACATCATAGAAATGTTCGCGATGGAAGTCCGGGTCATATGAGATCAAGAAGAAGGAGTCCAGAAGTTGGGAGAGTACAGAAGCCCTCACCAGATCCTACACGGATGAAACCCAAGTGTCTAAGACGCTATGGAGGCGGTTGAATCGCTGCGCACCTGTATATATCATGATGCCCTTGTAAATATCCCGTAACGTTAAGTTTTTTCTACACCTTCTTGGTACCCCCAGGCGTTGGTTTGATTTCCTTTTTGGTGTATGGCGATGGCTTCAATATTGTCATGGTTGTGATGATTGCTAACTTGATATATACTAATATTTAACGAGACGTCTATGAATTATGGTGCTGAGGTTTTGAGATGTTGACTATCTGCTAATATATTGGTCACTGATAGCACAGCGTATGACCACTTAATCCAGTTCTTTTTCAGCTCGTTAATCTTGGAAACAGGAACGAGTGGAAATTGAAGCCATTGCGGGAGCGAATGCCCCTCTTCGAACACTGTCAGTGCCTAATCCATGCACTCATCCTTTCTTAGAGCCTGTAAGTATCTGTCCCTCAGCACCTCATACGCTAACAATATAATGATTCGGGGCGCCAAACTCCGATACACCAGCGCTGTAATGTCTACTGTAGGTACATAGCCCAGGTAAATTTGGTGAGGTCATGACTTTCACATGAATGGGATCACGAATCATGACAACTACATATTTTCTACTAATACGATGTATGATACGGATATGAGAATTCAGATTCGCTAGGTAATGTCTAATTTCTTGTATATAGCAATGCAATCATCTTTTCATCTCACATTGTCGCGTTGTCTTTACTGTGACAGGTTTCATCCATATAGCAAGCACACCAAGGTCGATCTAGGATCATCAATATTCATCGAGTCTGCGCATTCCAACCCCTACTGAACATATCTCCCTATCAGTCTATAAACAGATAGAATGCCAGAAACACTGAGAGAAAAGGCGACCAAGAAAATCCAAGGTCCTGACGCCAACCCAAGCCAACTCGGAGATCCTATCAGCCTCAAAGCAGAGCAGAGCGATAATGTGCCCACCGAAGGAGAAGAAGGCGCACACTCGTCGTCGGATGATGCTGAAAATTTAAACAGAAAGAACAGGAAAAACAACAAGAATCCAGAGGACGAAAGCTTGAGAGAGAAAGCAGCAAAGAAGCTTCATGGGCCCGATGCCAACCCGAGTCAACTAGGTGATCCGATCAGTCTCAAAGCCGAAACTACTGATGACGTTCCCACGGATAGAGAGGAGGGGGCTCATAATAAAGAGAAGAAGGATTCAAAGCTGTAAATGATGAAATCAAGGCGCAATAACACGGAATGGCAATATCGGTTTGGACAGACGCCGTGGTCCGGTCCGTTTAAGGATGGGGATGACTGACACCGAGGGTCACCTTAATAGCATATAATATTTTCCACGTTGCAACTCGCACCTATCAATAAATCAGATCATACCAATCCGTATATACCTATGGACAGCTGCTAGAATGCATCTCGAACTAGTCTAAACGATAGCATGTTTAAAGAATATAGTTCACACCAATATGGTTGCTTAGTGAAGCTTTGAAATCATTCCATAATCCAAACTCACCCGAAAGGCCGTCCGGTGCCGAAGGGCTCTAACATTTGTCATCTTTCTATTATACGTCACAACTACAGAGAGATATTACTCCAATTGTAAGGGACTAAACTTACAATAGGAAGAGCACAAAAACCTACCACCGGATGGCGTAAACCTGTTGCCCCTCAATCGGAGAAGAATATTATTAGAATATGGGAATCCGGGCCAAGACACCTCCGACCTATTTAACACTGTTAATATCATCAACCCTATCATCATCTCAACGAACTCGTACTCCTTTCCTATCATCTATTCAGAGTGTAAGCCGGTTGCATTTTAGAAACATGTCTCAAACTGTAAGCGTTATAAGGCAAACGAAGCCAATCACAATACGCGATGCTGATCATAAGACCAGACTAAAATCGAATACCAAAAAGATGGTCACTTCACAAGACCAGCCAGCACATTCCGCGATGCTGTCTCCGCCGACGCCGACTCACAATTCCCGGCCGAGAAGGGTCGATATGCATTATATGTCGCGCCTGGATGTCCTTGGGTGAGTCCGTGGCAACTAAACCCGAGTCATGAATATTACGTGAACTAACATTGTCTCAAAATCATAAGGCGCATCGCACAATCATCGTGCGCGCACTAAAGCGCCTCGAAGATGTGGTTGACCTGTACATATTAAACCCGTACATGGGAGAGAAAGGCTGGTTTTTCGACGGCGCACATGGCACTCTTCCCAAGGATCCCCTGTACGGCTTTACTTACCTACGGGAGTTATACTTCAAAGTCGACCCCAATTTCGACGGCCGGTTTACTGTGCCCGTTCTATGGGATAAGAAAAACGGTACGATTGTCAACAATGAGTCTAGTGAAATTATCCGCATGCTATACTCCGAATTCGACGCCTTCCTGCCCGATGAGTACAAGGAAGTCAACAAGCCCGGCGGTGGCTTGTATCCCGAACACCTACGCAAGGACATCGACGAGATGAACGAGTGGGTCTACAACACCGTCAACAACGGCGTGTACAAGTGCGGCTTCGCAGGAAAGCAAGAATCCTACGACGAGAACGTGTACCCGTTATTCGCGTCGCTCGACCGTCTCGAGGGGATCCTAGCGGGCCACGGGAAGCCGTACCTCTTCGGGGATCACATCACTGAAGCCGATGTGCGATTGTATACGACGGTCGCGCGATTCGATGTCGCGTACCACACTGTGTTCCAGTGCAACCTGAAGAGTATCCGACACGACTATCCGCATCTGCATCTGTGGTTGCGACGGCTGTATTGGGATGAGGGGAGTCAAGTTACGGGTGGCGCTTTTCATAAGACTACGGCACCGTGGATTGGGTTTTATGCTAGCGGGTATGCGAGAGCTCGAGCTAAGGTGACGAAGAGTCAAGTTGAAGCTATTGTACCTAGGGGTCCGGCGGTGTTGGTTGAGCCTTTGGCTGATGGCGAAAAGTTGTATTGATACCTAAAAAGGGGGAATAGCTCTTAATCATGACTTCATATCCAGATGCGAAAAAAGCAACTGAGATCCAATACCCCTGACGCAAGTACCTACGAATAAACCTGTCGCTTCCAACCCCCTTCATTCTCAAATATTTCCCCAACGGCTTTGGATACCACAAGCAAATGTCTATCATGATATCTGGGTGCAACCAGCGACAAGCCGACCGGTAACCCATTCTCGCCTTTGAGACCTGGAATATTGGTCACTGGAGTATGAAGAGCCTGAATTTTATTATTATTTAAGCAAATGGATATTTTCATTTTATTTGAAATAGATTGAAATAGATTGCTTACCGTCCAAATCGCATTGAACGCCGGACTCCCAGTAGACTCCAGTCCCACGGGCGCCTCGTCCACAACGCTAGGCGTGAGAATAGCAGCGTATCTCCCCGCAATCTCGTCAATCTTAGGTCGCGATGCCGCTATGCCGTCAAAAGCCTCAAGCTGGGCTGCTCTGGGTATCTTGAGACCGTTTTCGACGTGGTCGGCTAGAAAGGGAGACAGCTTGTCCTTGGCGACACGGTACTCGGGCAGAAACGTCGGTCGCCCGTCGCTGTGGATCACGATGCGGTGCCACTCGGGTATCTTATCGAATTCCGGGGGCAGCTCGATTTCTTCTACTTCCGCCCCGTGGTCGCGCAGGAGTTTGGCCCCGGTTTCGAGTGCGGCGACGGTGCCTGGTCCTGCCTGTGGCCAGACCACCGTTTTGAGAACGGCGAATTTGGCCCCCTTGATGGAAAATTTGGCATCGGGAGGGGCGTCGTCCTCAAGCGCGAAGACGTCGGAAAACAGTTGCAAATCCTCTACGCTCCGGGCAAAAAATCCGATGGTATCGAGGATCAGCGAGTACACCTTTAGACCCTCGCGACTGATGGAGTTCCATGTCGGCTTGAAGGCGTAAATCCCGTTGAAAGACCCCGGACGGATTGTGCTGCCGCCTGTCTGCGTGCCTAATCCGATGGGCGCTTGGAAGTCGCCTACTGCCGCGGCAGACCCGGACGAGGAACCACCCGGTGTCCTGGTGGGGTCGTGCGGGTTGCGCGTCTTCGGGCCATGCGTAGTTGATGCGAATTCTGTGGTCGTCGTTTTACCTGAATGGGTTAAGTTGTCGGGTACTTAATCAGAGGGCAGTCACTTATTTTAATTCAAGTTGTCTTACCAAGAATTAAGGCACCGGCATGACGCAATGTGGTTATGGCAGCTGCGTCGACCTTGGGCTCGTCTCCCTCGTAGATCGGGGAGTTATGCTGCGTGGGCATGTCTGAGAAGAGTGAGCGCTTTAAAACGTAGAATTCGACTCAAATCAATACGGAGTGAGGATGACCTTTCGTGTACATTATATCCTTCACTGCCACTGCCACCCCATGCAGAGGTCCTCGCTTCTCGTGAGGCACGGCATCGAGCTGCTTGGCTTGCTGAATTACATAGTCTGAGTTGAGATAAGCCCAAGCTTGCACCGCTGGATCTCTCGCCTCGATCCGAGCTAGCAGCGACCGGGCATATTGCTCTATGGTTAGTGAGCCGTCTTTAAACTTGCTGAGGGCTTGCGTCGCAGTCAATTGATATGCCTCCATTTTGAAGTTTGATCGGGAGAAAAATGACCGAACGAGGTTCGATGTGGTTAAGTTTCGTTTTGGAACGGGAAAAGGAGACGATTACGGTATATACCGGTATTATTACGGAAGTATTGTTACCGTTTTGCGAATTCGCGGGGAATGCGATAATACGGCTCTAACTTTAAATGTTTTACTGTTATAGTAACGTAATGTGAGCCGAGTACTTTTTAAAAGGGGTGCTATGGTTCGGTGACTAAGTACGATGGGACTACGATAGTAAAATTTATACAACAAGTAGACTATGTGCTTCGTGGATACTCAGAGCAGATATTTCGATTCCGTCGATCATCTAAATCTACATAATGTCTAAGCTTTTCGAACCAAATCAGATTGGGGCCATCAATCTCCATCATTGGAATTGAGTTGCTATGGCTCTTCTTGCCTGATATCGAAATGACGATAATTGGATATCGCTACCAATGGCGACGGGTATGTCATGATCGTCGCGTCGCCATAAGAACTTACCTGATGTAGATGAACCCAGAGTATTTCCCCATTCCTTCCAGATTCGAGTTATTCGATGCTATCATAGCAAAATCTGTTCTAAGGAATTCCAACCGACTATGTGTACCTGGTAGAAATATGCCTTCCCTTATTCGAGGCACTCTCAAGTAACATCAAGAGCGACACAGTAAGATAGTAATGTAGGTAGTAATGTAGAAAAACCTAGACGGTCATTATGACATAGTCTTGCCCAAAGGTTATTCAACTAGGTGCTTAGGCAGTTACCCATGGTCTGAATTGTCATAATAAGTTGAATAATCAGTGTCGTAAACAAACTTACCTGAACCAATCCAATTTTACGAGCGAGCTTCCACCATCAATCAGTCTTCTACCATCAACATCTATGCAAACAAAACTAACACCTATACTTCTTGTCCCATCCATCGACTCAGTCAATTACTAGTAACTGAACGGATGCTAAAATCACCAACCACTCTCTGGATAATCTTCAGCACGATCTTCTCAGACTGCATCGCGCCCTTTCACTAGCGGAACCGAAGGGGAATAACACCGCAACCAAGGAGTCCCATATCATATCCATCACACAGAAGCGTCAATAATCGGCCCCCTTTGAAGTCTATATCACCGGCTTACCCTCGTCGAAATCACCCCAAGGAAGACTGGAAGGTCAAGCGTTATTATACACATCTACCTGAATATGCCTCGCATTCACTCTTCGTATGATAAGGGGACTTCCCAACCAGACACCTCCTCAGTCAAGCATCTTCTATCTCCAATCCGTTGCATTTTAATTATTTACAGTTCTATTAAATATTATTCTAGCCTATATAATTAAGGCCCAAGAGACACGTTCAGTCATATCTTCTTTTACGGACTCTTAATTTCAACACGTAAGTTATTTCCATGAAGCTCTCAATATCAAACTTCTCGGCTAACAACATCTAGTCTCACTCAAAGTAAGCGTCCCACTGCTCTCCGTTCGACACGGGTTCTAATTTGTAGATGCCATTCGACCAATCGAATGCCAACCAATCCACGTTCTCTACTTGCAATGTAGGAGACAGCAAGGGTTTATGGGTTCCTGTGGGCCTTCTAATCGGGGCTCTTGTTGTCTTTGGGACGACCCAAATTGCCAATGCCTTTGCCGCTTTAAGGGAGGCAAGCGCAAAAAAAGGGGAGATAAGGGACAAGCTAGAGGCAGAGGAACGTACTGCCAATCACCTGCAGATGTGCTTGGCCTCTGATACCCGACTTACTACGTTCAAAGCCTTGGCAGAATTAAGGCTTGACAAGCTACAAGCAGACAATGCCGAAAAAGAAGAGAGGATAAGAGAGTTGGAGTTACAGATGGCAATCCTGTTAGATAGTTACATGTACATCACTAAATGTACTCGTCGTCACTTGTGGAGGGCATGTTCCTAAACTCTTGAAAACAAAGGAACCTACCTGTATGAATAGCTGGATCTCAACGCCGGATATTTTAGAGGTCCTTCATAGAACAACGTTTGGTTTGCCCCTACCTATAGTATGAACCACTGTGTATGTGCATCATGGCATGAGCTCTGATTTAAGTTAAATAGTTTTCGATCATACTCTCAGGGGGGTTAAAAGGGGTTAGTTATCGTGAGTTTTATTATTAGCATTTTCCCTACCACCAGGCTAGCTACCAAGATTTTACTCAACTCGACTCTTTGTTCGAGTATTGCGAGGCCTTCCCCCACTGTCACTTATTGAGCTAGAAATAGGTATATACCTCTTAGGATAATCACGGAGAAGAAATGGGATGAAGGGTAAAGTCGGCGGAATATAGATTGCCTTCAAGAAAGATGTATTAAATATGGATATTCAGACCCAGCCTAATCAAATCTCTTCTCAAACCTCCTTTGAAGAAGGCTGAGGTTACTCTCCTGTACGGAGATTTGTCTTTCCAGCATCCTTATCCGTTCCTCTTTATCCTGGATATCTTTCTTTAAACATCCATTGACCAAATCATCTAGCCGTCTATTAGCTTCTTCCAGCCGGCTTATCCTCTCCATTGCTTGTCCCAGGGATAACGACGCTTGGGCCTGGATATTTGAGCAAGGCTGGAGGTGGTTGAGGTCTGGTTGCGATTCTCCTTGTCGTATCTTCACGTCTTCTCCCCGGGTTTTTGCGTCTCTCTAATGCGCTACCGCCGTAAAGACGCTAGATACCCCAAAAACCATTATAGAAAGAAAGAGAAGACCGGCAGACACTCCGAACGAAATGCCTTCGCCAAGGAAGGAAACAGACGACTTGGCTTCTATAGCAGGCATCTACCAATACATTAGCAGTTATTGAGCATATGAGGTATTGGAACTCTTACGTTTAAATGATCTGATAAAGGGTAAGTTGGTGACGTAGACTTCAAAGGGGATCTATTATTGATGCTTCCGGGTATGATACTAATTTGAAATATTGATTAAAGCTATCAATAAATATGATATTGGGGATGAATATGGAGAGAAGAAGAATAGGTAGAATGTTGGGGACGGGGCTCCTTTATTGTTTTGCTATTTTTCTTCGATTCTGTAAAGAGAAGGAGCGCGATACAGCCCGCGAGGATCGCTCTAGATAATACTTACCTACCTAGGCACCTAACTGCGTGGATCTTGATCTTATTTGATATAGGTAGGGATAGGTACTGTTGTGCTTCAAATAGGGGAAGGCAGATTCCTACTATGTTAGGTAGGTGCACATAGCTGGTTGGTGTTGCTTAGAACATATTTCACAACGGTGATATCAAATGACTCGAGGTTGCATTAATGGAGAAACTACCAATTTGTTTCATTGAAACATCTCGCGCATTCTCGCTTTCTATGAAAAGCTAGTCGGGATTATCTTAGCTTCCCTCATCTTATTAAATGAGCCTCCCCAAGCCGCCAGTGTGTCCTTCTCCTCCGAGAAACGCGTTCCGTAAATCTTGGTCATATCGTATTGTCTGTCAAAGTCGAAGAGTGTCATTAGAGCGAATTCCAGCCCCGGGAGAGTAATTTTACTATCCGCATGCCCTGCTTGGAGACTGTATTTCTTTTCCATCGCTTTCCAAGTGCTAACATTTTCTTTTATGAAGGCTCGAACCTCGATCGGATTATCCTGCTCAAGCTTGACTCCTTCAAGACCGAAGTATTCGCAGACCACCGACCACTTTTCCTCCCAGCTTGATGGTGTTGCCGAATCAGCTACGTTGTACGACTCTTCTTTCTGCTCAGACCATGGTTTCGTCAAAGAAACGTGGATCGCCTGTCGCGCGCAGATCGAGGAGCTCGAATCGTTACTCAAAGCTACCCAGCTCTTCGCACTTCCGGGGAATGGTACTTTAGCCCCTTCGCCGTTGATTTCCCGAAACAGGCCGAGGAATATTCCAATGGAGGTTGCTAAACCGTGAACGTTCTGGTTCGGAACAAATCCAACAATGACATCTGGTCTTGTCTCACACCATCCCCATTTCTTCTGGGCCGCATACGATGTCAACCAATCATACTGGGCGTAGTAGAAGAGCTGTTCTTGTTGCGGGGACGGTAGTCGAGGCATAGACTCCTTTAGCGGGGGATAGATGATGTCTGTCGGACGTTTATCGAACAGATGGGCTCCGTAGTGCTTGCATCCTGTCTGTAGAACTACGAACTCCAGAGCTGGTGAGAGAACATCGACGGCCGTGATGGCTTGTTTGATCATGGCAAGGTTCTCTTGTACCTCAGCGGCATGATCCGCACTCGATTTGTAGGCTGGAGCATAAATGTTAGTCGGTTAGGAGTCTCTAGGTATATCATCAAGACGTACCAACATAGTACACGTGGGTGACTTGTTCGATACTAGGGATATTCTCCTTCAAAGCCTCCTCAAGCTTCTCTTGAGTCAATTTGAGGAGATCTATCCCAGATACAAGGTTTAATCTGCTATCTTCTGTCCACAGTAGCTTTTCCCGAGATACAGATCGTTTCACCAAAGCGTGAACCTTGCTCCATGTTCCATGTGAAGGATAATTATTCAAAATCTCGTCGACAAATGCCCATCCGGATATACCACTGGCACCAAATACGAGCGCCGATTTGGAGCCCATTGTAACAAGTTGGTAGTTGTTATTGGTATTGATATATATTATTTGGTAATGGGTAGATTGTGATGGTGTCGACTACGTAAGCATCTTTGGAAGGGTCGTTGGGCTTTGGAACTGTTCGACCATTGGAAGGTTCACAATTATGGGACAATATAGACCTACATTTCATCAAAATGGAACGGTGAATCGCTTACCCCAAATTGCGTACTCTTGACCACTGATATAGGGATCTCGGAAGGTTACACCTTTATATGACTTTCCCGCCGCTATCTTTCATGCGTTGCATGTGACACCCTATAAGACATCGTTGATTTTCTTGCCACGGAGTTACTCTTCACCCCGATATTTTCATAATCTTTGGGGTATACCTGTTGATTTAATAGGGTATGATGGGTATTCTTCAAAGGGGTATATGGATATACTAGATCTACTTCGGCTGCCGCGATGAGTACCCCTAGTAAGAAGTGAGTTTAGATGTGCTCTCTTTAATAAGACAGAAAATGGCCGATAGTAATATGTATACCCAATATATAGGTACGCTAGGTGAATAATTGCTTGTTTATGAATAGCATTTTCATCTTATATAGTACATTTGCATCCTTACTTTTCTTGCCCCTATTCTCCAATTCCTACGTCGTCTACCCCTATTTCTCAGCAACCTACTATCATAGCAAAAAAAATTGGCATTAATACGTTGAATTGTACCCAGGACATATTTAATATTTACTTGTTTTAACATTGAATGGTTTCATTTTGTATCACATTGGGGAAAATTCGGTATGAAGTGTGGAATATCTTATTGAATGTTTCATTGAATAACGCTTCTCCGTCTAGCAAACATTTTTTTAATTTTGACGAGAACGCTCCCCCAACGCTCTATGGAACAAAAGTCAAGAAGATCGACTACAGTACCTATTTTATTTAGGTACTAGGTTAATGATATATCTAAATATGACTAGAACGAATGAATCTAGCCAGCCTTTCCACTATGAAATGCTTTGGTTTATATAGGGTCCTACTGAGCTTCTTGGACCTTGTCGTCGTCTTCATACAAAGGAAATAAAAGTTATGTTTGCTACCTCGTATATTCACTTGTTATTCATTCAGCAAGTACAGTGTAGCCCTGTTGTCGTCGTCTTCTCCTATCATCTGATAATGTTGTCTTCGCCCTCATTCTTTTTCCCCTTCCACCTTCGACTCTACATAACACTTTCTTCACACCTTTAACACACCCCACAGCTCCTACCCCCGAGTAGCCACTCACTTCTCTTTCATTAAGTGCTAGTCCCCCTATTCTCGCATGCTAACAAATCTAGCCCCCTTACACCCTTATAGGGAAACTTCAACTCTCCCTAGTAAAATTTGATCAGATGGCCAAGTTCTACTAGGACATAGCTCGTTGTTTTTATTTAGATACCTACCTCTTACCTGGTATTTACCATAAGCTATTCTCAGACACAAAATCATCTAACTACGCTGCAATCCAGAAATACCGATTCGGTCTTTCTTTCCATCAGAATCCTCATCTTACCGCTACCATTCCTCGTCGCAACTCTCGATACGCTTTCACAATAACCCTCCCGTAGAGTTGGACTGTTCCATACCTCATCGTCGATTCGTTTCGGGAAGCTTTGCCACGTCTCAATCCTTCCAAACTCATCCTTACACTCGGTGCAATCGCAGCTATAGCTACGACAACTTCGAGTCATCATGAGACACATCCAGAAGGACGCGTCGTCCAACGAAAGCACCGACATGGACCGCAAGATGGCACTCGCCAAAGAAGTCTCTAATGCTGAGCTTATCACGGAAATCTTCTTCACGACCAAGGTAGATGGATCGGAGACTGGGCTCATTAACTGGAAGTATCTTTCTAGACAAGAGGTGATTGGATGCTGGGTGGCGGTGCGCAAGGTCGAAGGTATCCCCGTTGATGTCGAGCTCCCCGAGGATTACAACGACTGGGTCCTTGTTCTCCAGCTTCGTAACGGATTCGATTACCATGTCACGATCAAACAGAAGCGCTGTGGCATTCCCGGTAATGCCTATACGATCTGCCAACCTGGTAAGAAGCGGTCGTTTCAAGGTCTCT
Source organism: Hypoxylon sp. CI-4A (assembly GCA_002120315.1). Classification (NCBI taxonomy): domain Eukaryota; kingdom Fungi; phylum Ascomycota; class Sordariomycetes; order Xylariales; family Hypoxylaceae; genus Hypoxylon; species Hypoxylon sp. CI-4A. The sequence goes on from KZ111585.1 coordinate 36,658, forward strand.
TTCTTGAGAACTTGCGTCTACTTGGCTACGATCGCTGCTTGGAGGTGAAGCTCAACACTCATGTCGAGTTGATGGGTTGGATCAATCGATTGGAGGTACCCGACGCTACTCAACACCGACTCCACCACAATCATGGTTAGTATTATTTACCTCGATGTGCTTTTCTTTCCACCATTACTGTCTTATGATACTAATATGTCCTTTCCATCTAGAGAAGCGATCCTGGGCCGATGCTGTGCTTCGGAAATTCAGTAAACTCATCCAGCATGAAACTTCGGTCCACGAGAAGAGCAAGGAGTCCTTTGCCTGGGTTGTCGGAGAAGAGACCCAGCTATCGGAATACGGCAAGATGAAGATCACAAAGAATACTGTCGCTCACAATCCTCAAGCACCCGAGACCGCCGCCTCGCCGAACCTAATCGGGGTCTTCACGCCAAAGGATGTTGGCCATGAAGGAGCGAATCGTGCATTATTACTCCGGGAGTTCAGCAAGGAGTTCAGCAAGGAGTTCAGCAAGGAGTTCAGCAAGGAGTTCAGCAAGGAGTTCAGCAAGGAGTTCAGCAAGGAGTTCAGCAAGGAGTTCAGCAAGGAGTTCAGCAAGGACTTGTCGTGGGACAAGTGGCCTAACGAGGAGGTGCGCCGTACAGTCTTGCCTTTCACGAAGCTACCCGAGGATTCAGAGCTTGGTGGTGACTACGTTATGGATGGTTACTCGGAGGGCGATTACGACGAGTGTGACTTCGTTGAAGATGATTGCACCAAGGATAGCTGTATCGAGGATGAGGATGACTGGTCCGTGGTTTGAGGATGACTGGTCCAAACGTGACTAGGGGGAGGGGGGAGGGGGGATAGGGGATATTAGAGCACTGAGTTGAAAACAGATCTCGTGAGGATTAGTATCTACGTGACTAGGTACAACAATTAGCATTAGGCAGTCTGCATGAGCCTCACGATAATATCTGGACGGTCTTTCCGGTGGATAGAATTCCGGCTAAATTGCAAGCAACTCCCCTAAATAAATACCGGCCATACGGCACGATTGCCGCTTATTCATTCCATGTGTCCCCCCTGTAAGATGCATCCGCATGCTGTATCCCACGCTAACTACAGTGAGTATGGCGCTGTGCGGGGAAACTATTAGTGTGCTGCCTTCTGTAAGATTACCATTTCTCGGTGATTTCTTCAGAATTATCCGCCAACCGACTTTCATCATTTTCTAGCTTCAATTCTTGCTCTAGGTACGACGCGGTTTTGAGCATGGGTCAACTCCAATTCGTGATATTATAGGTACTATGATCAGTTCAGGCACCATCGCGCTTGGCAATCAATACGATCTTGGGTAGTATTCTCCGATATTGAATGCCGTCATGTGGTAGCGAAGAATACGCGAACGACCTCTACGGAACCAAAATGCATGTCCCGCGTTCACGATGGCAGAGTCCAGCCAGGTTGCTAGGGTGGTTGGCCATGAACCGGCAGAATGCTACCCGTTAATATCTGTATAATACTCTCGGTCTATCCATTCCTAGACTTGCGAGTCCGATGCTATTCGTTCATCTTCGTTTACCTGTAAGACACCAAAGCGGAGCTCGCCATTAACCATGCGCTTTCGGTCCTCAATATACCAATTGCTAACGGCGGTGATCGGATTCGCACCAGCTGCCTCTGCATTGGGACAGCAGCAGATCATCAGCTTTACCGATAGCGAGGGAGCTTTCCAAGTAGCAGGCGGATCAATTTCTCAACCTCAAATCCTAGTTTCGGATAATGATTATTGGGGAGTTATTCGAGCTGCAGGTGATTTGGTGAAGGATTTCGGACGAGTAACCGGAACCAACTTCACGTTGAGCAATGGAGAAGCTGAAGCCGAGCCGGCATCCTACGAATACGAACCTATTACGCGGAATTATACACATGTAAGAGGGCTAATCTATTTCATATAAAACTCCACGAAATAAATACATCCATGGATGTTGGATGTTCAACAAACTCGCCGGAGTACATTTATCTCTAATTTTTACTAGTATGAAGTGAATGAGACGCAATATTTCCGTGGTCCCGAATACGCTGCCCCATCAGCCGAAAATACGGTCATAATTGTCGGCACATTAGGACATTCTAAAGTCATCGACGACCTTGTTACTACCGGAAAACTGAATGCTTCAGACATCGAAGGGAAGTGGGAATCATTCACGACAAAAATTATTGAAGAGCCCATAGCTGGAAGCGCAAAAGCCGTGGTAATAGCGGGTAGCGATCCTCGCGGCACAATCTTCGGTATCTACGACATTAGCGAACAGATCGGTGTTAGTCCATGGTACTGGTGGGCGGACGTTCCTATCAAGCAATCTAATGAAATCTACGTCCTGTCAGAGGCGAAAGTGCAAGGACCCCCCTCCGTCAAGTATCGTGGATTTTTCATTAATGACGAGCAACCCGGGCTGTCGGGATGGGTTCAATGGAATTACCCAGATACGCCTTACGGAGATGGATATAACAGTGACTTCTACTCTAACGTGTTTGAGCTCCTTTTACGATTACGGGCAAACTATCTATGGCCAGCTCTATGGGGAACCATGTTTGAGATTGATGATCCGAAAAGTCAACCTCTAGCAGATGCGTGGGAAATCGTACTTGGAAGTTCTCACACAGAGCCGATGATGCGTGCGCAAAACGAATTTGGGACATTTTACACGAATGAAGGTCTCGGTCCTTGGGCGTACAACTTAAATAACAAGACGATTGACGAGTACTTTGTTTACGGAGCCGAACGGGCCAAACCCTACGCTCGAAACAGTTTATGGACTATGGGTATGCGGGGGTCTGGAGATACTGCTATCGAAGGTCTAGGCGTTGAGTTTATTGTGAGCATGTTAGAGACCCTGGTTGAACACCAACGAGCCATTATCGAGGACGTACTTGAGGTTAAGGCAGAGGAAGCTCCTCAGATGTGGTGTCTATACAAAGAAGTCATGTCGTATATCCTACAGGGACTAACGATTCCCGAGGATATTACTCTTCTATGGGCGGATGACAACTGGGGGAATATTCGCAGAGTACCAATCGATAACGAGACTACACGCGCTGGTGGTGCTGGCGTTTACTACCACTTCGACTACGTTGGCGATACCAGAAACTACAAGTGGATTAACACGATTCAACTGGAAAAGACTGCGGAACAGATGCAACTTGCTTACTCTCACGGCGCCGATCGTATATGGGTTACCAACATTGGAGACTTGAAGCCTCTGGAGATTCCTCTTACCCATTTCTTAGATATGGCATACGACATCAACCAGTGGGGAGTAGACGACGTGGGCAACTGGACTCTTGCTTGGGCGACTCGTGAATTTGGCTCGGAATTTGCATCCTCTATAACCGAAATCATGACACGATTTGGTATGTTCGCCGCGCGAAGGAAATTCGAATTAGTAGAACCCCAGGTCTATTCTGTGATCAATTACAACGAAGGCGATACGATCTTGGGACAATGGCAGGGGTTAGCGGACGACGCCCAAGCAATCTACGATCAGTTGGACGAAACACTCCAACCAGCCTTCTTTGAAATGCTTTTACACCCGATTTTAGGCGGCCAGATTATTCACCAGGTCCACATTGGTGCTGGGAGGAACGCGGTGTACGCAAATCAGCGTCGAAACTCTGCCAATGATCTTATTTCCCAGGTTTTGGCCAGATTTGATGCTGATGCAGAGCTCACAGCGAGGTGGGACAGTCTACTTGATGGAAAATGGAGACATATGCTGGATCGTAGGTCAATCTAATTATAAGTCCTAACTCAGCTCTATCGAGACACTTTGCTAATTATGTAGAAACACACTTCGGATTCGATGGATATTGGCAGCAACCAATGCGAAATACTCTCCCTTCCATGGCTTACGTTCAAACGTCAGTATCTGCAGTATCAGGTAGCGTCGGAATTGCCATAGAAGGGTCAAATGCTACCATTCCAGGCGACGATAAATACCATGCCAACTCTGGGTCTACCCTAGTGCTTCCGCCACTTGACCCCTACGGTCCGGTGATACGATGGTTCGACGTATTTTCGCGCGGCACGGTGAACTGTGACTGGCAGGCTCAAACGGATCTACCATGGGTGAAGTTATCATCCTACCAAGGAACCGTCGGTCCCGACAATGGTACAGATTTGCGCGTTTATGTTTCAGTAGACTGGGATAATGCACCGCAAGTTACCAACGACACGGTAGCCAATATCAACTTCTCGACAAGTTGTGGTCGTGAGGGCTTTTCGAGTTGGTTCGGCAAGCCGATTGTGCAACTCCCAATCAACTCACGGACCATACCATCAACCTTCACAGAGGGCTTCGTCGAGTCAGATAAGCATGTCGCCATTGAGGGTCCGCATTATCAACGCATCTACACACCGTCCGATGTATCGCCTGATTCAGAGATCACATATCACACATTAAAGAACTATGGACGCACACTTGGCGGCGTTACCCTTTGGCCGCAAACCACGCCACCTCAGACTACCGAATCGGCACCGGCTCTCGAATACGATTTGTATCTATTCACCAACATATCGAAAGCCAATGTGACTCTATATCTTTCTCCTACACAGAACTATCTGTCCGACAATACACCCCTGGAATTCGCCGTATCCTTATTCCCCGCGGGCGCAGAGCAGGCCGAACCACAAGTAGTCCAATTCGTCGGCGAAAGCGTCGGAGCGGGCATGCCACCCGGATGGGCCAGCGCTGTAGCTGATAGCATCTGGGGACTTGACCCCGTGCACAAGACCACGACGACTTGGAATGTTGCACAAGAAGGGGCTTACACGCTTAGGATCTGGGGATTGGCGCCAAGTGTCATCGTGCAGAAGATTGTTGTCGACTTGGGTGGTGTTCGACCTAGTTACTTAGGGCCGCCGGAGAACTTTCTTGTTGAGAGGGATGAGCTTGGGTTGTATAATCAGACGAGCTTCGCGGATGTGTTGAGTAGATAGGAGATAGCTAGGGATTGGTATTGCCAACTAATAGAATCATTGCTCAGGTTTCAAAGAGGGTCATACCTAATATCCCAAAATAAATGATTTATGCTCATAAGTTATTCATTTATTACTCCTGTTTAAATATTTTAAATCGGAAATATTATAAAACAGTAAGGCTATCCTAAGACATGCGTGCAAAACACGAAATCGGGTATTATAACTTCCTTAATATACCTAATATGTTTCGAAGCCATATCATGTCAAGTGTCAAGTCGTGCAGTTTGCATCAAAAAGTGACAAAATACTACAATTCATTAGCCTTCTCTCTGGGTATTAGCCGGCACACCTGTACCTATACCTTTCAGGGGCATCGAACATTTTCAGAGATATATGCTCTTGTGCTCCCCATCGGCTTACTTTGGTGACTCAACATGGGCCTTCGAGAAAGACTCAAGATCATATTAATTTAGCTGAGCCATGTTGTATGTGATGATGCTGGGAATGTTACGAATCAAGAGCTGATGAGGAGGAAGTTTCGACCGTACGGAAGATTACGGAAATGGGAGATCGATAACGGTTAAAGCTCGGGCTATTGTACTATGACCCTTAAGCCAAGTTCCTTTAATTGGCTCAAAACACAGTGAAACAAAATCTGGGGTATGTGCGGCCAGCTAAGTTCAACCAACCAATCAACCTTTTCCGCGCCTGACAACTCTGTTTTGGTACCCCACTGTTAGCTGAACTTAGACCGCCCTAAAAACAAGGCAGGTACCGGTTGCTGCAGCGACCTTAGCGACGCAAATCAACACGGTCTAAATTCATAGCGACCCAAATTTCTTCCTCCTGTTCACAAGCTCCTGATGACGATATTCTTCTTTTCGCGACCGTACCATACTTCTTACAACCATTCTTCCCTTCTTGCTAACACAAGACGACGCCGCATGACACAAGGGCAACACACACTCGCTAACTGGAAATACTAACATTACAGTTGGCCTAATACTATTGAACCTGAATATTTACCTTTTGCTCCTTTTTTGCTCTATTGTTTATGTCGACGCCTCTAGCTTAATTTCGATACGAATTTGAAGGGGAGGCGTAATCGAGAAGGATACCACAGAAACAACCAAATATGGCTGCTGCGAAAGATCCAGGAGCCTCATCTATCACGGTCGCAGGTGAGACAAACATTCTATTATCTCGAGTAGCAAGAGATATGCTAACAATGGATGTTGAATAATAGTCCGAGTACGACCATTTACCATCAGAGAAGCTGCACAACTGTACGTCGATATCCACCACGAAGAAACCAACGCAAATACTAACCTAGCAATACAGACACCGAAATGATGACGGCACATTGTTTCTGGGAGATGGCTCCTTAGCTGCCGCTCCTACACCGAAACTCAGACAAAGCGGTATTCGATCCGTTATCAAAGTAGTCGACGACAGATGCTTGTATGTTTACACGAATACCCTTCTTGGCGAGTAACAGACTGACATGCGATACAGAGTATTCGACCCGCCTGAAGACAACCCAGTTCAAAAGTTTTCGAGATCGGTGGTGCCAAATGGAAAGAAGGTCAAAGACCAAGTTTTCGCATTCGACCGAATATTCGACGAGAACATATCCCAGACCGAAGTATACGAAGCCACAACAAAGAACCTATTGGATAGTGTCCTCGATGGATACAATGCGACCGTCTTCGCCTACGGAGCCACAGGCTGCGGCAAGACGCATACGATCACCGGTACCTCGTCGATGCCAGGCATCATTTTTCTGACGATGCAGGAACTCTTCGAGAAAATAGCCGACCGCAGCGATGAAAAACACACAGAAATATCTTTGTCCTACCTGGAAATCTACAATGAAACCATTCGAGATCTGTTGGTCCCCGGGGGTAGCAAGCAGGGATTGATGCTCCGGGAGGATTCCAACCAGGCGGTTACTGTAGCTGGACTTACAAGTCACCACCCGAAGGACGTCCAAGAAGTTATGGATATGATCGTTCAAGGAAATGAATACCGAACAGTATCACCTACCGAGGCGAACGCCACCTCTTCGCGATCCCATGCTGTCCTTCAGATTAATGTCGCTCAAAAGGATCGCAACGCGGCCGTTAACGAACCCCACACCATGGCAACTCTTAGCATCATTGATCTTGCGGGTAGCGAACGAGCTAGCGCTACCAAGAACAGAGGAGAGCGTCTGCTTGAGGGTGCCAATATCAACAAATCGCTGCTTGCCCTAGGTAGTTGTATCAATGCGCTTTGCGACCCTCGAAAACGAAACCATGTACCCTACAGGAACAGCAAGTTGACTCGACTTCTCAAGTTTTCGCTGGGTGGTAACTGCAAGACGGTCATGATCGTATGTGTCAGTCCATCAAGTGCCCATTTCGACGAGACCCAAAATACCTTGCGATACGCCAACAGGGCCAAGAATATCCAGACCAAGGTGACGAGAAACGTTTTCAATGTCAATCGACACGTCAAAGATTTCTTGGTCAAGATTGATGAGCAGATGGCTCTGATCAACGAGCTTAAGGCACAACAGAAGGATGCGGAGAAGATGTTCCTCGCCAAGTTTCAGAAGCAACTAGAGAAAAAGAATTGGTCCGTTCGAGAAGGATTCCAGAGAATTCAGACCGCATACGACAATTCGCAGTCAGAGAGACAAGAGAAGGTGAACTTGATGAAGAAGCAGCGTGGCATTGAACGCCGCATCGGCTTGTTATCTTCTTGGATCGGTGCATTTGACGCGGTCTGTGATGCGCGAGAGGATGAAGATTCGATGCCACCCAACCTGGTGGCGATGCGCAAAACGGCAGTAGGCATTCAACTGGAATTGGAGGATAGCCGACAACATATCCACCAAAGGCTGCATAAGATGAATTGGGAGCGCGCTATTGACGGAGCTCTCCAGCATAGTATCAGCCAGTTACCATCGGGGGATGGGCCTTCGGTGGATAACGGCGAGATCGAGAGCCTTACTAGGGAGGCTGAATTATGGAAAGCCAAGTTCGCCCGAGAAGCCGATCGCGAAGTGCTCGAGCAAGATCGAGCGGGAGATGCAGGCATTATGCAGGTCCTCCTCCACGCACAATTCGAGATCCTCACATCTCTTTCGGAGACGATAGAAATGAGCGAAGAAGAAGCGATCACACACGCCAAGAGCATAATTAATCGTCTACTGGAGACTGGGTTTACGGCTTCCTCGCAAGTGGTTAAGCCCGAGGGAGGAAAAATGCCTGTGGAAGCCTTCCCGCCCACCAAGCGTGGCACACCAAAGAGGAAGAAGACAATCAGCATCGGAAGGGACTTCAAGCCTATTCCTAACCCACAGCTAGCAGCAGTGATGGCATCTCAACCACAGATAGGTGGTTCTCCAATTCGGGGCTCACCTCGACGACGTAAAGTGCTGAACGCGCGTAGTCGCGTCTCATTCACTCCTGTAAAGAAGTCATCGAAGCGTGGAGTGCGATGGCGCGATGATGATGGAGAATCAGGCACCTTAGCCGACTTTGAGAAAACTCCTCAGAAATTCAACTCCTCGCCTGAACGTCGCTCACCGGAGAAGGGCGCACCTGAAGTCACTGCTATTCCGTTGAACTTGAACAAGGAGAGCCCCGTGGAAGAAGAGTCAAGCCCTTCACTGACCATCCCTGAGACCACAGGCATTCCTACAGCGAAGCCTAACAGGTTCCAGGCAGGTTTCTTGTCAAAGGGTCGTCCCTCGGATGTTGGCGGTTCACCCACACCACCTACCATTTCGATAAACCTCACATCTTCTTCCTCGGAAGGCGAGAGCAAGCCTAGTCCGAGAACTAGTCCGCTACGAGATCTCAACTTATCGAGAACTGCTAACATCAATTCTCCCAAGACACGATTGTCTCTTAGCCCTTCCTCTATCCCCGCGCCTCGCAAAGTCTCGTTGAGCTCCTCGACAGACGAAAACCAGCCACCGTCTTCCGACTCGGAGTCATCCCTCATCGACACGTCTAAGCTGCGGTCGGCAATCCACGCGAGCAAAAGACCCAAGCGTCTTTCCTCGCTAGCAGGTGGCGTAACAGGCTCGGCTCCGAACAACAGAAGGGTCTCGTCCATCGGGTCCCTAAGCAACAACCACAAGCAAAGCAGCAGTTACCCAGGTCCCCTGGCTTCCAGCGCAAATGGGATCAGCAGATTGCGACGCGGCTCGGCAGAGAGGCGCAGAAGCCCGCCCATCAGCTGCTCACCACCTGACATGAGGTCCATCCAATCTAAGGCGTTCACTCCCGGACAGGCTCGACGCATGAACCTTGGTGGCAGCGCACGCGGCCCGTCCGGACTTTCAAGCCCGGGTGACGGATCTAGCGCCGGCGCGACGGCTAAGGGTCGTCGCATTACTATTGGTAGCGCGGCGATGATTGGCACTGGCATTGGCACTGGCGCCCCTAGGAAGGACAAGGGAGGCTTGACTTGGAGATAAGGTCACGTTTACGATGATAGGAGAATACGAAATGGAAGAGGGAGGGGGTTGTCTTTAAATGAACCAGTACCATATGATAATGATGAGGAGTCTGGAGTAGGCGTAGTAGATTCGATGCACGATTTTGCAGATTGCGTCTGGACGGGAAGTCTCTCGAACCTAGAGGATGAGACTGGCGTTTTAGGTCTCTTTTTCTCGTCTTCGTATCATCTTCACCATCATCATCCATCGTCTTTGTTGACAACATGATCGTATGGCAGGCAGAAGGGCAGTTTTCGGAGTCGAGAAGTACTGGACACCTTCCAGGTTGTACTATGATAATTCCTTTTTTTCTCCCTCCGCTTTATACACAGCTGATTGTTTGAGAGGGAGATGGCTTATAGGCTTAGGGTTTTGGTTTTTCGTTTCGATAGCTTGAGGTGTGGTAATGCATGTTTGATTATTGTTTATATATGGCGTTGCTCTTCTGTTGCTTTGTACTGTAAGCTTCGTATGATAATGAGATTCAGACTGAGACTGTAGGAGGGCTCGTGATGTTTTGATGCAGTGACATGTTTGGAACTAACCTACCTAGTCATCCAATAAGGAGTAGGTTCTTCTGCAACTATAACTTGAACCGGAGTTTACCATATCCTTTCGTTTCCTTCATCGAGGATATGCTCCCATCCAGGCTTCTCGAGCCTCATAACGAGTGGAAGTGCCTGGTGCCGGCTGTAAGGGGTACAAAGAGAAAAGTGATGACGTCGTAGGGCTGAGCCACCAACCACTAAACCACGCCCTATCAGCGGCCGCTAGGGATGATTTTATCACTATTGGTACGCTAAAATTTGGCGATTGTTAGGGATCTCGCATTTACCACTATCGAATCTCACCATCACCATCATCAATATTTGAATCCCACGTCGATTCTGATGTTTCTTTTTGTACTACCTTTAACTCGGATCGAAGCTAGCAATATCTGATTCCATAGTTCTAAGTGTTATCCGATTGAAGAGGATATAAATCCAGAGGGTCTCGCTGTAGTTTCGGCTTGCTTCCCCTGCGATGCGACCGTTTCATAATTCTGCTTTCCGTTTGATGCGCAGCTGTGATTCTTTTTTTTTTTTCACGAACACATTTATGATCACTATCAATCACTAGATCAGAAGAGTAGCGAGGGCGTTTTTTTCCTCTTATTTCATTTTATATAATAGAGGTACTTAATAATATCCGACCATCCGAAAGACAAGATGGCAGACGGCGTTCATGTCCTCGACGACTACTACCTCGCCATCACGCTCCTCGTGACGATCGCGTACCAGCTGTTTTTCTTCTCGATAGCATTTAGTTTCAAATTCGACAAGCTGACCGGTTTGAACCCGCCACCACCACCGCCACCTAATTCAAGTAAAGTACCTAACCTAGGTACCTAACTAACCTCACCTCCAGACTTCGCAGGCGGCACCAACTTCGTCATCCTAGCCATCCTGACACTCTCCCTAAGCCGCCACCCGGACGCGCGCCAGATCGTGGCGTCGCTGTTCACGATGGCGTGGGGCCTGCGTCTCTCGCTGTTCCTGCTGTACCGCGTCCTCAAGACGGGGAAGGACGACCGCTTCGACGACAAGCGCGACCGGTTCCTCCCGTTCCTCGGGTTCTGGGTCTTCCAGATGCTCTGGGTGTGGACGGTGTCGCTGCCCGTCACCGTGCTGAACGCGCCCGCGGTGCGGACGTACCAACAGCCGCAGAGACAATTCGGCACGGGGCGCGACGTCGCCGGCGTGGTTTTGTTTGTGCTTGGGTTTGTGATGGAGAGCGTGAGCGACGTGCAGAGGATGGTGTTTCGCCAGGCGCGGAACGATCGGGGCGCGATCTGCGACAAGGGGTTCTTTGGCTGGAGTCGGCATCCGAATTATTTTGGCGAGATTGTTATGCAGTTCTGTAAGTTTCAATGTTGTCCTACCTGCCTTGCTACGGGATTAATGGATGGATGGAATGGGAAATAAATGGGCTGATGATGATTGTATGCAGCTATCTACATGATATCCGTCTCGCCCGCGGCAGATGGTCCCGTTGGCGGACAGGCGTTCAAGGCGCTGTACGCTACGATCGTGGGACCTTTCTTCCTTACGATTTTGCTCATGTTTGTTTCCGGCTTGCCACTATCCGAACGACCAGGAGCCAAGAAGAGGTATGAAAACGGTTTGAATTGGGAAGCCTACCAGCGGTATTTGAATCGTACCAGCATACTGGTGCCGTTCCCGCCTCAGATATATGAGCGGCTTCCCACCTTTGTAAAGAGGACAGTGTTTTTGGAGTTTCCGATGTATGTGTTTGATCCCGCAAAGCACGCAGATGGTCCGAAGAATCAGCAGCCGGGGAATGAGGGGCACGATGAAGGTGTTGCTTCGAATGAACGGCGAAGTGGTGAACCATTGAGGGAAGATGTTTAACCACAATTTAGTGAGGGTATCTTGATCATTTTAAAATATATCAAATTCATCCATTACAGTTCGCTCATGTGATAGCCTAGCGACGTATACAGGCTATCATCAACCAAGAGATTTGCGACTTCCAATTATTCCGCCTAGCATCAACACCAAGTTACCAGGCCATACATTATAAGACGTGAGTCAATTGACAATGAGTTTTTACAGAATCTTTAGGTATGGGCTCTTGATCAGGATACCCGCCATTACCAGTAAGCATCCCTGGTGTGTCCGGTGGTTGATCGAGGGATTCCTGGGAGCCGCAATAATCGGATTCCGATGGTTCTTCTGAATACGACTCGGAACCCTCTGGGATGGGGATCATAGCCGATTTGGTCCAGATGTGAATCGCCCTTGTCCAGTCGAGACCTTCTATACACTACATTATGTTAATATTAGACTTCATGGTTTTCCCGTTAAGGTATTCGGGGAATAGGGGTTTCTCGTCCTTCTCTTGTGAGGTAGGCATAATGAAAGTGAAAAGGGACGGAGGCATGAATTGAACTTACTCCTCCCTTGACGGAGACGACATTCTTGCCCTACATAAGTTAATACATATAATTTAAGTGTTTTGAATACGAGAATACTAACTGCTGTCGTATGGATTAATCTGGTTCCACAGTTCCGACAGAAATAGCTGAACAGAAGATATTGGTCATCAGGTAGTCATAGTGTACTCAGTGAATACTCACCAATTCAACATATGGCCAGAAGGTGTTGGTCGACTAGCAGGGTGTTAGATGCCCATTTGTTACTTAGATTAAATATAGCAAAAGTATCCATATCTCAAGAATGGGAGAGAACTCACGAATAGCAAGATAGAAGCTCAGCCCGCGGCATCTCAAACTTAGGGAAGATGGCAGAAGTGCCAAACGCGGAGCTTGTCTGTCGACGACATTCCGCGCAGTGACAGATATAAAGCGCGAGTGGTTTAGGAGAAGGCGTCTTGAAGGAGACAGCACCGCATTGGCAACGAGCCTCCATGGTGTTTGGTGTTTGGTTGTCTTGTGTTTCCTGGGCCGTGTACGATAATGGTCAGGGAAATAGGTAAGCAACAAAAACGTCTGTTTCCCGTACGGAATCTCACAATGTTAGTTTTTCTCTTCTTCACTTCGGTATTAAACTCGCAACAAGAGGTTATTGTTAAAAGTAATGAACAGAAAAAGGTATAAGCAACTGAGTCATCCAAGAACGAGTTCCAATTCTCCGCCGTGAAGCGCAGGAGATAGAGATAGCGTTGGTTGACCCCGGCTCGGTACCATTTAGCGTCTCACGATCCCCGCATAGCGTGCGCCGATCACATTACTAATCAGCCTTATATTATGGAACGGCAACGTCGGTTGAAGCTATTTTCAACTTGCCAAGTTTAACTTAGTTTCTATATATCATCTATACATCGAAAGATCCAATGCTGAATAATGGTTATCTACCTATGGATTTGGTATACACTTTTCCTTCAAAATCCACGCCTTCATTGTATCAAATCCTGTCTATATGACATCATTACATCGTGATGACGACGTCTGACTCACTCTTGCATCCCAATACATGTACCAACCAACGCGATGTCACATGTTACGGTGTTTTAGAAGCCATAAGCTTCGTACTCTTTTTGTAGATGAATTCATATGTTGATACGCATTCATTATATTTGGCGGGAGGGAGAAATAAGGAAAGCCCAGCGCATACGAAATATGAGGCTTGCTTACATAATATAATAGATTTGGGTGTAAAGGGGCACCGTCTGAGTATTTCGAGCTTCGGTTAAAACGCTTATGAAATAGAAAAATAGGTTCATATAGATCAATAAATCGTAGAAAAGTAGTATCGTATATTTCGCAGCCTATTAGTACGATAGCTCACGATAGCACATTCAGACGAGCTTGCAGTGGGAAAGTATAAGTGTCAATTGATCATGTCCCTATTAGAAGGGCGACAGGTGGGAACAGTTCCCCTTCCCAGGCTCAATAACAGCTAAAGCCTCAATAGGTAATCATCTTGCTCACATAACGAGCAAGCAACAGCCACAGTCCTCCACAACCTAGCAAGCAAGTACTGTACTCTCCCCCCTTTTCATAGCAAAGCCCCTACCAGCCGTTATCATAAGGATTCACCTTCGTGATTTGGCCAGAAACAACGCGAAGGTCCGAGTCGATAGGGAGCTCGGTATTCGCCTTGTCGCCTCGTGCCATGGCCATGTAGTCGTACATGGCCGATCCATCGACGTCCGGATCGAAGTAGGAATATTCGTGCTTGCGTTCGGTTCCGCTTCCAGATTTCTTTCCCCGTCCGCTTTTGCCCACACACTCGTCCCATCCACTGCACTGCTTGCAATTGCCCTTGATCGTCACCATTTTCTTTCCCTTGCTCTTGGTCGTCTCCTTTCCAGCATCGGCCTCGACATCCTTCTCCTTCTCGTTCTCGTTCACCTTCTTGGACTCCGATCCTCCCTGTGCGGAAGAAGAAGAAGCACCACCATCACCACCACCACCCAGGTTCGACCAGCACCCCTAGTACATGTCGACGTAGTGCAGGATGAGGATGGGCACGCAGAAGACGGCGATGACCATGTACCCGAAACCCTTGGCGAACAGGCGCAGGCCCTTGAGGAACAGCATGGCGGGCTCCGTCTCGTTGTTGTTGTTGTTGTCGCCGTTGTTGTCACCGCCGCCGCCTCGGAGAAGCAGCTGCAGGCCGAAGAAGGTGATGGGCACTAGCAGACACATGGCCGTGTACATCAGGACGTAGGCGGGGATGGTCTCAACCGTGACTTCGGCCGCGGTGTCGGGGAAGACTTGGTATGCCATTGTGATTGATTGATTGGTTTAGACAGTTGATCCGATTTGTGATGGATGGTTGGATGGATGGTGGTTTGGTTGTTTTGCGCTCCTCGAACCAGCCTGACCGGGTAATTATCTGAGAGTGATTTGTCTCAGAAATGTGAGTAGGGACAGAATGGTAGGTTTCTGGCTTAATTTTGAGGTTAGTTTAAATATTCAAGGCGGGTGGAGCAGAAGTGAGTGAATGAAGAGTAATTGAATTGAATGATTGCGGGGGATTGACTGACTGACAGCTGATCACACTGGTGAAATTGTGGAAGGACTGCGCACCACCTGAATAGAATAGTTGTGACTGGTGATGAGTTTTAGGTATGGATAGATGTATGTCGGTTGGTCAACGTCGCAGACGTGATCAGAAGACGTATTGACAGAGTATCGAGAAGGTGATTGCGTGTAAAATTCTCAACCACAGCAAAATAAATGCGAAGGTAAGAAAGAAAAAAGAAAGGGTACTGGGTTTCGAAAAAAAAGAGGGCGGTAAAGTATTTGGCTTAAAACCGAATCACTCCTGGTGATTATCTTGTAGACGCGACATTCAATGTCGATAACTAGCGCGTCGCTTAGATGTTTGCTATGTTTGCTGTTCACAAGGCAGACAGTTCAAGAACCTGAGAACCCCCTCAGGTCAAAAGAAAACGGAAATTTCAAGTCGTAGTAGTATTACTATTACTGTTGTTCTAGGTATTCTTTAATCCAATGCCAACCTTGACACCTGACAAAACCTGAAGCATAGAATGTCAACACCACAAATAGCCATGCCATAGTAGGACAGCTGATGCCTCGATTGCGACCCTTGTAAAGCATTGACTTCCCCTTTTGTGTTGTTGTCGACAATAACCGTATGCTAGGCCGCACATATCCGTCCCCCTAAAGAGCTGCAATGACGTTTTGATCATCTGGTCCAATACCCTCCGATTAAGAGAAACTACAATCAACAGCTATAGTTGCCCTGATGAGAAGCCACGTGGAATTGATCGTGTATTGTAGCCTCATGATTCACCCGTCTCGTAGCAGTGCTTGCCGTCGGATATATCATCTAATCCCGAACGTATCTCTCGACGCAGGAGACTCGGACATGTCGCTCCATATCGGACTTCGATTCGTTTACGGCTTCTTCCAAACTCCGACACCAGTCCAGCTTAGTCTTGTCATCCCAATCCGCAACCGAGAGCTCGACCTCCAGACAGCGAAGCCGCTTAAGTTGTTTCAGTCCTTTTTCGATCCACTCCTCCGTGTTTCCCTCCGAATCCCGTATCTTCACTGTTGGAGCACCTCTCTGCGGCGAACTAGCGACAACCCATGATACTCCTCCGGTCCCTATTCCGGTTACGCCCCCACCGCTCAAGATCTTGAGCCGGAGTCCCCGGAGTCCACATTTCCACGCCAAGCATAGATCATTCCACTCCTCGACGTACCGACCGGTAAGATCGCGGGATAGAAGTTCCAGTCGTACGTATCGCATCGTCTGCATCTGCCACAGCCGTAGTCCTCTTATGAATAATCGTGCTGCCCACAATCCGGACGCGAACCAGTTCACAAACACGAACTCGTTCTCGAGAAATGGCAATTGTCTGCTTTCGTAGTAAACCTGCCGACTTACTCTGAGCACAGCGGTGGGCATGCAACAGTGAGGTCGATCGTGACAGAGTAGTGGTGCTACCAATGCGGGTTTCGAAATTCCATCAAGAGTATCCAACACGCCACAGTCCTCCGAGCCTAAAGTCACGGCTTTGGCGTGGTAAGCACTTTTAATCGGATTTGGGTACCAAGGTGCGAATTGGGCCAAACGAATAGGAGTCATAAGATATAACCAACGATAGACCTGCAATCTAATCTCTAGAGGCAATTCCATGAAGGGGAAGAATGTATCATCTTCGGAATTGCTAGTGGCAGTGGTGAAATACGTGTCGTCTTCCGAGGACTCGTCAGTTGAGATCGCGCCTAGCATAAGAGCTTCGAATTCGCTCAGATTCTCTCTGTTGAGGGGTTTGATTTGGAGAGATTCGAAATCAAGGTTGGCGAGAGGACTGCCTGATGAAGCATGCTGCGTCTCGCATTCGGCGTTCGGGCTTGGTCCCCAAGGAACTACATTTCCACCACGCCAGCAAAAATCGTCATCGAGTTGCTCCCACAGCATGGTGTTAAGAGATGCAAGTATTCTAAAATAACTATATCAAGTTCAAAGAATGACAATTGTAGTACCTGATAAAACGAGAAGATGAATATTGTCGAGGTGGGGAATAAGAAAAGAGGTAAATAGATGACTGCATATCCGCGATATCCTGATAAAAAGAAGGTAGGGAGGGCACAGAGAACGGCACAGCGAAGTCGCAATCCAAGTGAGAGCAACCTCTTCCTTCACCCCCTCTTTCCAAGGCGGCAGGAGGCGTGCTGATTATATAGTAGCACTATCCAATATCGACAGACCTATTTATCATGTCCCTTGCAGCCCCTTTGTTTTTTTGTCATCAGTAATTCCGCAGAATCCAGCCAGTTTGTAAAGTAACCGGCCATTGACCGCCATCAGGAACGCTCAAGCGGACCAATCAGATATCAAATCGTCAGCAACAGATGCCGTACCGGTTATAAAAGTGTTATCGAGATGGAAAGCGGGAAACCCTGCTGGGGTATAACATCAGCTTACATGGTGTACGGGTCACGCTTTGTTGGAGAGAGACAGAGAGAGAGCCGCCTTTGGGGTGTCAGCTTCCCGTCATCATCTTGGTTACCGCATTACCACAGCGGCCCGCTTTGGAAGGGTGCAAATCTGCGAGTCAGCTTCGATATGATTTGACGAAACGAAGTAACGAGAACTTGTAGCCATTCCTGCACTTTATTCCGATTGGGTTTTTGTTTCCCTTGATCTCCCTGGTAAAGTAAAAACACGTATTTATCTACGTCGTTTGGGTATTGTTGCATATTAAGGATTCGTACTCGGGTGCGGGTGGGTGTTTCGCATCAAAGCAGACACCGGCAAACTCCTTTCAACTCGTTCCGCAACTTCTTCGCTGTTTGCTTCAGCTCCCCCCCCACGTAAACGCCCATCTATCGGGCCGCGTCGGTATTCCCAAGAGAAACAACGCAGCTCAACGAAACGTATTACATGTTACATGGTAGTCAGATCGTCTTTTCGCGCTTACGTAGGGACGAGAAGGGCCTCTCATAGGGCTGAAAGGGTGACACGACAGCATGTTCGTGACCGGTAAACAAAAGCCTAGTGACTAAGTTTGCGTGCCACGGGCTTACTGTGTACCAATCTAGATTCTATCTTGCGGCTTATGTGCGTACCAGTTGAGGCTGAAAAGCAGGATTCCGAATAGTATTCGTCGCTTATTGATTCCATTAGTTTCACGAGAGGAAAAAGATCTGTGGGCTTAATACCTGTTGATTGGTGATCCTATCATCAAACCCGAGACCGGCAACATCGGGTAGTATTACTTTCCTACTAAGCCTGTACCTCAACCGAATATACCTAGGCTTATGGATATCATTCCTTTCCATAGTGTCGGGAGCTCCTCTTCGTCATCGCCACAACCTTCCCCACGCTGCTCTCTGGCCCCTCTTAAGGTAAGAGATACGGGGCTCTTCCTCGTCACAGCCTTCCCATCAGAAGTGTCGGAGGCGAAACTCGCTCCTCTACATCCACCAATGCGGCAAGTAACGGGTAAGATGCATGGACCACTTTATGCTTAAGCTGTCCTGCAGAGCGACGTTTAAATGACGCGTAGAAATCAAGTCCTCGCCTCGCCAGTCGCTGGAATCCCAAAACGAATCTCAGAAGCATGGCTTTGTCAGAGTCCTATACGATATTTCGTACAACATTCCTATATCAACGGCGAGACCCAAACTCGCCTCGGGTTGCGAACCGCATGATATCATCAAGTGGTAGGCCTTCCACATCCTTCGTTGTGAGGCCGGGTGCTTGGGGCGGCGGTAGTCGTTCAATCTCCATGATATCATCATCCCCTTCTTCGTCCTCGTCTGATTCATCCTCGAGTGACTTCAAAAGTCCAGTGCGCACGTTCTGAATACCTCGCTCGCGCTCCTCCTCGGTATAAGGATCGTCCGCTTCCTCGGTTACATAGGCCATGAGTCGCTCTTCGAAGAATTCGCGCGCAGAATTCCATATCTCTTGTAGTTCTTCCTCTGGTGTTTTTCCTGTTCCAGTAGGAGCTATCTCGGAAGTAAATTCCTTGTGGGCTTTCTTCCCCTCGTCCATTGCTGTCGCGACGTCTGGCTCGGGCTTCTTACGCAACAACTGAAGAAGTACCATCTCTTGCGTGCGGCCGGGGAAGTTGGTCGATGGATGAACGGCGATTTGACTAAAGTCTTTTGCCATAGGTGATATAATGTCAAGGATGGCCTGGATCTTGTTTTGTAGGATGTCGGATTGCAGCTGAAGCGATTCCCTGCAACACAATGCGTGATAAGTTAATTATTTATTCAGAGTAGAAATAGCAAGTAAGTCAATAAAGATGCAACATTAAAGAACTACATACAGTCTAGGAAGCGGATTACTATTGAAGACGTCTGCTTTGAGACCTGCGATGCTGTCGGAGAGCTGCATGAGCCGCAGTCGCGTCTGCTCGATGGCTCTGTACTCCTCTTGCGAAAGACCTAGCGATGCCATGATGGATTGTTGATGAGCCTTGATTGATAAAGGTCTTTCGCGAAGGTTAATAATTTTAGGGCAATATCTGCGCGGAGTTTGCAGGTCTGATTAAAATGCGGTTCCTAAATACGATCTCGAAAACGGTAATTGTTAGTGTATGGTATTGGTAGGCAACCAGGCAGAGTTGAGTTGGAGCTCCAATTGACAAATCGTAACTTAGGTACAACTTCAATACAAGGATAACTGCAGGAAGTCCCACCAGATGATACAAAGCTACTTCCTGGAGCTTTCCGAGTTTGGTATTACGCAAGCAGTTAGCACGGACGGGTTTCTCCCGCTATTTATTAAGTTCACACCCTGAGTTAAGTAAATACAGCCCCCCCGACTACCGATAGCCGAATGTAACGTGCAACACTGACAAGGATTAGGGCTGGGATGGACTTTTCTTATCAGGGGATCCATGATTTTCAGGGTCCACCGTCACTGACGTCGCATTAGCTCAAGAAACAAAAAAAACAACATGTGACGATGCAAAGATAATGCTAATTCATAAAAACCAAGTCTTCTTCATTTTTTACTACCTGCCTAGGCGAGAGGTAGTGTTATTAGGTATGTAGGTACATTATTGACTCCTCTGTAGGTCAACAAAATAAACCAGTAAGATAGCCAGGTATCTATCGCTTCCTTTTACCCTTTTTTTATGCATCCATAAACTCATCCATCCTTAACGCATCGCTTAAATCCATTTCCCATCAGAAAGTACTGTAAATGGGTCGTTGGTTATCCTTGGGTATGATTGGACACCGTATAATGCATTGCCGCCTAATTCCATTCCATACAACAAATGGTCGATAAATCACATGAGAAAGTCGTTCAACGAAGACAGTTACTCGTTATGCGAACCGGCTTGGTCGACGACGATATCTCCGGTCTCGTGACCATATTTGTCGACAGGAGGGAATCTTGCTCTACGCTCGAGATCATCTAGAGGCAAGAAGGAGCGGATGTACCTGAAAACCCATGTTAGCAATTTGTTACGCCAATATTGATTCCAATGATCAACTTACTTGTTAGTGCCATTGTCATTGGGGTTGTAATCCCACGCCTCAAACCTGCCCTTGTTCAAGGCATCCCAAACAAGTCTTCGAGTTCGTTGAGATAGTAGAACTTGATTGGTGATAGCCTCAAAGTCCCATCGAGCCTTGGCTTCGG
Source organism: Hypoxylon sp. CI-4A (assembly GCA_002120315.1). NCBI lineage: Eukaryota > Fungi > Ascomycota > Sordariomycetes > Xylariales > Hypoxylaceae > Hypoxylon > Hypoxylon sp. CI-4A. The sequence continues at coordinate 57,230 of KZ111585.1, forward strand.
CCTCAAACTTCTCGAATTTCTCCTTGGATTCCTCTTCCTCGGGAGTGAGCCCCTCCTTCTTGTCTGCAAGCTTGGCCAGGTTGACAAGCTCCAAAGGATCTCTCTCAAGGTTGTAGAGTTGTGGAGGGTCGGTCGGGCAGGTGATGTACTTCCAAGGTCCACGTCGAATCATCATGTATGGACTGATGGTGCCTTCACCTGTGTACTCTGCAATAACAGTGTCATGACCCTCTTTACCCTGAAGATGCGGAAGTAGGGAAAGGCCATCCATAGGTAGACCAGGAATGGGCTTGGTGCCGACAAGATCGCACAGCGTGGGGAGAATGTCAAGAGTAGATACGTTCTGCGTGACTCGGTGAGGGTTGAATCGGCGGGGATCGGAAATCAAGAGAGGTACTCGCACAGACGACTCAAAGTAGCTCATCTTGTACCACAGTCCACGCTCGCCAAGCATGTCGCCGTGGTCTCCACTGAAGACTACGATGGTGTTTTCGTCAAGTTTGCACTTCTTAAGGACGTTAAGAATGCGACCAACACAGTCATCAACATAGCTGACAGCACCATAGTACGCTCGTCGAGCTCGCTTGATCTGGTCGTCCGTAAAGTCCTCGTCCCAGAGATCGCACACCTTCATCAGTCTCTTGCTGTGGGCATCTTGTTCCTCCTTGGGAATCTTCACCTTGGGTAGAGCGATATCGACGTCCTCGTACAAGTCCCAGTACTGCTCCTCAATGGTGTACGGGTCATGAGGGTGGGTAAGGGAGACCTAGATATGGATTTGTTAGTTGGCTCGTTAAGAAAAGAAAAGAAAAACATATGCGAGGAGCGGAAGGCACCCATGGCCTCTGGTACTTACTGTTAGGCAGAATGGTCTCTTGTCGGGTCCTTCGCGGACTTGGTCGTAGAGAAATTGTGAGGATTTATACATCACCTCCTCATCGTAATCCAATTGATTACTTCGCACGCAAGTTCCAGCCTGGTAGATGGAGCTGGAGTTGTGATACCATTCCAGTCGTCTCTCGGGCTCATCCCAGTTCACAGCCCAACCAAAATCTCCGGGGTAGATGTCACTAGTCAGACGAGTCTCGTAACCATGAAGCTGGTCTCCGACGAAGTGCATCTTCCCCGCCAAGGCAGTGTGGTAGCCCCGACGGCGTAGGTAGTGAGCGTATGTAGGAACATCGCTTCCTATTTGCGAAGCATTGTCGTATGCTCCGATCTTCATGGGCAGTTGACCAGAGATCAAGCTCATGCGGGAGGGGGCGCAGAGAGGAGAAGGGCAGTAGGCAGAATCGAATTGAACAGCCTTGGCTGCCAATTTGTCCAGATTGGGTGTCTTGATTTGCGATTCTGGGTTGTACATCTTTAGCTGAGGAGCAGCTAGTTGATCGGCCATGAGAAACAGAATATTGGGAAGCTTCTCGGCCGATCCATTGGTGCCGCTGGCACCGTTGGTTGTAGGTACTCCATCCATTTGGCGAGGTCCCTTCAGTGGAATTGAATCAATATCGGGGGCCATTGTGGCAGGATATTAGGAATAAGAAGAGAAGCAGAGGGTTAAATAGACAGAGAGAGAAGAAGTCTGTTGGGAAAACAGAAAACTCAACCCAAACGTAGCTTGTTTATTGTCTAGGTTAGGTTCTAAGAACAGAGGTAGAGAATGATAGATAGAGAATAGTAGAATGAAGATAGGAAAGGTAGAATAGAAAAAGGAGGATATCAATATGGTTAAGTAGAAACGAGATTAGTGGGTGTAGGGCAGTAGTCTAAGGATCTATCAGTCATGAATGGAGATACTGTACGTGTAAGTACCTCTTATTCGGAGATGAAGATCGTGGAGTTTGGCTAAACACGCAATGCTTACGAGGTACCCTGTCAGAGCTACCGAGACACAAACCAGGAGCAAATCGACCAATGCAAGATGAAAAGGAACCATTCACAGCCAAGAACTGGATATACATCAATGGTACGTTGTTTTAGTGTCTGCGTCAGGAAGCGAGCGTCTACGTTTGTGTAAACGTTTGTGTAAACTTCGGGGATCAGATAATAAAATGGAATCGTGACTGGCGTAATAATGGCGAACGATGGCGACAGGTGCGCTAGAAGACACCGCTGTTTTCCTTCCCCGTGGAGCAGATACAGAGGCTACCGCGCTATTGATAAGAATACTCCTACCGCTATACCCGGACCGGCGAGATGCATATAGTTCTTAGCTCTTCGTCCTATCAGAAGGTCTCTTTCCCCCTACCTTTTCCCCTTTTGGAACTAAAGTTTTGTGCGTGATTCGCTCGGAAATGCAAGGGGAAAAACTGCAGCTCAAAAACTGATAACACGCCGTGGTGTATATAGATGATGCTCGTGCCGCAGTTGCAGTAGTACAACCTTTTATTGCCTCTTTCTTCTTCACGCCTGAATAATGGATAAGCTAGTATTCAGACTAAATGGAACTAAATGTATGGATGGGACAGCTGGAAACCTGGGGATACGCATTCGGATACAACGGGCCTTATCATTCTGTTTCACACTAATGGAACCGAGCAACCAGGATGGACTGGCACGTTTGTTATCTGATCCGGTAACATTTTAGTATAGTATAGTGGTATATTAGTATATTAGTAGCGACGGTAACATCTCGTAGGTAAGCATTCCCCAACTCGCTAAGAAAGAAACTTCAAATGAATTACATCAGCATCAATCACGTCAGAGTCCACCACTCTCGCGCAAGAACGCTATGTAGCATTATAGTATGGAAGTATGGAAATATGGAAATATGTGAGGGCTTTGATCTCAATTGTTGGCTGACACTGTACATGTATCTAAGAATATAACCACGTTTCACTCAGCCTAGATTCAACATGTTAGTTTAGGTAGGTACATAGTCAGAACGTGAGCCTATATCGGTGCGGTTGTGCGGTTGTGCGGGCACCTATCGAGATTCGATTCGATTCGATTCGAGTTTTGTCAGGTGTCGTTTCGAAACTGACTGTGCTACACAGGTAATTATACGGCTACATATACGGAATCGACGGTAAACAACGTGGCGACGCAGGAAATCCAACATCAGAAACAGTAAGTGAGCTGAGAATTTGGTTCCCTGGCTGTCTGGTTCCCACCACCCCGGACACTTCATCGGTCTTGTAGTATCTGCAATGTGGTTCCCATGCTTCCCGATCTGCGTCGGCTGTCGGCGTGGAATCCTTCTCATATCACCATCGAAGCCGAAGAGGCACTAAAATTCCCATCCTGCCGTAACGGATCTATTTCCCAAATCGATGCGGAAGCGGAGTTGGTGAGAGATTTCCCGCTTGCATATCATACATAGTTGCATAGATAGACCAAGCAAGCAAGACCAGACATCTCGTCACATTGGTTATGGCGCTTAGGACATGCAACATAGATACCCGTCGACCGGTCTCTTTTACCAGCTGATAAATACCAGTAAGCCAAGACGGGGAAGAAGTGACTGGGGGGATGGTAACACCTGACATGTCAAAAGTCTTTCCTAGATAAGAGCCACATCACTACCGAGAGTGGTAGAACGAGTCAAAAGTCGATATAACGTAATCTATTACAATGGTTGATGTCTAATGCGAAGAACTTCTGTCAATCAAAGTCGCTCCGAGGCGTGACAGAATTTTAACCCCTGCGTCGAGTCGAAGGTCCCTTACTCTTGGGAGTAGTAGTAGCCGAAGACACGCCAGAACTCTGGCTGATGGCCTTGACCGGAGCCTCCTCCTTTCTCTTTCCTCTAGCCTTGGCCGAAGGCGCATTCCAGTAATACACCATCTGCAGAGCCAAGACCAAGTTTAGCGCAAAGCCTGCCACGAAACCGTATAGGATCAGCTTGTCATCCACCTCCTGCAACGTCGTGAAGATTCGAGAGAGCGATCCGGCGAGATAGTTGAAGACCTATGTGGTAACATTAGTTTAACCCAACTTCCATTTTCCTGGGTGCACAGCATATATTAGGATGGATGCTTACCGTAAATGCGCTTAGCTGTCCGGTACCACCCTCTTGGAAGATAGCAGCGATCTGAGGAACCTTGCTAGCGACACCCAACACTCCCGCGCCGGCCTGCAGATAGCTCAAAGTCTGCGAATCGAGAAGGTTGCCATTGAAGAGGGTTACAACGCTCGCCGCCAAAGCTGCAACAAACAGCGCCGCGATGCTGGCTCTTCCGCTGTAATTCAAAACCAAGACGGTGATGATGACATTCTGGCCGAGAATCAAGGCGGTTTCTCCAAACGTGCTGAAAGGGAACCCATTCCGAACATTGTAGGCGAGGGAGATGAGATAGGACGAGGTCTCGAGAAGGTAGGACAAGAAGCTGATGCCGGAGGAGGACTGCGACCGGACGAGCTTGATGATCTGCGGAACCTTGACAATAGAGGATGCGCCGATGATGCCGATACCGAGACCCTTGGAGATGGCTAGCTTGAGGCACTCGGAATCGGTGGGATCGAGATCGAGGATCAACGTCTTGTAGCAGGTTTCGCCGATGATAGACACTCCGAGATCGCGAATAGGAGTAGGTAGGTTGTTGGTGATAGGCCGTAAAGGCTCTAGAGCAGTTCGTAGAGCTTCCATTGCGGAAAATGGGTTTGGTCACTGCCTTGCGTCTTCTTTAGTATGACCAAATTAGCCCTAAAAGATCACGGCGTGATTGTGTAAAAAGGAAGCTGACACAGAAGTGAGTGTATCGCAGGATTTCAAGCTTACAAAAAATCGTCAGACGCGAAAAAAGACGCCAAGAAAGATGCCAAGAAGTACGTATGTAGGTAACTGTCATTGTTAATTCGTACAGATGGCAGCCTGTGACCCTGTCAGTTGTTCGCCAGCAGCAACGCTAATCCTGAGTTGGTATAGCGGGGTTTTGTAGCGCTTTGACCACTTGACATCATTCAGAGACTCTTGAACTTTATCGCACGACTAAATGCAGACACTCTTTTTTAACTTGTTACTACTACCTATCATGACTATTCTCGCATTGGGTTGATTAAAGCGATGCAATGCTAGTAGCCTATTTATGGCAGCTTTTATTGTACAAGAATTGAGCTTACAATGCTGTTCCTGAAATTGCAATTGAAAAACGACAACCGTGAAAACAGCCATGAGAATGGAAAGTGATACAAGGTCAAGAAAGAAGAGAATGACATTCAAGACCTCAAGTCACAAACCAGAGCTCGACTGAACTTCATGAAACTTGCAAAGAGAAAGACAAAGACAATAGGCACAACCCTATGGCCAACTCCTGTTCCTACTCCCTGAAGAGCCATGGCAATATGCAATATTCCCCTGAGATGCAAGACAACTGACAGACTTAAGGCACCCCTTACTTCTTAGCCTTCTTAGCCTTCTGCGCAGCTTTGAACTGATTGATCTTGCGAGCGCACTTGAGGTTCTCCTCGGGCTCCCAGGTGTTCTGCGACGCGGCGAAGTCAACCCACTTGATGAGGTACTCGGTACGACCGTTCTTCTTGCGCATGTCGACGATCTCTTCAACCTGCCACTCTTTGGCATCGGTCTTGGCTACGGCCTTCTTGACGTACTTGCGACGCTTGATACCGGCGGGAGCGACAGCAGGGCGGGGTCGTCGACCAGTAGTCTGCCAAGTATTAGTATACCTATGCACAATCCATGTGTGAAGGGAGAGTGAAGAAAACTCGATTACTTACGATCTGCTGACTGATGCGACGTGCCGCAGACGTGGAAGCAGCACGAGAGGATCGTCGCGGGGTGACATAGCTGCCCTTTCTGGTCTTCACGATTGGCGACGAAGCGGTTGAAGCCTTGGTAACATCGCTGTCGGGAGAGTCTACCTCCACCTTGCGCGGACGGCCGGGTCGGCGAGGGGTCTTCGGTGGGTTCATCTCGCCAGAAGAGGCAGGCGTGACTTGGTCATCCTCATCGTCGCCATTGTTGCCGGGGTCCTTAGCCTCCAGAGGCACGGTGTTGACGACGGTTGCAGCGGCACGCTTACGGGTTCGCGGTCCATCTGGATTAGCAGCCGGAGTAGGTGCGGCTAGGATGTCGCTGACGACGGTGGCTGGGGCTGGTTCGATTGCAGGAGGCATCGTGTCTGCTGCGTGACTGTATTTGTTAAGCGCCGCGAAGAGAATGAAGGGGTTATTCATTCACTGAGCACAGGTGAAACTCGTCCTTAGAGAGGATGCGACGTGATCGTACATGATGGGAAAATGACACTTACTCGGTAGGTTTGCGCAGAGGATAGAGGCAAAGCAGTCAGCCTTCAAGAATGGTACCGCTCGATGAATTTCCGGCAGGTTCGAGGTGACAGGGCTTAGAGCGATGCGGTATCGAGATCCCGAGTCAGCGATGTAGGGAAAACGGTTCGATGAGCGAAAAAAAAAAAAAGACCCGATGAATTGTGTGCTTTGGAGCCAGAAGATGGAATGAAATCAATTGTTGCCCTGGTTAGCCGTATTGGTAAATATCGCGTTGTGGTCGCGATGGAAACGAGCTTGGAAAAGACTCGATGCTGCATTTCAGGTACTATTATTATTGTGTCTAGCGTAACGATTCGTGTCTATGGGTAGGTCGTGCTCTTGAACCCTCTTGCGTTGGCGTTGCTTAGGTGTGTTCACTGTTTGTTTCGAATGATTTATCAACATTTCGTTGTCCTGGAGAAAAAAAACAGGAAAAACAGGCTCGAGCTGCGAGGCATGGTGATATTGATTTATTGCTCGATATTACCTCGGGGAGAAGGATCTAAGAAGGTAGATACCTGCCTTGGTTATCCAGAGGAATAGACGCAACGCAAATATCATCAGAATCAACCGCTTATTTACGTTGAAATTCCTATGCTCTTCATGCGAACGTGTCTATTTCATGTAGCCGACGATATTTCGGATTTGTTAGGCATGAACCTACCACAGGTCCAGCATATTTTAGGAACTACCTAATCTAGTCTAAGTCTTCGTCGTAATCGTCTGGTAGTTCTTCAAATCGGCCTTCCTGAACAGCTGTCCGTACTGGATTCTCCGCGGATATGATCCCGTTCGCTCTCAATCTACAATAAATTAGTAACAGCCACAACGTATTTGAGGCCAAGCTTACCTCTCAAACAAGACAAAAAGTCTCTCGGCTTCCCTTTCCCTCTCTTCTTCGGTCATCTCAGGTCCCTCAGGTTGCCTTTCGGCGTCTAGGAATTGACCAGTGATAGGATTGACAGGTCTGTCGGTGATACCTCGAGTGGCGCTAAACGCCTCCGAGGCATTCTGAGGAACTGGCATGTTCCTGTTAAATAAGAAACCCGACGCGAAACCGTAGCCCACATTCTCGACAAACTTCGAGGCGTCCTGATCAGACATGTCAAATAACAGATTGGATATGGTTTCCCGTAGTTGAGGTGCCACGGGGTTTGTCGAGTTCTTCAGGAGCCAAGATGGCAAGGAGTCCGTTCGTCCAAGTGCTTCAGACCTATCCTCTTCCGTTGGTAATAACTGGGAGCGTATAAATTCTTTCACATCTGTTGGAGCATGTTCGTGGACAGCACGAATTACACCGATTAATGGTGTGACTGAAGCATCCAACTCCTCGCTCTTGTATGTTGTCTTTGACTTAGAAAGCAAGTCTATCAATCGTTTCGGGAACACGTCGGAGTTGTTATTAGGGAAGAGGGTGCTCTGAATATCTTTGGCACCGATGTCTAGGTTATAGAGAGCATTGACTAATGGCCCAATGGGAGGATCTAGTGGATTTGAAGTTGAGAATGACCCTTTGCATAACACTGTGACAATATGGGGTATGGCGGCGGTAAAAGAAGAGACTCTATCGTTGCAATAATGCGCAACATTGAAGAGAAGTTGGAGTGTCTGCGATAGAGCCATGTCTTCAATAGCCGAGTTTGCTGAGCTTGATGCCGTTCGGCGTTTCGCGTGGCGTTCAAGGTTCTTGATGATAGCATCAGCAAGGTGATGTTTGTCAATTAGGTCGATCAGGTTCATGTTCGTGCCGTATGTCGTCAAGAAGAGTACACGAGAAACTAAAAACTCGTCATCGCGATTGTCGTTCTTTAGTTTGTCACACGCCTTAGCCTCGTAGCCGAGGTCGACAAATATTTGCCGAGTCTCTTCTTTTAGAAGCAATGCATTGCAGAGAACTCGCAGGGCATTTTGAGAGGTAGTACTAGACGAACTATCGAATGCATGGCGAGTGAGCGTCTCGATACCCTAAGGAATTATGAGTTTTTGAGCCTTAAATTTTCATGAGTTTCGTAACCTGCCTTCTTGGTAAATATAGGATCGGCGTTTCGGGGATCTCTGCCATATATCTTAAGCTCCTCCAAGGCCGTATCACGTTCTTATATCATGATGAGCAAGGATAAACTGGTTAATTTCGGGGTGACAGCAAACTCACGGGTAGAAGGCAAACTATTAGAGGCGAGGTCTTCGTTTAGTTTGTCTATTAGATTGGTAACGGCAGACAACTTCGCTATATACTCAATAAGCATCATGCAGGATCCTCAGGAAGGATCATCCACTAACCAGGCCCCGTTAACGCCGCAGCTGCAGCTATCTGCGCACTAGGTTGGGCCATCTGAGAATCCTCTGAGCTGACCAATCGGTTATGAGATGGCTTGAAAAACCGCCAAAAGGCCCTTCGATAGGGACGAGGAGATTTCTGAGTCATTGTAAGTATGGATGAGAAGAGAGAGGAGGGAATAAAGGGGCAGAGGAAGAGTAGTAGGTAGAATGGGCCTGGGACGCTGAAATAAAGCAACTAAAAAGTAATAACACATGAAAACAGTGTGACGAGCGACTAAGACCACATCACTGTCTTTCAAATGGAAAATATATACATAATTTTGCCTAGACAGCACATGAAGCGGGGCTATTATCCCTGATATAGATCGTGTATCTAAGAGCAAACTGTTCAAGACCAACAGGTTGTAGTTTAGACTGATGACGATATACAAACAGGCTGCCGAGTCCGAAGTATCTGATAGTAGATCGATAGGTTGGACATAATAAGAAAATGTGTAAGACCAACCCTTTGTGCCGGTGCTTATAATTGTAGACTGGCACCAACCAACACCACTATGGACTCGAGGTTGGAAGCTGAGCCACCTTATTACGGAGAAATAAGATGATTTCGAGGAAGTTGTCGCACAAAGACCTATCGTTCAAGTCCGTATGATTCTGTCCTTATTGTATGTCGACCCGACTTATAGATGATTTGTCTTTGACGATTTCCTAGGGAATAGAGGGTATGATGTAGCAGGGATGGTGGATGAACCATTTGTCTAAGGTTGACGAACTTCAAATTTGAGTCTGCAGCTGTCAGCTGGATTAGGTGCAGGATGTACATTTGTACGTACCAGGTAGATTTAGCACATGCATCTTCAGCTCCACTAAAATAGGTACAGTACAGCAAAAAGTACCTAGAATTACAGGGGGCTATCTCGCGAAGCTCCAGCCACACACGCGAAGTTGTGACACTGAAAGGGCGTTGCTGGGTGCGGGGGTCAGAGCTTGGCAAAATATAATGGGTACGTAAGCAAAAGAGGTTAGCTTGTTGGTCTGGCGTCTCATTAGTGGCCGTGTTTAATTGTTTAAAGTGGAGCACTAAGCTGTCTCGCGTTCAATCTTACAGAAATCTACGCGAAAAGGTCATCGCGACGCGTTTTTCACTTTTTCCCTTTTTAGAATTATAGTCCGGGGGCCGTTGTCTTGCGCTTCATATCAGACATAATTTTATTTACTATCGTCTAATGTGATGAACGTAACGGCCCTCTATTTTTTCTAGTATTCGTTCATTTTTCGTTAATTGAATCACTCATTGGGTTTGCGACATATGTTTGATTGAGACTCTTTCAAGTTTTACTGATTCCTTTAGTATAGCACATGATACCTCATATTTCTGAAGACTCTTTCTGTGGTGGAAGCTGTTGGCTGGAGTAGCCATGGTATCAGAAACAGCTCCTGCTCCAAGAAGTCTGGAATCCTTGCCTGCGAGACCACCTACGCCGCCGCGAGAGAAGAAGCAAGAAGTCGATTCTTCTAAACCTGGACTCTCTAATCAACCTGTCGATATCCGATTAAATAATCTACACACACCTCCTAGCCATTCGCCGGACTACCCCGATACGACGAATCCGAGTACTCGAAGGTCGAGGAAGAAGGTGGGATTCCTGGCGCAGGCCGAGTATCAAGACGCACCGACCTATTCCAATAAAGAAAATGTTCGGAAGCAATCCACACCAGCATCCGCTCCTTCATCTGGAACCTCTCTTAAACCTGTCAAGTCCATCTTGAAACAGAGCTCGAGTCCTTTACCTCGCAACCCGCTTGAATACTCGGTAGACGGTGACGGAACAAGTGGACAAATAAACATTGTTACCATGTTGGACTCGACGATCCAGCAGCTCGCTGGAGCCGATAGAGTGTCAAAAATAGACTCGTACATGATGTTATCCCGGGCGTTGAAAACGTCAAGCAACCTACCCGATCGGATAGCTCTCCAAGACAAGATGAGTTTGTTGATGCAGTTTATACAACGAGATGTCACAGCCAAAGATCCTGAAGGGAAAATCGATAGCTCTATGGCAAACCACGCCTTGAGTCTGCTCTGTACCTTCTTCGCTTTTCCTGCCATCGCTTCGACGCTATCGTCCGATTTCGGCATCTTCATCATCGACCATGCCATCCGATCCTTCGACGAACCCTCTACACCCAAAGATATCGTCAGGCACCTAATGCGGGTAGTAGCCCTCCAGGACTTTTCGGCGAAGGTTATGTCATCCGATCGAGTTGGCCGACTGATAAATTCGCTTCATAACATCGAAGACAACGTCAAGGGAAAAAGCATCGTCATGTCTCGTATATACATATACCAGAAGTTGATCAAACAGTCGAAAACATACATGACTTCTCATTCGGACTGGCTACTGGACTTATTCACCGACATGGTTAGTGACATCAAGGAGATTCGCGCGGCCGCCATTTCTCTTGGATTAGAAGTTGGTTTCACCATCGCCAAGGAGAAGTCATTCTCCAAAAGAGCCATGGAGGTACTACAGATGCAGGCCGGCGAGGCCAAGTACATCGAGTATTACGTGAGTCGTTTGATGGGAATGGTGGCAAAAAAGACCGATTCCGCATCCGTTCCTCAAATTTGGAGTGTCGTGCTTCTTCTACTTAGATGTCCGGTCGAGAGATGGGAATTTTTCAGCCCCTGGTTGGAGGTCATCCAGCGATGTTTCAACAGCGGAGACTTTAATACCAGGCTCGAGGCCAACTACGCATGGAACCGTCTTGTCTATTCGTTACATCTCAACGAATCGTCGTTTTCCAAGACGCTCGGCACTGTTTGCCAGCCTTTTATCAGCCAGCTGAGGAGGAAGAGAGGCAACAGCAAGCAAGTGGATGAGCTACGAAAGGCCGTCATAGGTGGCATCTGCAACCTATACTACTACGCTTTCAGACCGAACCTGAGTGCGGCACATGTTGACAACTATTGGGATGCATGTGTACGCCCTCTGATGCAACGACTAGTCTCCGCAGAAACCGATAGCAAGCAATCAGGGGAACCCGTAACTTCTACTGCCAGTTCTACTTCTAGTTCTACTTCCCTTTTTTCCACTTCCGAAAATCTAACTCATGCCACTCTAATCTTGACTGGGCTCCTCGATTCTTCCACCACTCGAGTATGGAAGGAAGATCGCGTCGCCGAGAATTCGATGGTTAAGCCGGATGAGTTACCCGCTCTAGATCCAAAATGGGCTAGACGAAATGCCGCAAGGGTATTTACCATCGTGGAGCCTATTCTACAGGAGACGTTCCTCGATCTTGCCGATCCAAAGTCCGCTTCGTACCGCCTCTGGCATGCATTCGTAAGCTCTGTGGCGGCTGCCGCGTCCAAGGAGGTCAAGGTATCCGCCGACACGGCAACTTTCATGGCACATGCCTTCAGCGTCCTAGCGAGAATATGGATTCGAGGACTTGATCAAGAAGACATCGAACCTGATTCGCAAAGGAATTTCTTGGACGCCACCCAAGTCTATATCTCCATGATGGTAGAGTCGTTGGGCGTACTACCATTTACCGAAAAACTCCTCTCCTTAAATAATCAGAATTCCTTCGTCCCGGTAGCAACACCTTCGCACCGTTCAGGAAAGGGTTCAGGCCTTGTGCGAACTCCTCTTCACCATCTATTTTCCGTACTTTCTACTGTACCCCCTAACATTCCGGACGACGAAGCATTATCCGACTTGATCAGGATCGTTTTCGATCCTTTTATCATCGCCCGATCTTCTGCGAATGCGAAGATGGACCTTGCGCGCGAATTGATGCAAACGCTGCCCGCGAATGTCTTCTTACCTTATGGACCTTGGGTTCTTCTCTCTGACGTCCTCTTCTTATCTTTGGATAGCAGTCAGTCTAGTTATCTGACTACTACTTCCGGGAGCGATCCAACCACGATCGGTCATGAATACCGTGAGGTCGTGAAGCATCTGGAAAGAGGCATTAAATTCACCCCCAATCTACCCTGGGATCATTGGCATACGCTATTTCAACAGCTGGTAACCCGAGCTACAACCGAAGTGGGTGAAGCCGGATGTGCCATCGCTGTAGTGGAGCCATTGGCCAAGTGTATCCTAGAATTCATTTCGGTACCTCGCGATAACACAATACCATACAATTCGTTAAAAGGTAGTCTCGAATTGATTACCACCGCGAAACAACCACGGGATCAACAAGCACTCGATGCTGCTCGACGACGTCTGTGGGGCACCCCCATTGCCGGATCAAGATCCGCTTCCTTCGATCCCTTCGACAGCCTCTACGGCCTTATAAATTTCTTACTCGAAACTTCATACGCGCACATAGATCAATATGACCAAGACGAGGTCATAGTGCCTTTACTGACAGAAGCAGCCAGTTTCCTAACACGATGCTCTTCGCCGCTTGTCTTCAAATCTTTGATCCAGCTACAACATAGCATTAGTATATGGGTTCAAGACGCGGATGCTCAGTATAGCAGTACACAATCCTCGAAAGTATCTGATGCTGTAAGTACAAATCCAACTCGAAACTCATATGATTTCTAACAGTCTATAGGTCAAAGTTCTGTGGGATCGAATCTGTAGTTTACTTCCGAACGGAGATTATCTCGAACACTTACAGCTTGATGCCATAGAGGAACTGCTATGTTCGGCATTCCAGAGCAAGCATAGGCATATCGTCAATACTGTTTCGGCAATGTGGAATCGCTCTTTTGACAAAGTTGAAGAAATCCAATATCCGGAGAAACTGAAGGAAGTGCTTATGTCTATCCATTCCTATGTTGACATTGTGCTACCAGGCTTGGATCTGTCAAGTTACGAATCCAGCGGACAGGAGCCCAATTTTATAGATTCTCAAATTGACTTGGACGAGCCGGCCCCATCGTCGAGCAGGAGTCGTCGCCAAACACGATCAGGAGGCACTCCATCCGGACGTGTTGCTTCCCCTGGTTCCGTTCAGCTTTCGTTGCAGCCCAACCGCCAATCCGAGATCACTCCTGTTTCTTCCCGGCGAAGGTCAAATAGGCACAGTACGACTCCTAGACCACGACATGACGATTCCCAGATTCAGTTTCAGCCGATAGAGTCCTCGCCAGCCCGGAATGCGCTAGAGTCTCAAGTCTTGACAGATCGTCAGAAAGAAGTTCGAGAACGCCAGCGTGAGGAGGCGGCGATATTCCAACACATGGGAACAAACGCAGAAAAACGAAAGTCGGCTCGGTTGGCCTCACGAAACTCGGAGCAGGTTAAAACTCCACAACAAGTACGAGATGCCACCCCTCCGCCTAATCGCAGCCTTGAAGACTATGTATCATCCACGCCCACGCCCCGACGCGGACAAGCTTCTATCATTTACGATGACCAGGAAATGACAGATGATATTACCTCGTCGCCACCAGAGCCTCGACGTAACCTACTTGCGGAAATGAAACCGCGGTCTAGGGTTAATACCTCATTCCCGGATTTCCCCATTCCGTCTTCTCCCGTCTCCGGGTCGCCAGTACCGAAACAACCATCGGCTCTCGTCAACGTAATCAACGTGGAACAAGGCGATCTGGAAAATAACGTGGAAGACGAGCCCATGCTAGATCCTATGGACCACGACGAACCCGACGAAGTTGCAACACCTAGCCCAGAGGAGGTGATGCACGATTTGAAGGATCAAGAATCTTATGCCGCCAATGCTCCCAAACAGCCAGAAACACCCCAACAGATTATCTCTCTGGATAAACCTGCTGAGTCGTCTCCTCGATCCGACCCTGAGGTATTTATGGATGCTCTCGCCAGTCCGGTTGCTCAAGCGCCTCGGGCTCTTCGTTCCAATACTGTATTGGAGGACCCACAAAGTGCACAAAGTGAACCAGCCGCATCTTCACCCAAAGACGATTCTTTTGATGTCAGCGCCGCCGATGAAAGAAGCTATGTACGTTTGGTGGTTGAGCTCGATTCTAGGAAATGCAATCCGACCCCTAAATACGGCTCAGAGTCTCCTGAGAAACATCAGGAAATAAAGCCAACACCCGATGAAGACATCACGGTTAAAGCGAGTTCTAAGAGATCTCGTACCAAATCCAAGAAGGATGATAGCATTCAATTATCACAAGTTGATTCTGCCTCTACGCCTAAAACGATGGGGACACCATCCTCAAGCAAGAAGTCAAAGAAAAAGAGGAAGAGGAATGCGGAGAAAAGCCAAGAGCCTGGTAGCAGCCATAAGAAGCGGAAACATGTCAAGAACATCGAAGCCGAAGCTGAAGTTGTGCCTAGCAGCCAGGTTTCTGAATATTCATCTGCTGAGGCGGCTGACATTCTGGATGCCGGAATAAGAGAAGAGATGGAGCTGGATCCGGATAAATCCGTCAATTCACAAGGTCCGACCACACCAGAGCCTGCAGCTATCGAACCGGAGCAACCGGATTCTTCGCCTGTAGAATTTGAGGATAGCCTTGTAGAGCGCGAGTCGGATACGGAAGCAGTCAACCTTCAGATATTCACCGAAGCTTCCCAGCAAACCGAGGTTGGACCAACTCCACCAGAAGGACTAGTAACTGACGATTTGCCATTGATCGATGACGATACTGAGATGATTGGTCAGGGAGTGGAGGTCGAGGAAGCAGTAATAGTGGAGGAGGCCGAGGCGGTAGCCGAACCGTCTCAGGTGGAAGAAGAACCAGTAGTGGAGAAATCAGCTGCTGAGAGAATAATGAATGCCTTGAAGAATGGGCTTGAGGGTCTTCGTACGGCAACGTTGACACGAGACGAGGTGAATAGGATCGAAGACATGTTCTTTGATATCAAACGGGAATTATACCAGGCGGAGGGGCGAAGCCGACATTAAGTTACGAAACGGGGAGATGGTATCTGTCAGGACCATGGCTGGAAGGAATGTTATATACCTACCTAGCTAGGGCTACGTGTATGGCACAAATTACGACATAAGCATCGGCACGGAGTTCAGGGAAAGTAGATGATAGTCAATCTGCTTGAATCAAATACCTATTTACAAGGCATTTTATTTTACTCTCTACCTACCTAGGTAGCAACCTTATCTTCCATTATTTGCCTTTTAGATGTCCATGTATGAAACGAAATATGAGAACTATTTCTACATTTTTCTCGGTATCAATACTGACCGCTTTGTGACGGCTTATAAATTGCCCCAATGTCACGATTTCACTAACAGTCATGAGGCTCTACCATTCCCGTCCCACCGGTCAAGAAGTGTCCCTAACTGAAACGATATAGTTGGAGAATGCGCAATGCTGCCACCTGAAAAGCGAATGCATTGAAATAGGCGATCGGGAAATAATTCCTTGTATAGAGAGTTCTCCGGCTGGTTGCCTTCTTCTCATAGGTAGATCCTGAGGAGACAGCTGCAGGTAGGAGGATAGTTGTTTCAGGTTATGCGGTGCTACTACGAAGTCATAAAGGTATAGAGAAGTACCCCTCCCCACCATAACATTGCCGTACTTACTATTGCTCGGGTTCTTTCTAAGGGATTTGTAGGTAATTACATGATGTAGCTTTGGGGGCGGTACCTAAGGTTACGGTTAGCTGGTGGAAGCTGAAGGTGGAAATGGAAATGGAAATGGAAATGGATGCAGATGAATCAGCTTCCTCAAGGACATTTCTTTCCTTTCTGACTTTATATATGAGCTGAAGCTACTTCCTTTGTTTGTCTATGATTAATATTTTATTCTAAACTCTAATTACCTATTTCTTAGCACGCATGATCTACATCATAGCTTCTGTCGCCATCCGTTGAATACGAAAAGGAAGTCGCTACATCGGGGCAACTATTGCGATTACCCCACCAACAAAGACCCAGGAGGGAGGTAACGGAGAATATTATTTACTTTTATCACTCGTACCCCGCCATACCATTATAATCAATCTATTATTATTCCAGTCTAGGTATCTACCTCATACGTTACCTCATACTCTACCTACCCATACTCTACCCATACCTACCTAGGTACTCTACCTAATCCATTCTTCTCATAATCTACCTCATATTCTTTTTACCTACTTTGCAACCTTTCCCTTCCTTGTTCTACTTTAACTTCTTGACATCACCATTCTCCAATCCAAATCAATTCATACATACTAAACCATCTTGACCTTGTTACCCACACAATCCATCTAACACAAACCTGACAACATACTTACTTCGCTATTTGCTAACTAGCACCACCGAACCACCTACCTAGCCACCATGGTTGACCGACCCAACAAGCCTATGGCTCTGGCCACCACACCAGGCCTTCCTCCTCAACCCCAAGTCAACTTCTCTCACAGCAATTCGCGAGTATCTGCTTCGCTTCCCACCGGTGATACTGTCGAGATTCTTCTCTACGGCGCAACCGTCATCAGCTGGAAAGACCGCTTCGGAACGGAGAGACTTTGGTTGTCCGACGCCGCCAAGCTTGACGGATCCAAGGCCGTTCGAGGTGGTATTCCTCTTGTGTTCCCGGTAAGCTAGCTATCCCTACCTTAGCTGTTCATTGTCTGCCAGCCAGTTCCACATCCGCGACGTCAATGAGGGGTAGCTAACATGCTGCGCCTAACATATAGGTATTCGGCACAGCACCGGACCACGCCGCAACTTCGAAACTTCCCCAGCACGGCTTCGCGCGCAACTCGCGATGGGAATTCCTAGGGAAATCAAGCTCTGAGTCGACTGGACCATCCCATACATCGGTGAAATTAGACTTTGGTCTTTCCTCCGCGACCCTCGATGACAATACCAAGAGCCTTTGGCCCTACACCTTCTCTATCATCTACAGTGTCACATTGACCCCGGAGAACCTGAGCACGAGCATCGTCGTTACTAACGATGGTGATCAACCCATTGACTTCCAGGTCTTGCTGCATACGTATTTGCGCATCTCTGTAAGTCTAAGTACCCATTAGTTTTAGCCCAATTAGAATCGGTCAATTAACATTTATTACCTACAGGACATCTCCAAGATCGAAGTCAAGGGTCTTGAAGACTCGGAATACATCGACAAGGTAGACGCAGCCAAGACGAAGAAGGACTCCGGTGCCGTCGCCATCTCGGGCGAGGTAGACCGAGTATACACACCCGCCAAGGGGCCGTCGAGCCCCGTTGTCGTCTCCGAAGAGGGAGAAGCGGTTTTCAGCATCGTTCGAGATAACTTTAAGGATGTTGTGGTCTGGAACCCGTGGACGGACAAGGCGGCGGGCATGGGCGACTTCGAGCCCAAGGATGGATTCAAGAACATGATCTGCGTCGAGGCAGGCTCCGTCAAGGGCTGGATCACCCTGGACCCTGGCGATGCGTTCGAGGGTGCTCAGACCATCTCCGATTGACTTGACGGTACGAAGGAATCCGGACGGATGGGGAGATTATGAATGAATGAATGAGCAAACGAAAAAAGCGAAAAACAACTACCTAGCTATGTTACATCACGCAGCTAGTGGGGGAAATGAAGCAGAGGACATGGCTAAGGCAATGAGAGGGGAACTGTCTCATATCTCGGGGATATAAGTACCCTATGGCTTGGGCGTGAGACAAAACGAACATTTCGCCATATCTCCTTGCTTTTTTCTTTCCTAATAGAACTAAGGAGGGATAACTTGACTTCGTACTGGATTTGACGCAGCAGGCCAATCGTAATCCGTTATCGAATCCATTCCTTTGCTGAATATCTACGATTGAGCAGTCCAGTCCAGTCGATGAACAAATGCGTATATATAGAAGAGTGTATGTGTTCGTAGGGATTTTAGGGAGAGGTAGGTGAGTGAGAAACGTGCCGTCAAGAGTAAGCCGTAGTTATATCCACAGGTCCGCGTCCGAGCGTACATGATGCATACATGTGTTGCATCTTGGCATAAACTACCTAGTTACTTATCTAACCATTGGACACTCCTTCACATGCGGTGGCTCATATATCATGTAGGTATCTATTTATTCCATATCGACAGGGTAAGCGGCGTGGTCGAATATCAGTTATTCGTATCTCCTCAAGAAGCCTTCTAGTAGAGTCAGTCTTATAGAATTTCACAATGTCCATTTTACAGACTGAGAAGCATAGTGATCAAGCGATTCTTAATTCTTCGGTTTGCACCGAGTCTCTGAATATGGATGTTTAATAGACACGAAACCCGCTCCTTAAGGGTTTACTTCGCAAAGCCACGAAAACTCATAACGACTAATTCGTAGAAATAAAACACCGCAAACGCCAAACGCTTAAACATCCCTTCGTTAATCCATCACTGGATTCCGTTTCTCAGAAAGAAAAGAAAGATGGTGATGGAGGAGTAATAATGGCCCCTTCACACACTTCTCGCTTCCATAACGACCAAAGTCGATCGAGACCCGAATCAACCCTGATATCCCCTCCACATCCACCGGTCCGGAGCAAACACAACCTCGAAAGCGACCTGCTCGAACATCCCCACGTTGGCACAGATGTCATGGAACCCCTCGAGCCCCGTGACCGGCAGATCCTGCTCCTTGTCCGTCTCCTCGTGCAGATCCCAGCGGCCGACCTCGGCTCCGTTGCGCGTGAGGAAGACCTGGACGTTGATCGATGGCCCCTGGCCTCCAGGCGAGAACTGCATGCCCAACCCCATGACGTTGCCGACGCGGAAGCGATCGGTAAACGGCTTGCCGCCCCACCGGTCGTTGACGTACCGGTGCCCGTCGTCGCCGTGCACGGCCAGGCTGCCGCGGTGCCAGCCGGGGAGGCGGAAGGACGGGTAGGGCGGCGCGGAGAAGCCGAGGGCGACGGGCACCTCGCGGTCTTTGTCGTTGCTCTCGGTTCCCGCGCTGAGGATCTTGACCTCGTAGTAGATCGTCTTGCTGCGGTGGGCGACGAGCGGGCTGTGCGCCGCGGCGTGGTACAGCGGCGGGTAGCTGGGCAGACTGGCGTCCGGCGATCCCTGGCCGCCGGAGCACCGCCACCCCCCCCCCCGGTGGTGCTGCGCGACGAACTGGCCCTTGCTGTTGCTGCTGCTGCTGCTGTCGTTGTCGTTGTCGTTGTCGTTGTCGTTCGGCCGCCGCAGGTACAGCGCCACGTTGCCCTGCTCGCCGGCCGCCGCCACCGCCAGGCTCAGGGGCTCCGGGTTGTACAGCGGGAACGCGCGGCACCACGACTCGCCCGCCTCGGCTTGCTCCTCTGTCGCGTTGTTCGCTGGCGACCGGTCGAACCCGCTGAAGAAGTTGGGCGGGGGCGGGAGCAGCGACGTGTCCGGGACGGCGGTCTCCCAGTCGTGCTGCTTTTGCTTCTGCTTCTGATTTCGGTCTCCGGATCCGGATTGGTTGGGTGGTGGACCGGGCGGAGCGGCGTAGTCTGCTGCAGCACCTGAGGATGAGGAGACGACGAGGTTGCTTAAGAAGGGATTATTGTTGGTCTTAGTGTCTGAGGGTGGGGGACCTGTTGGGGGTGCATAGTCTTCTTGCTGCCGTTGCGAGTGAGACGGCGGTGGTCCCGGAGGTGGAGCGTAGTTGGAGGAGGAGCCCTGGCCGTAGGAGGGCGGCGGGCCGGACGGAGGTGTGTAATCTTGCGGCATGCTAGCTGTTGGCTTTGCTACGCTATTGGATGAATCTAAATGAACCTGAACCGGTTTAGGTGCTTGGTTGTTGGGTTTTTCTTTTCTTCCGAAACACATCAGGGGGGTGGATGGTGTTGGATTGGTTGAGAAGATATATAAATGTCCAATAGGGGTGACTCTTATTTGTTATTGGTGAATACCTATGGACTGTATGCTGTGTGTTGTATATGACTGAGAGGGGAAACTACTGGTCAAGCGAAGCTTCTTATGTGACTGAATTCCAAATAAGGAAATCTGAGCTTATTTGACTAAAACATCCAGTCAGACTTACTGCAATTAATTGACAAATTGTTGAGGCGGTAAGATCGGATTTGAACTTTAGTAGCTTCCAACAATGAACTTATCCTGGAAGTTTAAGACCCGCGTGGCTGATACCTTTAGCCCCGCCCCCTCCCCCACCTTGTGCAACCGGCAACTCCAACTCCCTTGTGACGTAATCGAATATCATAAATATACGAAGCTTACACTTGGTTTCAATTCTAGGTAAAAACTAAGAAAAAAAATAGATAAAAAAACACCAAAAAACATACAACACTTTAACTGTTGTTGGTGACTATATTCAAAAATGCAATGGATTGACGAAGATCACTGTCAACTGCTTCGAATGCCACCGAGGCTTCGAAAACGCATTCTGTCTTACACCAGTTGAAACGTTCTAATTTAAGTCCGGCCTGCTCCATGGTTTCCAATACATTTTCGGTAGGCGAAGTCCAAAACTGACTCAGTAGGTAGTAGGTATGATATGATAACGCTGAAGCATTTTAGGTGAAACTAATGTGGCAGATAAACCCTACGCGTTCTTTATCCTCGGCATCAGCTCTGCCATGACAAATAGTTGTCTAAGCCTATTCAACGATACTTCTAAGGCACAGTAGAATGTTTATTCCGAGACCACTCACCAAGGGCACACTACTAAGGAGATTGGTGTTATGCTAGAGAAGTCATGAGGTTTTTCAAGGATATCAAAATTCGAGACGACCATCACGTCAAGCAAGATCACTCATGCGTAATAACATGAGCAATCAAGTTACAGCCAGCCTTGGTGCCAATTCCAAAATTGTCCCTCTCCATCTCAAAATCAGCGGCTGTGGCGCCCTTGATCGCGAAATCAAAGTTTCGAACCAGTGCACTCAGGATGAGATACATCTCAGCCCACGCAAGACTGGTTAGAGATGGTTTGTTGCGTCAGCATAGGTGAGGTGAAAATAAGGGGTACAGTAGGTAGGACTTACTGCATGCCGAGACAGATTCTGGTTCCTCGCGAGAAGGGAGCAAAATTGGTACCAGTCGTCTCACGAACTGCGGTACCCATCCATCGATCTGGGTTAAAGCGCAAGGGTTCAGGATACAGCTTCTCGTCGGTATGCATCAACAGTGTGGTCATTCCGACTGGTGTCCCAGCAGGAATTCGCCAATCACCATAGGAGAGGTCCTTATCCGTAATACGAGCTGCTCGTGTGGATATCCCAGGACTTAAACGTAAACCTTCCATCAGGACGGCCGTGAGATAAGGCAGCTGCTCCAGATGCTTCAACGCGATGGATGCGGAAGACTCGGCAGGAATCGAGGCAACCTCGTCCCTGAGCCGCTGGAGAATCTCGTTGTTCGTATAAACATGAAAGAAGATGAGCCTCAGGGCATTGGCTGTCGTTTCAAATCCTGCACCAGTCACGGTGGCCACTTCTTCCATTACGTGGTCGAAGCTTTTCTCTGCCGGAGGAAGATCAGAGTGGACAATTTCATAGACCATGGTGTTTTGGACCTTGCTGTCCGGAGAGGGAGAGGTTGCAGCAGCGAGCGTGTCCCGTGTGTCTTGTTCTGACTGTTGGAGGTAGCGAAGAAAGGCTTTTGTGCCTTCATCTGCCACCTTCATGGCCCAGTCGATGGGCATCGCCCGCAGTGCGGGACCAAACCATGGTATAAACTTGGTAGTGCGCCAGAACACACCGGCACCCTGTGACGCGATAGACAATCCAACGCCGAAATCTGCCAAGTCCAGTTCATTGTAGGCTTTGCCAACAATAAACTCGTTAGCGCTGTCTCGCGTGAAGGCGCTGATAGCTGCACCCAAGTTGAACGTGGTTCCAGCGAGCTTGGAGATTCGCTGGCAGAGCTTGCTGACGTTTCGATCTAGGATATCTTGCCGGGCGACAACATTTGGCTTTGAAAAGAATGAAGCTATGGCTCGGCGGTGGGCCTTATGGGCATCATGACCTAGAAAGATCGAGGTGAGTTAGTAGCGAAAACAGGGATAGTCCGTGACAGCAATACCTGAGCCGAAGACCGTGGAGCCTTTAGCCCCAAAGGCATCATACGTCCAGGCGTACTTGTCCCAACGCCCATCCATGCGATAGAGCGTGTTGAAGAACGCCGGATCGATGATGTGGAGTTCGTGAGGGCTAATTCGGATGATTGGACCTGTTGAGATTAGGGACTCGATCGGAAACATGCCAGTTATGAAGTCAAGGTAGCGGCAGACATCGTCTTACCATATTGTTTGTGCAGCTCTGCAATCTTGAACGTGTACTGCCCACCTAGAACAACATCATAATATCCCTCGTACCAACGTGAGACGGCTGCCAATCTGGGACCTGGAAAGCGAGCCAGAGGAGAAAGGAACAAGCGATAGAATATGAGGGTTCCGTAGTACACGATAACCGTCACTACCAGCATACGCCAAGTAACAATGCTGGATTCCATATCGAGTTCAAGGTTCAATATGGTGGAAAGGGCCTACACAACCGGAATGAAGCAAGAAGTGGCATGGAGCAATCTTCAGATTTTGCTCAGTTAACCGAATAAAGAAGCTCTCGACGTCACCAAACTGAATTTAAATGGCATTACGGTTGGTGTTGATGGCCTAAATCCGTGTGCGCCATGTAAGACGGAGAAAAAATATCACCAACTAACGAGTTTGATCCTAGGTCTTATCCCTTTATAAGTGCGGGGATTCGAAGCCCCCATCCCCAGGCTCTATCGACCTAACATCAATATCATAAGTAGGTAAATATACAACAAAGACATCCATGTTTATTCGGTGCTCTATTGTTACAGCAAGTTCACTGCACGTCAATTTACGATCTTGCCGTTTGCTCAACCCCCGCTTAATCCCATTCCAACGCTACTACACGGCATCAACTAGGCCCATCATGAACTTGGAGGCCAAGCGCATTGTAACCTTCTGGTTTGACCGCAATCCGATAGAATGGATAATTGCCCCCAAAGGTCTCGACGCCCAAATCAAGACCGAATTCGGTGATCTCGCCCTGAAAGCGCGGGACGGCGAGCTGGACGACTGGCTCGCCGAGCCGGAAAGCAGCCTGGCTCTAGTCGTCCTGCTAGATCAATTCTTCCGGAACATCTTCCGGGGCTCGCCCGACGCGCTCAGCGCAGACGCCAAGGCGTGGGAAACGGTCACCAAGGCCGTCGCCCGGGACTTCGACAAGCAGGTCACCGTCATCCAGGCGTCGGCCTTCTACATGCCGCTGCTGCAGAAGGAGAGTCTAATATCCGTCATAGCCGCGCGCTGTCTGTTCGAGGCTCTGAAG
This sequence comes from Hypoxylon sp. CI-4A, assembly GCA_002120315.1. Lineage (NCBI taxonomy): Eukaryota > Fungi > Ascomycota > Sordariomycetes > Xylariales > Hypoxylaceae > Hypoxylon > Hypoxylon sp. CI-4A. Next base: position 80,886 of record KZ111585.1, read on the forward strand.
CCCAGGTGTGCGACCGCCCAGGAGCACGAGTGGGTGGACATAGGCATCGCTGCTGGCAAGAGACATTTGGCGCAACTGGAGCGCTTCGGAAGGTATCCCACCAGAAATGCCCTCTTGGGTAGGGAGAATACCGAGGCCGAGGAGGAGTTCTTGAAGGAGTATAATCCTAGTCTGAAATAAACTGGGGTTTGGGTGATGGGAATCTTTTTTTAAGGCGCACGTACCAGTCGGAAGTACCTAGTTTTGTAGTGTGTCTAAGCAAAGACAACTTCAGTATATACATAAGTACCTTCATATTTCAACATCTTCAAAGCAGCGTTTGGGCGTCTACCTAGACTCGAAATTTTCGGTTCTCAATAGCGCCATTCCGTCTAAGATCATCCAGCAATAACCTTACCTAGTAACGGCGTTCGGTTATGTCTTCCAAGTCAATACTGGTGACTGGCTGCTCTAGTGGAGGCATCGGCGCGGCAGTCGCTTTTGCCATGGTCAAACGCGATCATCATGTTTTTGTCACCGCCAGAAATACGTCAAAGATTCCTCAAGACTTGTCAAGTTCTCCCAATGTGACCGTCATTCAACTCGATGTATCGTCCGCCACGTCGGTGGCTGAAGCAGCCAAGGTTGTCACAGAGAGCGGCCGTGGGCTCGACGTGCTCTTCAACAATGCTGGCGCTGGATACGCGATGCCTATATTGGATGTCGACATCGAGAGAGCACAGCAGGTCTACGATATCAACGTCTGGGGTCCCATCCGGACTGTGCAGGCGTTTTCCAAGCTTCTGATTGAGAGCAAAGGACGCATTGTCAATCTCAGCACGTGTGGTGCAGCTGTGAACACACCATGGATAGGTACGTTACACTTTTACGGGGTGTGTTCACCTTAAAATCATGATCAAGACAACGGAATACTGATTGAATACCTGGTATACTCGCAGCTTCATACTGCTCTTCTAAGGCTGCGCTAACTAGCATATCTGAAACCCTTCGTCTCGAGCTTGCCCCGTTTGGAGTGAGTGTCGTTACAATAATGGCTGGTGCTGTAGCAAGTCATTTCCACGACAATGACCCCTTCCACTTGCCGCCTGCATCATATTACACACCCATCGAGCAGACTATCGGAGGTTGGGCAAGTGGTGAGCTGAAACCGAAGGGCTGTTCGGCAGAGCAATTCGCAGAGATGCTAGTTGAAGACATCGTCGGAGCTGGAAAGAATGGAATGGTTTGGAAAGGTCCTTACGCTGATGGGATCAAATTCCTTTCAAAATGGGGCCCGAGGGCGATGGCGGTGAGTACCTAAATTGGCCGTCTCTCCTCCTGAGTAGCATACGAATCGGCGCTGATGACCTATGGTAGGATGCGGCAATGAGCTATAACCAGGGGCTAGACAAGCTTAAGCTGCAGAATGGAAACGCGCGGGAGTAGTTGGGATCGATCCGAGAGAAAAAAACTAGGCCAATCTATCGATTCTTTGTTACATGATGCTATCTTAGTCGGTCTGAGGAGTTCATGCTTCAAGACAGATAGTTGGATTATTAATGCACCTGTCTAGGTACCTACTTAGGGGGGAATGTGAGTCCGCCTGGAACATAGCGTGTAAAAACACCACGAGGGTCGACATTACGCTGAACTTTCCGAAGAACCCTAGCTACCGCATTTATCTTGCCATCATCTCCCTCGTCTTCCCAGGACCTACCAAAGATTTCGACCGGCTTCTTAGCCCAAGCACATTCGAATGAGCAGCTCGTACATAAGCCAAAACGTCTTTTTCCACCATTGCTGTCGAGGTACGAAAAATGGCCAGAGAAAAGTCAGGAACCGCCAAAAAGAACAGACCTAAAAGGGAAACATGGGTGATTTTCATAGAAGAAGATGGCAACTCGCTTCTTTCGACCGGAAATGAGGGTATGAAGATTTCAAGGAATAAAGACGAAATAGGACCATGCTGGTGAGGAAAGTTTAGATCCTTGGCAACGCTCTTCAAAAACCTATAGCAATATAGTTAAAGTAGGTAGCCAGAAAAGCCGTATCAGAATAGCATAGTCTTACAGTTTTTTTCAACGCAATGATTATATTCAAACTATAGGTACCATTTAGTGTCTGTTCAAGTAAAGGCAAATAGGCAGCTTTCCGTCTAATATATAGCCCATCTTGCCCATAATACTTAGGACGGTCTGTTGGCCAAAACTGTTCTACGAACCTTACCATCCAAATCCCAAATATCACGTATAGCTACCAAAAGATGATCATGGACAGGGAGAGTTATTTATTGTTTGGTGTTCTTGTTCCTAAATCCGACCTCAAAAAGGAACCAACACCTCTGGCTCCTAAAGGGGCGCCGGCAACTCTTGCCCCTAGAAAGGCATCTGATTATCCTCGCTTTAAGACACCAACACCTCCTATTCCTAAAAAGGCCCCGATACCTCCCGACCCTAACCAGCTACCGCCATACCCTGGTTATACAATAGTGCCGGCACCCCCCCGTCCCAGGAAAGCCTCGACACCTCCCGGTCTTAGTCCGCCCTCATCATCCGCCAGCTCCGTATACGTGACGGCGTTCAGCCAGCTAGCTTCTAGCATCCTCATCACATACCGCGCAAGGCCCAGAAGAGACGGCTCGGCGGGGGAGGGGGGATGTGGTGGTTAGGGAAGTGGCTCGCTTGTAGTGTCGGGTTAGGCAATCACGGTAGCATTCTCTGGGTGTACGGGGTGCGAGAAGAAATAAAGTCAGGTCTTGATTTAATTACTAGATGCCGAATTGGAAGGGGCAGAGATGGGATGGCAATCAATGGTAACACGGATTGTGCAGGATACAGTGAGTCACATGGATGACAAAATCAAGAATCACAATTAAAGAATTAAAAAAAAAAATGTTGGCAGCTCATCAATCTTGATTCCTAATCTGAGCAACTCTAAGTCTGCACTAAGAAACTACCTAACTGCGTGTTCCATAACGGGATTGGGCACACGCCAACCAAAACACCAATCATAATCCCTAATAATATCAGAGCGGCCAAGTTGGCTGGCTCGTCTCGCTATCAGCAAAGGCCATAGATGCAAATGTGCTTAACTTCTGGAGAAGAAGCAACCAATGTCAACCCAAATCAAAACCAATCAATCAAATCAATCCGTAAGAAACCACCTCGAAGAGAAAAAAAAGGGGGGTGAGGGGTTCTTCATAAAGACGTGCAAAAAATTCGTGTTTCGTTCCCCTGCTCTTTGTCGTGCAATAGCCAGCCAAATCCATCTTCGCAAATCATCTCCAACTGAATAAAAACCGTATGTGTGAAAGTTATAGTACTTGTCGTAATTCGCGTTTCGTATTCCGTGCAAATAGCAATTATTATCGTATCAAGTGGCCAGACAACTGCCCGCCAGAAAATGGATGGAATGGGTTAGGTTCAGTTCTCTTTCTAAAGGAGTACCCCCTTCGTCTAACCACCCAGCGTGCTAGCCGCATCACCCTCAGGGAAGAAAAACGCGACGACGGCAATGATGACGTAAGTAGCGCACAGCAGCGCGCCCTCGAGATAATTGCTTCTGCCGTCGAGAATCAGGAAGTTGATGATGAACGCCGAGACGAAGAGACACACGGTCTCGAAGAGGGTGAAGTAGAGCGTCATGGGCTGACCGATACCCCAGCCGATGATGACGACGAGCGGGGTCAGGAACAGAGCAATCTGGATCGAAGAGCCAATAGCCACGCCGATTGCCAGATCCATCTTGTTCTTCATGGCCACCGAGACGGCTGTCACGTGCTCTGCTGCGTTGCCGACGATGGGCAGGATGATTAGACCGATAAATGTCTCCTTCAGAGCGCTGTTTGCGACCACGTCGTCGATCGCGTCGACCATGAACTCGGCGCAAAGGGCGACCAGGGCGGTAGAGATGAGAAGCATAATGATAGCCGCGCCACGGGATAGATCGTCTTCGTGCTCGCCTCCCTCTTCGCCGTCGCCACTGGTAAGTGCGGACGAGGGAATATGCGCGGGCATCATAGCGCCAGGAGCGCGATACTCAAACTGGTTGAGACGACCAGGGAGAGAGTTGGTTCGACGGATGCCATAGCGAACACGAGGGACGGGTCCAGACGGGGCAGCGGGAGTGGCGTTCACATCAGACGGCTGCGTGAAGACAGGCGGGGCTAGGCTCTTGGCCACAGGACGCAGAGACAATGCACGCAAGTTGTTGAACGGGCGACGAGTTCCGGCTGGGGTCACTTCGAATGAGCCCTCCATGTTGCCTTCGACATTGGTGACAGTGTCTGCGAAATCAACACGGCGAGGTTCTCCATTGCTTCCAACGGGGTTGCGTGCGGTGTCGGGACCAAGAGCGACAATGTTCTCCGACTTGACAGCGTCCTCGCCATCTGCATGGGCATGATGGTTCTTCTTCTCGCGCTTGTGGTGCTTGCGCTTGGAACGTCGGTACTTACGGTGATGCTTGGGCTCGTCATCTTCTTCCTCGATGGCCTCGTCGCTACCTTTGGAGTTGGTACGAGGGAAGAAGACGGGACCATGGTTGGAATCTCCAGACTTGGAACCCTCGTGAGTGGGACTAGCACCGTTGGTTCCGAGAGATGAGGTTCGAGTGCGAGGCACTTCGTTAGTATCCATCGAGGTGACGCTAGACTTTCTGCGACGACGGTTGCGGATGGCTCGTCGAACACGCTTAGACATGGTCTCTCGCGAGTGATTAGAATCGTCCGAGTCGGAATCCGACGAAGAACTGGTCTCGGAGTCAGAAGACTCGAGCCATGCGGCAGCCGGTCCAGGTGTAGCTTCTTCATCGATGATGTGCTGTGGAGTCGATTCATACATATATGCATGAGACTTCAGCTGGAACAGAAGATACACACCGTAAACCACGAGAAGAACCTAGAGATGGAATTAGTAAGAATAAAGTAGGAGTACGGGATAAAAGACAGTACATACCACACTAACACCGTGGCTGATCTTGAGTGATTCTGTGTCTGCCTCTTCCGTGTTCTTGAACGATGCATGGAATGCAGTCTAATTCCAATATTAGCATGGTAGTCAACAAGATAATCATAGGTAAATAAACTAACCGGCAACATGAGACTGATGACACTCAAACTGAGCAGGCAAGCACTCATCTGGGTGACGGTGCTGTTGTAGATCTGCTCACGGAATCGGAGACCACCAAGTAAGAAGGCCATGCCCAAAATGAGCAGTAAGTTGGCTAGGATAGATCCTAGCAGCGAGGCCTGAACAATGCGAATTTCGCCCTTGACAAGTGCGATGCTATAAAATGGTCAGTAATAATTCGATGTGAAGGGCATATTACCAGCAGAATGCATCCAATCTTCATAGAAGAATTGAGCGCATAGGTAGACATGCATGTGCATGATAGTGGACTTACATACTACAAAACAGTTAGCAAGACAAAGCCATCCAAAAAGGTGCAGAATTCAACTCACAAGATGATCAATTCGACAGCGTTGCCAAACGTAACGTTGAGCAGCGCGCCGACGGTGTCGCCCATCTTGCGGGCCACGGACTCGGTGGCATGACTGAGGAGGGCAGCCAGCGGGATGATGGCGACGGCGTTGACGCCGAACGTGGCTCCGGCATTTCGGTTGGGGATGTTGGCGACGGCGATGCCGACGGGGACGCAGACCAGGAAGAGGTTGATCCAGCTGTGCAGGAGCACCTTCTTGAACTCGTAGTACGTTTCCACGATGAGGTTTTGTTTTTTCTTCTTGCCTTGGTCGTTCTCATCGCCTACGACAGCCCCCGTCCCCTCCACTTCAGATGCCGGCGAAGCTGACTTATTGGCAGCTTCGTTATCCTGCTCGGGCTTCGTTGCTGCTGCTGTTGCTGCATCTTGATGAGAATGATGGCTGGCTGCGCCGTTGCGGACGGATGCCGAGTGACGGTTGAGGTTGCCGGTGCTGGCTGCATTACGGAGCTTCTCCGGTGGATGTCGGTCTGTTGATGATGGGGCGGGATGTGATAGGTTATCTACGGGGAGCACAGTCTTGCTGTTGGACGCAGTAGTTCGTGTAGTGCCTCCATACGCGTGACCTCTAGCCCAGGAGCGTATGCGATCTATATAAGAGGCCTGGTCAGTTGAGCTTTCCTTCATCGATGTATGCGGCTTTGGCAAGTTCGACGCCAAGGTCGTGGAATGTTCTGTAAGGAGAACGGGAAGAGAGGGGAACAAAGTAGTAAGGGGACGTAATGCGAGAGCGAGCGAGAGCAGGCCGCCTAGACTAAATAGGCGTAGAACAAATTGGAAATTGGGGAAGGATGGGTGGCGTGGGGAGCTGCTCTGATTGGGACAGATCAAGGCGTAATCTTTGGAATGCTCAGGGGGGTAGCCCAAGTGGTGAGTTGGGATTGGCTCCCAGGCTCAAGGGTTCGTAAGCCAGTCATCAATGACCGCTGTTCCAAGCCACAGTACAAGTACCTAACTCTACAGCAAAAAGCCAGCAGAGTCGATAATGACTTGACCGTTTGATAATAGACCGGCTTGGCGACTGGTCACTCGACCCTGTGGATGGATAACGTGTAGACTTAACTGTGTGGATTCTCGCCCTGCTTTTCGGCATGGCGATACAGCGTCGATCCACCTTGAGGCTAACGAATAGCCAGTGTTGTACAGATTACATGGACGAATACCAAGCCTCACGATAGGTTAGGCTGGCTCACTGGCTAGGTAGGATCCGACAAAGAGCATCTCCTCACCAAGTATTCTTTGTTTGAAACAATCAAGGGAAAGATGAATCTGGAAGGAACTCGATGAAGCTGAATAGAATAGAAACAATTGCTATCAACTTGCCATCATAAAACCGACTGACCAACCGATCGAACCCTCATCATCCCCTATGACATCTTGCCTGAAGGGAAATGTGAAGCCGGCGGAAGATCATCCCCACTTGGAAGTTTGCCGGAATTAATGTAGCGTCGGATGCATGCGTTGGGGTGTGGATAGGGAGGTACGTAGACATGGGATAAAGTGCCGTGCGTATGTTGACTTTCACTTGAAGCCACTCACACCACACGTGTCCCGAAATCCAAATGCGAAATGTGTAGAGAAATGATGCAGTACATAAAAAAAAAAATGAGAAAGAAGAAAAGACAGACAGGAAAAAAGAAAAGAAAAGGGAGGAACTTACGCATCCTGGCTTGTGAGATCGAGAGAGTATCGTCTTACAAGACGAGTACTCCCTCTAATATGATGTTGTATGTGTGTCTTTCAAACGACCACTGCCCCCCCAGCAAAGTGCTAATTACCTATGGCTTTGCCTTGCTTGCCTATTCGTTAGCGATAGGTGGTGTAACACGCGCGTCCCTAGGTACCAAGACTGCTACTATGTACTGCGAGGTGATATCAGCGAAAAACCGGTCGCGCAAAAAAGCGTGGAATGTACCTCCGAGCCCGTTTTTTTGTTACGGGCAGGCGAAAGTAACAAAACAAAGTGGGGAAAACGGGATCACCGCCTCACTTTCTACAGTAGATGGTACATAATAGTAGGTAGGTACACATAGTGAGAGACACTTACATTCCACACTGTGCCACGCTCAAACCCGGCGAAAGCTGGCGCGTAGGGCTGATGAGCTTAGCTACCTACTTGTAGCTGCTTGCTGGTCTTTGGAGAAGACGACGGATCTCTTCGTTCCACCGAATCGAAACTTGGGATGGTTGAAATAAATAGGGGACTTGGAAAGAAGAAATATCGGAGACGAAAGGGTTACTTCAATTGAAGAAGATAAGAAGTAGGTAGGTATGTATGTATGTATGTATGTATGTAGAATTGGAGAGAGGAAAGAATATGAATTGTTTATGTCAAAATGTTTGTTTTGATATGTGGCTGGGTAGGTTGGGTAGAGGAGGTAGCGGGTTATGATCTTTCCAATGGGTGGTAACAGGAAGGGTTACAACTCTGGAGAACTGCAGGAGAAGGGATTTAAATAGACAATTGGTTGAGGATATGCCTTAGGAAACTATTCAGATATTGCTGAGGGAGAGAATAGAACTCGAGAAAGTAATCAGGTTCAGACTCATGCCTGTGACTACGATGCAATTTGATTTGGTGTGAAGTTGATGTCGAGATCTATATCTTGCCTCGAAACCCACGTGTGAAAGGGGGCAAATGACGTAGCTGAGGTTAGCTGCAATAACCCTGTACCCGCATCTACCTAGCTTGATATATAGCCTCAATAAGGTGCTTTTGACATTAATTAACACTGATTTCTATCCTATGACTGTCAAAGCCGAGTTATAGACAGTGGATCATTGGTCTATTGTCTCAGGAACTCACAGAATACCTACTGCAGGTCCAATGATTATGTTCCCCTGAGAGCCGTATGCACCTAAGTGAGTGTGAATCATTTACGAAACTGAACTTGCCTAGGTAATCTACTGTGCCAATTGGGGACAATCGGAATAGTCTGAAACTCGAATATATCAGGTATCACTTCAAAGACTCAAACTATCTCGATATTCAACAGCATGTCAGGCAATTCTTTCTGTTCTGTTGTCGAGTATGAGTAATAACTAACAAGAGAGCACCAAACCCTTAAGACCCCATTTACACCCAATCCCACACAGTATCTTCTTTACAGTCAAAGCTTCATCAAATCACCCTTACCACCAACAATGCTGCCAGATCCAATCTGTAGATCGACAAGTGCTGCCCAATTCCAACTGCCAGTCATATTACCTAGGTAGGTACCAATTCTATCAATAGATACCCGAGTACCTTGTAGTTAGATTAAGGTCACAGGCGACTCGAATCTCCCGCTGATCTCATACTGTATTTTGACCGGAGCTATCGGCTCGGATCTAGGTAGTATAGTAGCTGACAGTGTGGGTGTCTGCATATAGGAAATGGGGCTTCGGTCTATCCGGCACACGGCATTTCGTTCGCGAAGGGCCATAAACAAGTTAGGTAGTCCAATTGATTAGGTATTAGATGCGATTCGGTGAGCCAATCGCCAAATTTCTTGGTCAGAGTAGCGTGGCATTATGTCGTGACACCTCAGACACGATAATTCGTCGTCATGGACTGAGCCACAACTTGACAGACTCAATCATGTCTTCTCACATCTTTCTTTTCGGAGGTATGCAGTCATAATATCGTCGATAATATCGTTCGGTAGAGGATTCCGTTCTCCGATTCGTTATGTAGACCCTACTCCAATTGGACTTGTCCGTCATCGAGACTCAACAACCACGTAACACCGAGGCGCACATTGGAAGCATCTCCAACTTACAGCCTCACATTTTACGTTCAATACCACTCGACGACCCAATCAGTTGAGCATTCTACTGCTATCCTAAGTGACAGGATATCAATTGATATCGTCTTCTAAGCTAGATACCTAGCTAGAAAACATATATTCGCTGATACTAGTGTTAGTTCTAAGCTGTGCTGTATGAGATGGAACACTATCATGCGTACACTTCAGTTCCTACAAAGACAAGTAAAATATCGATAATGCCTCCGTTTAATCTGATTTCCCGTCCTGGAGCTTCAAACGACCGAACATCTCGCCATTGCATGTAAGTGATATTCGATGCGCGTACCCTAACCCTCCCAATAGAATAGTGGTATTAGGTACCCAAGTGTTTGGGTCAGCTCCCGAAGAACAGGTACAGGAATGGAAAAGCAAAGTCGATACGACGAATTATTTGATCTAATAAGTCCTCACACACGCTCCTCGATACTGATTAAGCCTTGACCGTATTAGGTATCCTATAGAAACAGGATGTCACAAAGCTGATATCTCGTAAGTATTGGAACAAATCTCATTTTTGGTTGAATTGAGCCATCTTTACTCTTCATTCACCCTCCTGGACTAAACTAGCATCTCGCCTCAACCCGCTTTGCTTATCAACATTATTCCTTAATAAAATGAATATGCTACAGCAGGAGGAATAGTAAAGTACAACCCAATCGTCTATTTACCACTTCCACATCTCTTCGCTCTCAATATAAAAACCCGGGTATTTATGTCCTAAATAACAATTAAAAAATCAAAACCATAGATGGTCAACAAAATGCCACGCTCAAAATTCCCAATGACGACCCCTTCGATGCAAAATGCAGCTAGCCTAATCCAGACTCATCCAAGCGAAAGCGGATAGCGAGAGCGATACTAGCAAAGCGGTGATGATAGCCGCCCCGACCTTGTCACCGCCAGTAATCGGTGTAAGTTCGGGTACAAGGGGATCGTCGGATCCGGCATTTACATCACCAACCGATGTGCCACCGGTTGTGTTGGTAAGGGGTGCCGCTGCGTCTAAGGAGAGCAGACTGGTTAATGCTCCCAGGACGTTCATCTGTTGACCGGCACCCATAGAGTTGTCGAAAGCACCCGTATTCCAATGGAAACCGCAGAATCGCCCATTGTCGCCTCCAGTACACTGGTTAACGGCGGCTTGTGTAGATGCCTTGAGAACTGGGAAGATCTTATCGCGCGTGAAGGGTGCTATTTGCATGACCGTACCCATCCATCGGTGGGTGAACCCCTTGAAGGACAACATGTCGGCATTGCAGCCTGTGTTCTCGCATGAGGGCTCAAAGGCAATGTTGTCCGGGAAGAAGATTTCTATCATGCGGTCGGTGAGGTTATTGACACGACCTTTCCAGACCTCGCTTCCATCAGTCTAAACAACTGTCAGTAACTAGTCGGCGATAGCAGATCAAGAGCTTCCAGCATAGGACGTAAAGCACGTACAAAGTTATATAGAAAGGCAGCACCCTGCAACAACATGGCAGCGTTGTATGAGAACTGGGCCTTATTCAAATCGCTGCAGTTGGGCAGATGAGCACCGTCGTATACATCCCACTTGTCCGATATGTAACCCAGATCTGATATGATATCCCAGGTCTTGGTGGCAAGGTCAGCGTAGGTTTGGTTATCCGTATAACGAGCTAATCGAGCACCGATGTTGAAGTAGCAAGCGTTCGCGATAGCTATCGTCATGTTAGAATCCATCTCCCCTCGCCAGACTAATCCGACGTACTGTTAATATAGTTATATCCGTTGTTAGACGGATATACCTGCCATCTGAGACCCCACTTGCATCGTCCCTCGTCTACTCTTCGATCCTCATGTGTCTGCTCGTTAAACACGGCCTGTGCTAGCGACAACCACTGGGCTTGGTCCTCGGGCGGATCTGTATAACCTATCTCGGTAGCCAACATGGCTGATAACGCCCAGAAAGCCTGATCATCGTTGCCCATCGAGGCCGTCCAGTTAGGCGGCATGAAGTCCTCGTTGGGACCGACCTGAAATAGCATGGCTTCTGTTACGGTATCGTCGTATGTCTTGTCGCCTGTGTGATGTCGATAATCTAACAATGCACCCCACATAGCACCTCCTTGCCACCAGTAGTAATCGCCATCTGGAGGAGGGCCTGGTAAGATACCAGGAACCCAACCCGGCTCATCACCGTGATAAAAAGTTAGAAGATCTTCGGCAACTTGAGCGGCCGCCTTCTTGATGGATGCTAGAGGGTTATAAGTTAATTATTTCTACCCATGCGGAATACTTGACGAGAAAGGATATGTATGTGACGAAGAGAAGTATGTACCTGGGTCATCAAGATCTACTTCGAGGGCTCCATGGACAGTATCGGCAACTAGGCCGAGTACCGCCAGTAGCGACGTTGATAGTCTTACCATGGCTTTGTGAAACCTATCGGTCTGTGAAGATGGAGGGGGGGGAAACGAGCAATTCGGATTAATACTGATCACCAGTAAAGAAAACCCAACAATGAGGAAACGAATTGAACTAGATCTAAAATGAGGGTATGATTCGGTATAAGCGGATGTAAGTAAACAAGGATTTAGTTATTACGATTTTATTCCGTAGACGAGAGAATTAGGACTTGAAGGATAGTGGGAACTCGACGTCAACGATGTAGTAAAAGAAGCAACAACAAGGACAAGACTAGGTTACGAACCGGACTCCATTGGCAAAAGACGAAGGAGAAGACATTTGGTCGAATTGAATTTCAGGAGGCGACAAAAGGGAAGCCAAGCAGCAGCAGGAGAGGGATATCGATTAATTCTGTCTAGCCTCTAAGTGCTTGGCCAAGCCAAAGCCCAGACCATCGTGGAGATTGTCTTGCCGGGAAATATGGAATCAGGCGAACCAAGGGACCAGTCGGGAGGCCGGGGGGGAGAAGAACAAGCGAATCATCGCATGTAACTCCAACAAGAACAAGTGAAGCGGCTTTTTGCCCAGAAACACCAAGACGCGCTTTGCGTGTCATTTCTTGACTTTACGTATTAGTTCATAGCTTGGCTGATGATGGAGGGATTATGTCCGGAGCAGGTTGTTCGTAGTGGTTGCGAGGAAAAAAGTGAATATTGGTATCATCCATGGAATTTGACGGGAAGAAAACAATACCACCTACCCGGGGAACTTAGCTAGAAGCACGTTTCCAATAAACTTTACACTAATTATCTATGTCTACAGTGCAGTACAAGAAACGTGGACAGATCTGGAGATTGAAAAGAACGACCTAGAAAGCGGTGATGTGCAATGTACGTAGAACATACCCCCTGAAGATCTTGGCGCTTTAGCCGCCAAGCGGATCTAGTCCCCGGATGGATTAGGTCAGCTAGGCGCGCGCTGGAATGATTCGAGCCAATTAGAAGAAAAAGTACAGAGGTACAGATCTGTCACATGTTACCCCTTATATGCAAGACGGAGGCACTGTTGATAGATCTGGTTTGTTTCTATTGATCCTGCGTGTGAGCGCGTAGGTGAACGCCTTTTATTTTGGTATTTTGTAGATTTACTATACTTATCTAGGTAGATATTCACATTGATTGGTATCCGTTCAATAGCTACCTACACAGATGCGATGGTTGGTTCTGGGGTCGGTACTCGGCAATACAGTAGCTGCTCGTATTCTCGTATTCTAATGAATGGCGTTCTAGACTCTCAGGGGCAATATGATTGTCTCATGTCTTATATTAGCTAGATCCGTACCTACATATACCTAGCTTGAACCTCATATCCCGTCGTATAAAACAGCATAGCCGCATTTCCTCTGCTAATATCTACTCTAGCCCGAATGCCTTCTAATTAGGTATGTCGAATCCATACTTGTGTACCTGAGTACCTTGGGCCGAGGTAAATAAATTCTGAATGATCTACGGACTTCACATTAGCTGATTCTCTATGATCGAAATAGTCTAGATTGTACGATTCATTGGTATGCAATTCATCGCTGCTATTGCTATTTGCTTATTGATGGAACGCGAATTGTAAGTGTATTCCATATGTGGATGCTGCCACAACCTCGTTTTGTGGTCGATACAATTCAAAGCCGAACCACCAGAATAAATGCACTTCGCAAATAAACTCCCGAGGACAATGTTGAATGACATGAGCATGACCGAATCCCATTATGAATTGTCAGCATCCCGTTCTTTTGTTGCTAGTATTGCCATCATCGTACACTAACAAGCTATGATGATGACGAGAAGCGGGGTTGAGAATGTGTCAGATCTGCTCAAGATGCCGAAACGCCTGGTATCTCAAAGTGCGGAAGAGAAGCGAAATGAATTGAGTTGTAAAAAAAGCAATCGTTCCCGCCAGTCCCTGATCTTGCTATTGGCAATGCAACCTGTAATCCAAACCGTCGAAGAAACCATCTTCTTTCCCTTTCCTAAATCTCCCTGTTTTCTGTCGGGGGATGAATGCGAAACGCATATTTTCTCCAAAAAAAAAAATGCAACCGATTTATGTAAAACTCCAATTCCCGAAACTCCTGGTGTAATAATGCTATTGAGTGAAAGAAAGTCGTGAATGCAAAATGGGGATATCATGGTCGTATATGAATCGTGAATGGATTGGCTAGTTGCGACTACTGCCAATCCGTAAGGGTATGTCGTCCTTAGCGACGCCGAACGAGATGTGGATTTGTTATGTGTATGTTGTTAGACTAGCTAACACTTCGCAAAACGATGGTTTTGGTGCCGCGTAGAGTCGCCGGAGGGAAACCAAAAATAAATCAGCGGCCCTTGCTCACCCGGAGCAGCTTCGTTCGCAGCCAGAGAATGAACATGGTCCACGTGCTCTGGGTCTTTTTCTTGGCTGTGTTCTTTCGCTTAGGTGTCTGAAACACCACATCGTGAGCACCGCCAGCCTCGCTGCCGTATGCGGGGGTACTGTTCGCATCCAGACTGTCGTATCTGCTGGCGAATTTCTCGGCTTCTCCCAAGGGGCTGGGTGCGTTCTTCCGCGACGTGCCGGGTCGAGACATACTAGTTCGAGACACGGCTAAGCTAGGGCGACCACTGCTAGTGGCGCTGAACTTCCTATTATGCTTCCCGCGGGCGATCGCAGCCTCGATTTCAGCTGCTTCTTGGCGAGCCTTCGCAGCCATCTGCTCCTTGTGTAGGACGGCCGCATGCTTTTCTAGTTCGAGCGCACGTTTGTTATCGGCCCGCTCGCGACGCTTAATCTCTTCCCTCGCATATTTCTCCTCTTTGGCTTTTTCTCGTAACTCAAATTTCCGACGCGCTTCTCGAAGGTGCTCGGCGCGGGTCGCGGTATCAAGGTCGGACTTGGCGCGGAGGCGGGGGAATCCGGAATCGAATGAGGAGCGTAGAGGAGACATCGGGGCGACCGAGCTGGCAGGCGACGTAATATGGTTCGAACCGGCATTCGTAGAGGAGCTGGGTGATTCCACCATACAATCTAGTTGTAGATCGGATCGGCTCGAAACGTTTGCTAGGCGCGAAGACTGACCTGGAGTGGTTGATGGTGCGCGCGATGTGTTTATTCGGAGGGAGGGCGGATGAGAAGAATTGGGAGAAGGTTTAGAAGATTTCTTCGCATGATTTACTTCGGAATAAGATGTGGTGCGCTGCGTGTTTGCTAAGACTGGACGCCTTGTGCTCAAAGTTGGCTGTGAATGGGAATGTGGGTTGCTAGGGTGGATATGGAGGCTGTTCCTGTGACTAACGTTGCCGTTGTTGCCATAGTCATTACTATCGTCGTCCTCAGTGATGTCGAAAAAAGATGTTTGCGAATTCGCATAGGACACCGGTGGGGTCGTGGTTCTCGGCATCTGTTGAAAAGGATGTACAAACGGTGCTCCCGCCTGGTGACGCGCACCGGAGCTGCCAGATGTTGCGACGGAGATGTGGCTCGTCCCGCTGATAGACCTAGAATGATTGTACCGGCGGGTTCCAGCTGCCTCATTGAATGTAAGGTTCGTGTCCTTTCCTGACGGCTCAAAGACGACGCCTTCTCCCCCACCGCCTCTCCCCCCTATTCCTCCTCCAACAATGCCATCATCGCGTCGGTATTGACCATCCTGCTCTAGCCATCCTCTATCCAGGTCTAACGAATTTTTTTCCGATTGCGATGTCAACTTTTTGAGTATCGGCTTGACCGCCGTTTTAGCTCTCGCCTTGCTTATTTTATTGGTAGGACCATGCAACCCCAATCCAGAAAGACTTTGGATGGAAGCCATCTTGCGCGACGTCGTCGTGCTCGACAACTAAGACGTAAGTAAGGTAGGTAGGTAGGTATATATAAGCGTATATATATCCAACTATATACACCGCATATACACATACACCTTTTTTTACCTAGGTAAATGCTATCGCGGAACCATCGACGTGTAAAAAGATAACTTTGATAGGGCAAATGGGCTTATTCGATCGGTCGGAATCAGCGCAACGGACTAGAGTCTGTCGTGCTACTGGCGAAGAGCGAAGATATCTCGCGGGTGGCCAGCGAGGCGGAATCACCGGAATAAAGACATTGAATGTGATCGACACGTATGATCAGGTGCGTCGGTGATGGTTCGAATAATAAATCACTCAAGCAGAAAACCCAGATGACTAAGACCAACGAGAGAGTTGGGATCAAAGTGACATCAACAACAACGAGGAAAAAACAGGAGGCTTATTTCGTTCCGTTACGACCGGCGATGGTTTGTTGTTTTTACCATGTGATTGATAAATACTAGTCGATAAATAATAACTAAAGTCGTGGAGACAAGAGGATTGGTGGACCTTTTTGGATTTTAGAGGGGGGAATAGGGAACCGGGGGGTGAAAAGGGTTTTGATTTGGTCCGTCAATACAAACCAACCAATACCGTTCCATGAATGGACAAGAACAAAAACGCGCAGACCAACAACACAAGTAGCAAAATCAAAGAATTCAAAATTCGGTTACCCGAAGATCCAGGCAGAAAAAATTGGAACCAATGAGGCTGACTAGCCAGGTTTTTTTTCTTTCTATTTTAATGATGTATCTAGTGATGATGGAGAATGGCGAATGCTGATGTGATAAAGAGAAAGAAAATGATGAGAGGATTACGCAGCGGTAAACGAACTAGAGAAAAAGGCGGAGGTGGAGAGAGGGACCTGAACGTTAGTGAAAAGGCTACTTGTAATTAGCGTTGGCCAGACAAGTACAAGTATGAAATGAGGAGCGGACGGATAAGTCGGTGAACGGGGAAGAGGAAAGGGGGAAGTACAAGTGCTGTAGGAGAATGAGGAGTAATGAGGAGTTGAAGACCGGGGGGGGGGTAAGTGAGGAGGACAACGCATTCAGCCTCATGAATCCCAATTTTTATTTTACTCGGGTGGAATTATTGTATTTATTCTATTGTAGTTAGGTACAGTACCTACTTTGAGCAAACCAGATGGTTCTCTAGAGTGGTAAGACGGGTTTGGGTTTGCACGCACGTGGGACTATATCATCTAATAACTGGGGAATGCAAGTGCTTAGAACGCAAGAAGAAGCAAAAACGAAGATTTCGACGCTCACAAACGCAAATCTCATATCTCTATCTCTATCTCTTGAAATGAGGGGAAAAGGGAAGACGTACGGTTGGTTGATTTCAGTTGGACACCGCTTGCACGGCTGGCACGGTCGGGGCCAACGACGCTCCCGGGATCAGGGGTTCGGGTCGGTTGATATTCGCAAATTCTTTAATCGATTGCGGAAATTGACCATTGAGATGGCCGCATTCCTCTTGATCAGCAACGAAAAGCCTGGGCAGATCTAGAGCTCTAGAGCTCTAGAGCCCATCCATGAACCCGATCCCACCTCCAAAAACATCTCACCAAAATCAGATTAGCAAGATATCCGGTCTGGTCTAGATGAATTGCGAGATAAGCGATGGAAGGCAGCTGAGATTCTCTCGTTACATCTAGTAACCTTGTATGCTACATTATCTGACACTACTGTAGGTAGGTATCTTCATCAGCTCCAAAAAGAGGGGAAGGGGAAGGGAATGAGGGGGAAAAAACGCCATGCGTGCACGACATGACTGATGAGCTATCGGACTTGGCCATTTGCTATTAGTGGCGGATTGCCATCTTCAGGGGACATCCGTGTAGATATAGATCTGCTATGGCCAAGAAGGGAATATATTGAATGATAATCATTGATTTTCTGGATAACATGACACGCGCTGCGTTACCGAGTTGTCTTCCATTGTGGTCAGTAGACTTCATTCTCTTGCAGATTCCCTACATCTTCTAGAGCCTGGTTCGTCATCTCAATCAATATGAAACTTACCCACCGGGCAGCTCGGCAGGGGTAGGTAACCATTCCCTTTCTATTCCCGGATTAGGTAACCCGACATATTGCAAGCATAAGCAAACATCTTGCAGGGTATCGTATCTTATTTACCTTTATACGAGTCAAAACATGAGTTGAAAGTCAAATTCAAATCATTTAGACTCTGGATATATGATAGATAGACTTCTATCCTGCTTCGAGGCTTGTCAGTTGCCGCGTAATTCATCGCCATGTGGTTTCGGAGAACGATTTGGTTTTTGATCTCCGTTTGCTTCGGGAGTGCGGCGAAGCCGAAGTAAAATGGTAGTCCTCTGTTGGAGCGACCCCAAGTAAAGCTGCGATCATTTGCAGTATGCATTCCTTGGAGCGCTATTGGGATTGGTGCAGTGGTGAAGAGAAGCAAAAGATTAGATTTGGGGTATAAAATCCAGCTTGCATAGACATACAGTCCTTCTGTGTTATTCCACTTCTTTACCCTGGGTGTCTAGGACAAAGACATGGAGCGGAAAATACGGATTTTTCCGCTTTCGGTTTGCATTCGATTTCAACTTTCAAGTGCTCCTCTGGGTACATAGAAAACAAGATAATTATAAGTCTTGCATAGGTAGTCTTGATTGGAATGCTGAGAAGTCCTTGGATAGTATCATCATCGTATGTTCCACATGCGCCTCGGTGTCAGATAGCCAGCTTCCCTTGGAATCAGGTCCTCTTGGCCACTTCCGGTTGTTTCGATGATATGATTGGAGTGCCGTAGCCAACAGGAAGGCATGAAGCGCTCGCAAGTTATTTGTTTATTTGTTCGCATTGAGCAAACCAAAGCTCTGTAGTGTCGTAATTCGCAACAGCAGGAATGTCTCGGAGCCTCTATTATCGGTTGCAGAGGGCAGGAGGGAGGTTCCGGGGATGTATGAGATTGGTGAGGAAACCAGGCCGGATCATGGCTATCGTTTGCAGCAACCACCTTAGCTGCTCGAAGGTGTTGAAATGGATCGGTATGAAAGTGATGCGCCCGAACATATTGTGTCAGTAGTTGAGAAATAAGGGTCTTGTAAGGATAGGAAGTCATGAATCATAGGTACTCAAACGCCATATGATAGCATTTAGCATTCGTATGTGGCCTCGCTGTCTCTTCGTGTCAGTAGGACTCTGGGTATGTTGGAAAGCCCATTTTGTTCTGGCCCATCTGTTCTCGAACAACTCGGTTTAATGCATCGCTTACTTGACGCTCTCCTGTTAATCAAAACCAGACAGGGAGTTCCGAGAGGCGGCTATTGGAGCCGCTGAAAATGAACGGCAATGTCCCCGCTCTCGGAGTCGGGTCCGGAGTTGGTGCCAACTTCATGTATAAGATGACCGGTCTAGATCACCCCTGCTCGTCAAACGTGCTCTGTGATTACAGACTGACGATGGGAACAGTCTAGACCAAAATCCCGCGCTTTCTAGTTGTTCACGTGTGAAATCCTAACATAATACTTGTGTATCTCTCGGAAAGCGTCGGTCGGGTGGGATGCTATTATCCCGTCAGTCACTCCGATGTATCATAATGACAGACTTACATGGCAGCATGCTCCGTGCATCGAACAAAAGGCCATATCATGGGAACGCATTTGCCCGAGGTGAGCTACTTGACAGTATTATCTTCCATTTCTCCGAGGAGTCGATTCTTCGAAGTTGGACACGTTTCAACATCCCGTACAATGGCGGTTACTTTCAGGGTATTATAGGTTTTGAGCACGTGTCCTGTAAGATCTTTGGGAGTGATGATCAATCACCACTACAACTCTAGTAGCCTGGTTTTGTGAGATCCTCCTGCCGGACTGGTTGCATTCGATTTAATAGAAGCTCCTGGATTCACTATAGAATAACCAATATGATGTTGCAAGTAACCGCCCAAGTCTAATACTCCGAGAACAAATCCGGCTAGAGTTGCCAATAGAGCGAAGCCTTTACTTTCAAGAGACTAAGTTGCTAGACAGCATCGCCAGGGAGAGCAGCTCGGCCCGTTGAAGGTGACACGGTAGATCAGAAGGCAAGGCTTTCCACGCCGGTCTCAAATTGATCATCATGTCCTCGTGAGCGTCACTGTGTGCCGCAAATCACCGTAAAGCTTCTGGAACGTGCCCATCGCTACCTTAGGAAGCATCCAGACGCGGGTTTGTAGCATGACTGAGCGCTTGCTGCCCTCTCACTGGAGATTCGACTGGTATGCTAAGACGACCTCGCTCCTCTCCGACGACGGGTCGCCACCAACCTCGATGCGCTCTGTCGTCCGAGGCATGCGAGGATCGACCCTCTTTTGGCCGTGCGATAGTGTGCTCGTTCTTGGCGGTTCGGCCTTATAGGTGAGGGGAAAGTGGTGACCAGAAGGCACGAGGCATATCATACAACTGCGACCGGGGGCCCGTCGGCAAGTGAGAATCTAGAACCGTAGTGCCGAGTGTCCCCAACATGATCCAATCCGGAAAAAGAAGAGCACGATGCTCCTCCTTCGTCAGGGACAGACCGTCTGGGCCCGCATACCTTACGGCCCAACCGAGTAATGCCAGCATCGATCGCTTGGAGACGCGCGACTTGTCAGTCGTCGTCGGAGAGAAATCGCCGGTTGGCTTTCGTCTCCCTCCGTGGAGAAGTCCGCCGCCGCGATGTCCCAGCTGAGCTACTCTGCTCTGTGCGTAAGACGAGAGCCACGCAGAGGGGTCTATTCGTCGCCTTAGGTCAACGCGGACGGGAAGCTAGCGAATGATGACGCTAAGAAAGCGATCCATTGCAGAACTTGCCACAGTGGCCAGCCACTCCCTCGCCATCGTGGAGACGACGGACTGAGACGCCTATGCGTAGCTCATCTGCTCATCTCAATATAATTTCTGTGGCTCGTTGGTATGTATAGTAACCAACATGCGCCTGCATGCGATGCGAATCGTAGCCGGCGTCGCAGCCGTTCGTTGGCGGGCGTCAAGCGTGGGCTGCCAGTATGTCGCACACACCTATGAGAATGGCCTACTAACTGTGCTGACCGCCACATGTCTGAAACTGATGAGATCAGTGTGTTATATTGACAGGGGGCTACTAGGTAGCCAAGTAACTTACAGTAATGGCTGGGTTGGTTTTGGTTTTGGTTTCCGTGTTCCTGGGGTCCTTAAGGGGCCTACTCCTGCCAAAAAGGGATATCATTTTCCGGTGGCAGGGGAACGACAAAAAAAAAATAGATTTTTTTTTTCTTTCTCTTACTTTTCAAAATATTGATCCTCGTGGGTTTGATATCAACACCGTAGGACGAAACGTGGGGTTTGTTTACTGCATGGCCGGCAGAAAGGCCTCTCGCCTGGGAGAACAACTCATAACACGGCTGCAGGATGCATGTTGTGCCTTAGAATCATGCAAGAGGCAAAAGAGCATCATATGGATCTGACGTACAAGTCGAAAGGGGGAAGAAATCGACTCATCAGAGCTTAGCATGCATGCGCAAGGAGATAGCTTCTGGATCCTGATATGCTGTGAGATGTGAGAAAGTAATAGCGAATTTATCCGCAAACACAGCAATTTCGCCACAAAGTGGCCCTGTATGCACATCATCTGGATCACTTCTGGCCGGATGTGAGCTTGTGCTTCCGCGAGCCTTGTCTCCCGCTGTGGGCCAAATTGGCATTTCTAGATCTGGGTCGAGGTTCCATTGACTAATGGGACTCTGGAGCTGCCGAATACAGACGCTCGCTGATGCTGTGAGATCAGAAGCCAGCAGAAAGCCTAGGCGCAGCGAGCTCTCTACCGTGTCTGGTAGGTCCTTGCAGAGATGCTTGACTTATTTGTCTTCTTCCCTGCTGGGAGGTACCATCGCTACCAGCTTCAGTGCGTACGTACGGGTTGTTAAGCGGGACTTAGGGCAGCCTAGACGACTTGGGACTGGTGTCATGTACGTTGTAAAAAGGCCGGTTGTGAACCGCGTCATTGGTCTTGACAGATGGCCAATGTACCGGTTGGTCTTGGAACACGGTACGAGGGGGAGGGTACCTGCAAGTACCTCCCGTTATCTTCGCCCGGCGGCTGCAGGAGGAGAAAAAAAATGAGACGAGGGAGGAACGTGGGCGGTCATGCTTCTTGTGTATCTCTATCTCTCTTCTCTCTTTTTCTCCTTCGGAAGAATTCAGGGTCTGTGGCTAAGATCACGCCCTTGCGAGGGTGTGAGGTATTAATCCAAGGCCCTGTAGTATAAGCGAGGGCTGTGGTTGCAAAAGGACCACTTGGGACCCAACTCCGGACGAGGATAGGAGGTGGAATAAAACCACACTTGATTTGCTCATCTTTCCCTCCTGGCGGTAGGTAGCTTTGAAAGGTACCTTGAAAGCGACAGGCTGCTGACGTGATGGACTGATGTTGGGACGAAAATAAAACCTTCAGCGCAACGTCGCCGCCGTCGGAGCCCGCCTCATCCAGGGGCACACCCCTCCCTCCATAGATATTGAGCATGCAGAAAACTTGGTAGATAGATGCCTGCAGCAGCACACGAGCTTTGCCAAATACGCGCTCCTCCTCCTCCTCCTGATCGCGAGAGAGAGGACACGATTTGTTTTCTTTGAATGGTGCGCGGTCCGCGACTCCATAGGTTTTATTTGTTTGCTGGGTGGACCCGGCTCTCTTGTGCGACGGCTTGGGTAACTAAAATAGAGAGGGAGGCAATAATAACAACGAGGCAAGGTAGTGTTGATGAGGATTCCATCTTTGACCTGTGAGTTAGGATTCGCATCCCGGATGCCGAAGATACCGAATCCATGCTTTGGGAACGTGTCGTCCTATATGTAATAAAACTTTTTCTTACGACTCTGCTTGGCAGGTTGTTTTCATTTTTGGTATTTGGGGAATGTTTGACCTGCGTTGCCTCGGTCAGCGAAAGGAGATTCACCATGATTGTTCACTTGTGATTATCATCTCTTTCTGTCTGTCTCTCTTCTCCGTTGCGCATCCTACCTAATGAGCAGAGGATTGAAATTAGCTTTCCCAATCGAGATCCATCGCCATCCGGGAAGATAGCCACCGAACCGGGGCCTCGAAGAGGAAGCTCTTTTCTTGGGCGTCGGAAAGAAGGAGATGGTGAGGAGCAGGACTTCAATTATACACCTTTAGCCGAAAAAAGCTCACCGATGTCGTCAAGCCCTAAATAGCAGTGATGTTCCCCCAAAATTTTTACAACTGGTCGGACAAATGAGCATGGTAAATCTCCGCTACCGGTGCAATGCCGTGCTTGTCTTTAGATCACTGAGAAATTCCCTCAACTTGGCTAAGATTGTTCTGAGAGCGTGCCATGCTAGGTTGTGAGATGCGTCGAACCATGGTAGTTGAGGCAATGGTCATGTTCCTTCGATGTCGCTCAACCGAACTACGGATTTAGAGCCCCATTATGGGCCTGTCCGCTCGGTCTGTGTGTTCGGTCTGTGGGTTGACCGGTCAAGGGCCGCACGGTCAACCTTTGCCCTATTCTTCCTCTCTTCTCGTCAGATATGGGGGCCTTTTCCATGGATCGACCTGGCGTCTTCTCCACAATCTCCCCGTCGCTAAAAATGGCGGCGGGAAGATCCTGATCATCAAAGCACGAAAGACACGACGAGGTACGTGCGTGTTCCCCTGGTCTAGCCGTAATTTCCTAGATATCAGAGGCAAGCAACCTAGGTAATAAGACCAGCAGCTAACACGATACGTCGCAACGTAGCGACGTATTTCGAGCTACTTTTTGATACATACATACCTCCTCAGATCCCTCTCTCTCTCTCTCTGTCTCTTTTCACGAGGTTGCTATGACGAACCTTGGAACGTCCCGCGAGAGGTGTGCTATATTACAGGTATTATTATTATAGTCCAAGAGGGAGATGTATCATAGATGAGGTTGGATATACCCTTCGTCAGGGTGGCAATGTAGGTTCTATGGAAGGATCGAACTAAGGGGGCAATCTAAGCATTGAGATCGCAACCAAGCCGAATACCTTCTAGGCTGAATGGTAGGACCGCACGAGATCATCGACTATTCAAGTAGTAATAAAGGAAAATAAGCGACATCGTACCAGCAATGTCGACATGTCACTGTTGGTGCTGCTAGTGCTGCTGGAGACTAAGGTATATGCACGTAGCTAGCTGGTTAGCTGGTAGCTACCTCCTTTCTCTTCTGGCCCGGCAGCAGAGAGATCCGTCGGCTACATCTTACCGTAGGGTAATACAGTACGCGTACCAAACCTTGGTTCAACATAGGCGTCATATTACAACCGGCGTATTCAAGCCCTTGACCTAGACGTCGAAAAAAAAAAAGGGGATTGGCATGATGCTAGCTAACTGCAGGCGAGTCCCGATTCAAGATTGTTGGGTATCCGGTATAATCAGGGTATCATTCCGGCGCAACGTGCTGGGCATGCCATGCCCAAACGTTACTAGATTTTTTCTCTAGAGACTCCATAGTTGCGTGCTCTCGACGGGATGCCAGATGGTACGCCAGAAATGGAATAGGCGACGGACGTAACGCGGAGTACATGCAGCGTTAGCAGCCTCATCGGTGATCATGCTAAGAGCAGTAAGGAATTCACTACCGAGAGGCAGAAAGAGGTAGAAGATGTAATTTAAAACCAAAGATTGAAAAAGTTCATGGCCATTCTAGGCACAGGGGGGGAAGGATTATTATTATGGAACCTGGAACTAGCCGGCGTAAGGTTTGTTGAAAATCATGTAGGGTTAATCCCTGAGATGACTGGCATGGTGATTGTTTTAGTGCCCCCAGGGTTCGTCCCAAAGCGTCCAGCTGCATCTGTATGTAAAGAATGATCCCCACGCCGTGAAGAACATGCATCGACTTCGGGGACCATCGTGGAAGGAAGAAAGAAAGCAGAGCCAAAGCAATCAACAGCGGTATCAAGAAGGAAAATCTCGGCAGTCGTCCCACAGTCCCGTAGGCACGACACGCCAGACAAGAGGTCAGCAATAGTCAGCAACGTACGAGAAAAAGCAAAACCAAAGCATCAAATCTTGGGTCTCTCTACCGAAAAGGAAGTGTGTCTATATCTAGGTATACTATCTCTGGTAATATAGATGTATGTAACAGATATCTATCTATTTACGAATTGACATCTGAACGGACGAAAAGAAAAAGCGTGGGACTCGGGGACTTCGGGTTTCCCCCATCCCACTACGACGGTGTCTTTGAGACTTTCGAATGTCGTCGCTCGCTCACCCGTGCTCGAGATGCAGCGCATTGGCTGCAGTATGAGATGATGATGATGATGATGATTGGGTGCACCCTGGAGTTATGGCATCATGTATGTAGGTCATACAGGAAGGCGTTGCACCGTCCTTCCGCGGCAGATACATTGGGAAATGGAAATCAAGATTCAAAAAAAAACAAGAGATCTACAGGTCTGCATGTACATTAGTGATTGCAAGAGCAGATGGATCTGTGATGACAGTTCAATCAGGTACACGACGCTGACCGAATCCGGACTGCGCCCAGAGCAACGCCCGGGAACGGTGCTAGGAACAAGGCCCGATATTGCATGCCGGTACGGTAAATCAGGTCATTGGCCAATGGCTTAGAGATCGTCCTAGGTTACCCCAACCTCATTCTTTCTGAGTTGAATAGGTATTGCGGGTGACACTATGGTGGGCATTCAATTTTTTTTCTTTCTCTTCCTTCTGACGATCCTCTTCAGGGACCTTGTCCAGGGGAACTCTCTGTCGTGTGACGTTGTGCCATGTCATGTCCACTTCCATACGTGATTCGATATTAACAAGTTATTGGGGTCAGCAAGCTGGGGAAGTATATGTGTGTTATGTGTGCTATGTGTGTTGTATGTGTGTAGTATGTGTGTACCCCCTCTCGATATTTTCCCTATTTCTGATGCTGTGGTGTTGCGTCGATGTCGTGCAACGGCGGGCAGGAGCATCATCGGAGGTGTCATGGCGATGTTGTGCTGTGTGTTCCAATGCCAATGCCAATGCTAGGTAGTGTTACCAGTGTCATTGTCAAATGTCAAATGTCAAGTATTAGTGTGTGTATCCATATGAGAATATTGTGTGTGTGTGTGTATATGTGTGTATATGTGTGTGCATGTGTATGTGCATCCCCATCCCTCCCCCTAGAATACTACTAATTACAAGTTGGGGAACCTTGGCGAGGCCGACTTGCGCACATTTCTTATTGCTGTCGGCCGACAGATCGAATTGGCCATGCCATGCCATCCATCTATCAACAATCATATGCTGTCGAATGCGCAAACCAGGATTGTGGACGATGACGGCCATCGTACCCTTGTCGGCAGAGTCTTCAATCGGCAGGTCGTTGTTTGGGCGTGCAGGCTGCATTAAATCTTGCGAATCTAACGAAATAAAATAAGTTGCAGCGGGAAAGGAACAATAACCCCTCAACCAAGCCTCAGATTTTCATGGCTTCCAATGCCTTCGCTCGTCTCTGCATGCATCTTATCGCCTGTTCCTGACGAAAGAACAGTATGACTTGTTATTTGTTATTATCATAATATTAATAATTGCTTTACTATTTTTTGCCATTTTACGTTTTACGAAAAAATGACGGGAAAAAGGAGAGTATTCTCATACTGTGTGTATCATGATGCTCGGACTTTGCATCGTCACTAGTATTGTTATTAGGGTCGAGTTAGACCAAGCAAAGTCCCCCCCCCAAACGAGCAATACCCAGGTAGATGCGGCTTTTAAACCCCACACTATAGCGAGAGGATCAATACAGGCCACTTGGTCGACTAAATTGAGTCCCTTACCATTGATACCTGCCTATGTACCGACGTACTAACTATGGTGGGCACTTAACAATATCTCTCATGTAAGTGGCCAGCGATATACGCAGCATTAAAAAAAAAAAAAAAAAAAGAACGAGCGCGAGCCGCATCCTCTCGAGACAATGCCTGTATACCTGCTTCATGCCAAAATGGGTATTCAAGATATCAAACCTCCCACCAACCTTACATAATGAAGCTGTGGGGGTTGACATATAAGTACCACCGACAACGAGTAGTATATAAGGGTAGGTAATGTATGTATGCAGCAGATGCAGGTATCATGGTCCGAACCAGAACCAACATATCCTGAGAGGCGAGAGAGTGTAACTTCAAACCATACTGGGGGCCGGACAACCCGGTACTTCTTCCTAGTAGATCGTTATTATAGCAACACACACACTCACACGCACACGCGCAGCGTTGAGTTGCTTGTGCATAGAGCCAACCACGTTCTTGGACTTCTGGAAGACCTCTGCTGAATGGAATTTTCCAGATCCTCAGGAATTAAAATGATGCATTAAATCCAACCCAAAATCTTGCGAGACCCCGTATGCGCCCAAGTACGGTTCGCGGGGACCCAGTATTTCTACACGTCCACGTATACGTACGCCGTTCTCTCACGATGTTTTTTTTTCTAATGGCGCGCAACTAAAGGCAAGGATTTCAATTTGCCTCGATTTGGTTCAATAACACCTATGCCATGTATGTTTTTTTTTTTTTTTTTTTTGAATTTTCATTCTTTTATTTCCTCACGCCGATGGGCAACGGAAATGATTTCTCGTATGTCCTCGATGTGTTGCAGTCTAGGATAAACGGAACCGAAGAAAGGTCGTCTTTAGTAACTCATTACATACCTACCTACCTTATGTATCACGTCCGCTACGTTACTGGTAAGTGGAATTACATATCCGATCCGGGTTGGGGGCCACAGAGTCCTTGAGACTTGGACTTTACATGTACTTTCTCGTCTCCCACTCAGGCGGCTAACAATGGTGTTATGCCAACCACTACTGCTAGGCTTGGCTTATATCGCCTTCATCCAGCGGCAAGAAGACGTGAATTCTTGTTTCGTTTACGCATTCATCGTGAGGATGGAACCCCCCGGCAACTTCGTAATCGTAGGGGACCAAACATAGACTCGCATCGCGGAGGCTACCAGGTCTACCAGAGGCAACAAACCTGCGCTAAGCTCACTAGCAACAAGCTCGGGCTTCTCTAGCCAATGCCAAGTGCGAGATCGTTCGAAGCTGTCGACGGGGCCGTTCTTGTGAAGATCGATTGCCTGCTCCACAGCAGATAGGTCTCGTCTGATTCGCCCCGAGGCTTAGTGATCCTTAGGATCTCTCGTCGGTTCGCCGGCTCCAGTGACTTGCAAGCTGCACTATGTAGGGGTCCAGCAGCAAAAGCTCTGGACCAGTGATAGCCGCGAACCCGAAGAACAAGTCAGTCATACGCGCGCTGCGTATTCCCATGAGCACCACTTGAATGCGCCATATCGTACATAGCTATGTGTCAAAACCAGGCACCATATAAGCGAGTTTCGGAGACCCCTTATTTTCACGTACATGCAATGCATGGCCCGCCTAGATACTGACATGCGTATTACCTGATCACGAACGTCCCTGTTTTTCCACTCCTGCGCAATCAGCTCACTTCTCTCGAAAGTCGCCGACGCACAAATAAGAAACCTCATTGGTAAGGGGGTCTTTTGACACCGGGCGTCTCGCTGCACTGCACGATCTGTTGCTTTCTTGTAGCTAGGTAGGTAGGTAGGTAGGTTGTATTGAGACGCCGTGTAAGGTAGGTAAATATTTTGGCATGTACCAAGAAAGTACTCCGAGGAAGAAGTCTTCGTTTAATTTTCTTAGGTGCAAAAAAAATGTACCGCGGGGAGGTCGGAGTTCATCTTCTTGGGTGATTTTAGTTTAGTTTATCTACCTTAATATTTACTTAATGTTTACAGGTAGACAGTAGATAGATACCTTACGCACGCCGCACGGTGCACAGTGCTCCGCTGAGATGGCTTCAACCATCTTAGAATTGAATGTCGTTTTTTTCTCTTTTTATAAGTTTTAAATCTTAAATTTAAATTCCTATACTTTTATCCCTCAACCGTATACTACATACATCCTGCATACCTATACACTTACTACTTACATACATGTACACATATTTCCTAAGCGACTAGGAATATAGCTGCATATAGAAACAAAATTCAACGAGTTGGAGAAAAAGAGAAATCAATAGAGAGAAAGACAAGGACATTGGATTGATGAGATTTACTGCATATACCTACATACTGTAGTATCTAGCTTGGTACTTTCAGGGCTACCTCACCTATCGACACTAACTAAGCTAACGCGGTTGAGAGTCCAGTACCAAATCTATACACCCCCCGTGCCCTGTAAACCACAACCTGGAACCCCACCATTTGCCCACCACGCCCACTAACAATGGGGTATCCAGGTAGCATCCACTGCGCCACTCCCTCCCACAGCTTGCTCTAGCAATCCAGTTAGGGATCTAGAGTCCACAGTAACCCGGCTAGCCGATTCTAGTACACCCACCCCGACCCCCAGCTCCAGGGCCGGACGTTTTCTCAGCAGCAGCCGCTTTCTCCAACTGGTCCAAGTTCAATCAATTAGGTGCCACCAAAAAACCGTCATTTTTCTCTCTCTCTTTTTTTTTTTTTTTTTTCCTTCTCACTGTTTCATTTTCTCCGCTTCCGCCCTAAACACGCACGGAGAAGACAGACAGAAACATAGTAATGTAATACAATCAATCAATCAATCAATTAACTGATTGTTATTTTCTCTAACTTATTTGATTATGGTCTACTACTATTACCACCTATACCTCGCTAACTTTCAGTACTAATTATTCATTATCGTCTCATTCATTCGTTCATCATCCCCTCAATTGGCTCTTCGTACTCTTCCTAGACAAATAAAATGAAATAATCAAAAAATTCAAGGCTGGGTAACTTTTACCATACCAATACCGACTCCTCTCTCGGTCTATTTTTTCTCTCTTCCTCGGTTGCATTCTCATGTCCTTTCTCATTTTGATAGGGGACTCGGAGCGTTTTGTTGCTCCTATGTGACATCGATGGTTTGATATTTTCCTATTTCATTCCCTATCTACGTCTACCACAGCTACCTAGCCTGGCTAGGTAGTATTCTAACGTTGTTTCGTTCCATTTCATAATTCCTCTCTTCCAGATATTAATAAAGATACCCTGTTGTTTCTTATTCTGGTCTGTCCTTATTCGAACTTTACGTCGTTTTTTTCTATTTTCTATTTTCCTACTTCCTTGTATTTCCCCTTTTAGCTTATGGTCTAAGTACCTATTTGGTTCTAATTTTTTTATTCAAGCACCCATCCAATATGCACCTCGGACCCAAAGAATTACATATACATACATATACGCTTGTCTCTTTTCTTGCAAGGTACCTATTCCCATTCATCGTCAAGCTGCAGACGGGTCGATCTAAGCACTACTCTACTTTACTACATACCCATACCCTTACTTGTCTTGGGAACGGTACCTATCTACTTTCCCGTAATGCTACATACCCATACCTATCTACCTTGCCTTTCTGTCTATACGTACATACAATACATACATAGGACACACACACACACACGCACACACACATACATACATACCTACATACATTACATACTATGGCCCCTACTTATCTTCTTAGCCATACTAACCCCATAATTACGTCCCATTGCATCGTCCATCGTTTACGTATGTAGGGGAATAGGTAGGTAGACACAGGCAGGGCAAGTTTTGTATCATCGACCGTTGGCCGATGGGGTCATATGGGTCCATCTGCCTATATATCCTTGCCTCCTCTCCCGGGTCTGGCCCGTCTGGTCCTTGACTTGACGACCTCTCCTATGTCCTCTCGAAGCCCATTCTTCATCACCATGGCTTCTTTTCTTTAAAGGTTTTCCTTTTGGTCTGTTGTGTATTATATTTGTGTTGCCACCTCGCCGCCTGCTTCCCGGTTCTCGAAGAATATTCGTCTCGTCTGTAATACACAACACAGGTCGAGGTCCGATCTCTCCAGCTGGTGAAGAAGGACAAACTCTCGTTTCGAGGTTCTTGGTTTCGGGGATTCCTTCTTTCTGTCGTTGTGTCTACATACTGCTGCAGTACATATACATCGTCGTTTATCGGAGATTCCTACGGCCCCAGGAGACTTTGACTGTCAATAGTTGCCACCGTTGCATGGTCTCGGTTTCGTCTATTGTTCCTAATTCCATCATCCATTAATTCCCACACGCGAGAGGCCGGTCTTGGTACATGTACCCCCAGCTGCCGCGCGTGACCATCTTGTCCATATCTCAGGAAGAAATACCCGTCTGTTATTAAAAGAAAGGTAAGCATCATACCACATATCTTCTCTTTTTTTTTTGTTTCCCACCCTCTCCCACTTCTTCCGAGCCACCTCCAGCGCGTGTTCGCCGCCCCAGTCTGTCCCCCTCCGTTGTAACCACGCCTGATATCTTCTCGCCTGAGGTTACCCTTTGGAGAGGAGGGGGGTCTCCTATTCTAAGGTGGTGCCCCGAGGACCCTGCGGCTCTTACAGCAAACCAACTACATCCTGGTCTCTCCGCAAAAAAAAAGTCGCCGACTCATTCACACCTTCCCTCCGCGGCGGAACAAACAGCTGACCTATATAGTCATTTTAGGTCACTTAGTCGATAGATAGACTTTAGGGGCTGGTCACGTCTTGTCTGAAGATAGTTTGGATGATCAGCTTGTTGCACATACTATTCAATTCACCCGCGCCTATTCACTCGCGTCCTATTCACTTGCGCCTATCCACGTCACCTTACGATCCTAAACAGATCTTAAACCAGATCTCGGCCCAGAGGGGAATCACTTGGATTTGGTTTCTTTAAACCCACACAATCACACATTGCGACGTCTATCCGTATCTTTCAACATCCCGTCAGAGAGAGACCAACATCTAAGATGGATTTCAGCACGCTATTATCGGGTCTCGCTCGCCCGTCATTTGACTTCTTGTCGTCACCAACTTTCTGGTGGTGGACGTTCTGTGTCTTGTGGTAAGTTTTGAGTACACATACCTCCATCTGCAGTTCGAATTGGGGCTGAGAGCACCTTTCTGCTCAATAATTGCCAGTATTCACAAATCTAACTTTACCACCAGGGTGCATCGCTATCTACGCCTGATCGTCCATTCTCTGAGCCATTGGTTCTACAAGTCTAAGCCCATTCCTATCAAGCCTACGTTTACTTCTGACGATGTCACTGTTATCATTCCTACTATTCATAACATGTTTGAGGAATTGCGACCTTCCTTGGAGAGTATCCTGGCTTGTCGACCGCGTGAACTAATCCTTATCACAACCGTGGACAAATTACAAGCTCTAGAAAAGCTCGTCGAGACTCTATCTAGAAAAGAATCCATCCGCGTGCTATATACGTCTATTGCGAACAAACGACTTCAAGTCTGCGAGGCACTCCCCAACGTAGGGACGGCAATTACCATCATGGCTGACGATGATGTCACCTGGCCATCAACCCTCATGCCGTGGATTCTTGCCCCATTCGAGGATCCCAAGATTGGAGGTGTCGGAACCTGCCAGCGTGTTCGCCGAGAACCTGATGGGTCCCTCTCGACTCAGATTTTCAACTGGCTCGGGGCTGCCTACATCGAGCGCCGCAACTTTGAGATCTCGGCCACTCACAACGTCGACGGTGGAACTTCCTGCATGTCCGGTCGCACCGGAGCGTACCGATCGGAGATCCTCTCGAGCCACGACTTTCTGGAGGGATTCAAGACTGAACGATGGCGCAACTTCATTCTTAACGCCGACGACGACAACTTTGTTACCCGCTGGCTGGTAAGTCACCAGTGGAAGACATGGATTCAGTACAACCGAGAGTGCGAGATCGAGACGACCCTCGAGAACGGCCTGAAGTTTCTCTACCAGTGCTCTCGATGGGCTCGAAGCAATTGGCGAAGCAACTGGACAAGCTTGGTTCGAGAGAGATATGTGATTACGTAAGCCTTGACCCTATTCCCCCCCTGTCTATCTGCACATTGTCTGTGCTCCCCTAACTCCCCTGTCGCCCTCGTTTTACCCCTGTCTTCCTTGTTTTCCATCTTCTCCAAACAGGGCCGACTAGTCATCGACTAACTTACGATCCCTTACTTTAGTCAACAACCATGGTCTACATATGCTCTCCATATTGCGACCTTCACTTCGCTAGCTTTCCTTGTGGACCCTCTATTGCTCGTCTCACTCTGGTGGGGCACTGAGGGATGGGACCTGGAGTCGCGCCAGAGATGGTTCTGGGCTCAATTCATCTTTATGTTTGCCTTTACCAAGGTCGTCAAGCTTGTCGGTCTCTTCCGCCGAAATCCTAGCGATATTGTTTTCCTGCCGGTCTCTGTCGTGTTTGGTTACTTCCACGGGCTGATCAAGCTATACGCACTGGTAACCTTGAACATGGTACGAGAAATTCCCATCCTTCCACCCCATAATAATATAAATGAACTTGAAGCTAATGCGGCTATAGACTTCCTGGGGTAGCCGACCTGATGGTGATGCCAACGATTCTCTTCGTATGACCCCTCGTCCCCGTAGGAGTGAAAGCATTGCGACACCTTCACCTCGGCCGGACGATCTCGACCGCGTGTTACGATTACGAAGCCCACAACTGGTGTATTCTGAGAAAGACGCACTTATCAGCAAAGAACATGCGCCGTTTACCCTGGTCACAGGCTCGTCGTGATGGCATGCGGGAGAAGCGTGGTTTCAGTTGCGGTTCTATCTATCCGGCTATTCGGTACGGATGATTAAGGACCCCCAATGAGAGGTCACGCATTTATGATTCATGAAGTGTTATATATCTACGATTTATTGCGCTGATAGGGCATATCGGAAGAGGTCAAAACGGTACTCTCCTACAGTATACGGCCGCTGCCTGAAACATGGACAACAGCCAGCAGCTTTCAGGCTATAAGACGGCATTCGTCTTCGGACCCTCTGGACGTTTGTCCCGCAGCCCCGAAAAGAAAAAAAAGGTTTCATGGTACTTGGTATTCTCTTTTAAGATGGCGGAGGAAAGGTTTCACGTCACACCCAACGTAATGAGTTTATGGCTCAGGTTTCAGCACCGGTGCACGGCGAACGAGTTGAGGGATACTCGTGTTCGCGACGTCGCCGGGCTATAATTAATAGGGTAGGCTTTTCTACAGGACGGACAGGTAGCATATTTTTTTATTTTTCCTTCATTTCCTCAGCATGTTTACCTCGCATCGCATATTTCGGCATGCAGCATTTTCACACAGGGATTCTACCAAAAACAAAATGGACGGTATGGTTTGATGCGAAGACTTTACGGACCTTTTTTTCTATTTCTCTGGTTGGAGGGCAAAAATCGGCAATAGATTGTGACTCTAGTCTGCATGGATGTCTTCGGATTCCTCATAGATGATATTAGAGGGCCATCATTCGAGACCAATGCGAGGCCAACAGAAAGAGAAAATAAGCAAAAATACTTAATAAGAGCTTTTTGGTTTTCTATCACATGCAACTGCGTAATAGGACATTGGTATTGGCTGATTGAAAAAAAAAGGGTGTCGTAGTACTGCATGCACTGCATATATGTAGTAAGACTCTTATGTGATGTGACTTTTTTTTCTTCATCTATTTCCTATCCCAAGTTCGATCGGATGCAACCTAACCCACCTCATAAGTTACCGATCCGACATCCCCGCGACAGGTTGCACAACAGCCCATAGGAGGTAGACACGGCATATGCAAAATGCGACAGTGAGGGACGCCAGATCAACTAAGAAAGGCACTCGTCAGGAGATTTGGTGTTGCACAACAGAAACGGCGATACCCCTAAAAAAGGAATTCTGGTTACCCGGATCGTCGCGTAAGAACTGCCAAGCCCTATGTCAGCAGCCAGCTGAGCGGCATTCTCTTTGCCCCCCCAGCTTTTGGCCGCGCCAAGCCTGAGAGGCTCTGCCTATAGAAGCCCATAGGTCCTTTTACGATCCAGTCGGATGTCTTGACGATTCGTCTGAGCCCCGGGGGGAGGTGTGGCACTTGACCTTTCCATACCCTTTAACACGAACACCATTCGTCATCCAAGCCGAGTCTAGATTGTCTAGCCTTACCACATTCTACACCTCGCGGGAGTTGTCTAGGAAGGTCAGGTGTATATCCCGCCGCGTGCTACTGTGTTAGTTGAAAACACAACCATGTCTAGGTATCTATCGAGATATTGATCTCACTCACAATTGATTGCTTAGTAGATGCGCAAACGAGCTAGACATACCTACCTAGGTAATTCGAGTAAGCCGGGCGACTTCGGCCCTATACTATTGCTAACTAACTGTAACATTCGACCTCGAACACAGTGTTCCTCGAAAAGCATGGATTCGTTCGCTAGGCTAAAATACAGTACCACCGGACTTGAGCTGCCGCTTATCCATCCCATCGCATCTAGGATCAAGCATCCCCCAGGTTCTTCCAGATCTTAGGTCACGGACATCTCGGAGTGACTTTCTTTCGCTAGTAGGGATAAGCGAGCAAGAATAATCTCCGTATCTGGAATACATGCGAGATGACCGATGAGGGGGGAAAAGCCCAGGTCTTGGAACGCCCGGACCAGATAGGAAGACCAAAGTCGAAGAGAGGGGTGATGTCCGAGGGGGAGGTTTGAAGGAGACCTACTACCTACTACCAAGAAAAAACTCCACCTGTTCTATTGTTAACATGACCTGCTAATCCTATGTCGTCTTAGCCGTGAGGCCTACGAAGATTACTTATGGGTACACCCCGCAATTGCTATCTGGATTCGTGATCGTGCTCGATGCGACCAAGGTCACGAAATACTGTACATGTATGCATTGTCCTTCGAAACCGACATCTTCGCAATTGATCATTCGACTAGCTTTGGTAGGCGAGGATCGACAACTAACCTACCTAATTACCTAGGTACTTACGCAGGCATCTGTTTCAGTCGTATACCCGACATGGTGGAAAGATGCGACTAGCTAACTACTACTTACCTTAGTCTACATGCAATTCTTGAACGCCGACAAACTACATAATGCACTCTGCTGATATGGTCCTTGCTCGGGTTGGTCTCGGCTTCGGTCTCTCTCTGTCTGTCTCTTGACGCGGGCCGAAGTTCGAATAACATACATGCCAACCTACCTACCTACCTACATACATACATATGCGTATGTAATGTAAGGTAAGGCAAGCCTCCCACCATAGGAAATTGTGACAGATACTGCAGATGAAATAGTGATATACTATGTATCACAATCCGCGTACCCCAGCTTACCCAACGTTGGTTGTGCAACCGTGTTTTTTCTGCATGTCAACAACCTAGAACAAGGAAAACACGAACCCACCACTGTGGTCCGGATGAAACTAAAAAAGTTCCTTGCCCTGGGCTGGTTACCACGAGAGGCTGCTTGCATATCTTGGCGACAGCCATGGCTTTGATGATGATGATGATGTTGATGATTAAAGTCCCCTCATCGTTTCTAAACACTGTACGTGTCAATATCAAATTCAACATATGCAGTCTACTACTGCACTGTTATACATTAGGGTAGGGAAACTACTGAGGCCAGTCTTGACGCCTACGCAAATGCGATATCACTCGCATGAGCCACAACACTAATGCGTTGAAGGGGATCAGTACGTAGGGGGTGAGAGATGGTTACACAGCCTATCACAGCAAGCTTACCTTACCCTCACCAACCAAGCAGCGAAGTTGGAGGATGTGGGATTATGTCACCAACGTTACACACCTCCCTCTTTCACAGGCTTTCGCTACCGGCATTAGCGAGTAGATGCCGGAAGCAAACCCGTTGCTGCACGTCGCTAATTCGTCTAGGTAGGAATGGGGATGTATTGCAGCAACGGAGAACGATGGTAAGTCCTAAATTTCCAAAGAGAGAGAGATATATACTGCATATGTCACAAGAGCAGCGAGTAGAATTGGGGCAGTACACAAGATCCGAGGGAAAGAAAAAAAAAATCTTCTGGTCACGAACATGATCGTGGATTTTCCTCGCGTGGGACGAACTACTCAACCAGGTAAAAGATAGAGAGGAATAGAAGGGCTGACGAGAACATCAGCATCGCACCCATGGTTCTGCTCAATACAAGATCCCGGCAACGAACCATCATCAGAACCCTGCTAGTTCCGAGATCCTAAAGGGATCTCTCCAAGGAGCTCTTCTTCGAGATCGACGATCATCGTCAGCGGAATACGTACCGTGCTACGGAATGGGGTTGCATAAGGTGTGGGTAGGCCAGGTAGAGACGGTGGGATATGGCTGGTTGGCTGGTTGGCTGGCTACCTGCCTTACCTAGGTACCTAGGTATGTATGCTAATTTACCTTATGTGCCTCTTATGGTAATGTGTCAAGGTGTGTGTATAGGTGAAGACGAGGCCGAGGTGCAGATTATGACGAGCGATGACCTCGATCCTGCGGCGATGGTGATGGCGGATTCGCTCTATCAAGCTCGCACATGGCAATACCCCAGCTTGGCGTTTATCTCTCTCAGGGCTGAGACATCACACCCCTTCTCGTCTCCGGATCTTCTTCCCCATTCTCGCTAACGTTAAGCGAAATGCCGTGAGATTAGGTCTCTATAGCCCCAGCCCCAACAGCCCATGCAAGTACATGTCTGTACGACCGAACCACTACTGTATGTAGTAAGTCGGCGACATGAAAGGCGCGCGACGCTATTCCATTCCATCCTCCTCATACCCCCTCACTCACTCACTCACTCTCTCGCTCTTCCTCCACATCTTTTTTTTGCGCGCATTAAGCTAACTGCCAATGTACCACACTTACGCGCGAGATTTTTAACACCTGGACTAACTAACTAACACCTTTCGACGGACAGACCCATAATCTAGACTACCGAGCACCGTTGTGTACTACAGCGCCGCGCTAACCACGAACCACCAACGTCGAACCCTGGACAAGTTGCAACCTCGCGAGCCGCGCTTAACCTCATCCTCTCGGACCTGCGTCTACGATCATGCACGATTTTACAAATAGGGTGGGTGGTAGGATGGGCAAGGGGGGGGGGCGTGGGAGGGAGAGAGAGAGAGAGAATGAAGAGGGAGGGTTGGGGAAAACGGGAAAAGGAGGGGGCGTATATTGGACTTGCATCTCACGCTAGCTACCTACCTTACTCTATCGAAACCCCTCTAGCTCGCTCTCGAACGGGTATCGCGCTGCCCAAAACCATATTTTTTAATATACTGTATTATATCGTGCAGTAATATGGAATCCTCTCTCTTGTCTCTCTCTCTCTCCCCATAAGCCCACCCGCATGCAATGTGGGACGACGATATCGTATACGGTTTAACACGAAGAGGGGAGCAGGAGAAGGTTGGGGGGGAGAAAAAGCGAGTATCGCATGATGATTATAATGGACCACAGTTAATAAGATCCGAGGTGCATTACACGAACAACCAATTGATTGGTACGTAGGTAGGTGAGGTGAGGTAGGTATAGGTATGCGAGGTATAAGGTGTGAGGTGTGAGATATCGTATAGGTAGGTAGGTAGCTATCTCCAAAAACTTCAACCCTCCCCGACAAACTGCGCGAGGTTCATCACGATGACGACAGAAAACCGAATGGAGAGGGTTGGATTCGAAATCTCAATCAATCTCGTGCGAGACAGGCAGATCGAGATTGTCTTTTCGGAGGGATCACCCATCGGCTTGGCGTACCCGGTTTCCTATTTCCTATCCGAGACAACAACGTGGTAGTCCTCGCGTGCTCTCCCATTGATAGGCATGCCCGGGTACCGTAATCTATCTAGATTAATATGGTACCTCATTATACGTACATGACCGAGTACATATACCTTGCATGTACATGGTATTTTGTACGTGCCCCCTTCGTACGCCATGCAGATTGCATGCGTTAGTAGGTAGAGGATAGGCTACGACTGCTACGGTACTACGACAGGATCATAGATCAACTTGGAGTACATGGGGACGGTCTGTTGTGATGTGTAAGTTTTCACCTACATCAACTGTGAAGGAGATTCTATTCTTAGATGGGGTGAAAATACTTTATACATAGCAGGTCTGTCGTGTTTCCTCTATTTATTTTCCGTGTGTCCTTCTGCTCGTATTAATATGAAATCTAGTCATATCAGCGTTGCCACGAGAAGTTCTCCTGGAGTACTACATTGACACCTACAGCTACAATACCAGATACCCAGCTAAGGAGCCTACGTACCTACAGTGGTATCGAGCTCGCCTCGTCTCCTCCTAGGGTACCACCACTCCCCATACAGATAGATCCAGATATGTTGGTAGGCATCAGAGAGGCAGAGTTCCAACTACTATAGAGCTAGGAGCGGAGCTTGCCCCGCTGATCCCGCCGGACGTCATGCACGAAATTCAGATTGGACGAGGACGGTGAACCATCGTCGCAACGGTTTTGGTGTAACCCTCATTGGCACGTTCAGGGATTGGGGGGAAGAGAGGGGGGGGAGGAAGGGGGGGCATGCTAATACATAAGTTGGGGGCACCATACCTTGCCTAATAACGTACCCCCAACTAATTCCCCCTTATTGGGAATTTGGTCCTCGACTTGGACAGATGTGATTCGACTTTCAACAATACTCCGTTTAGCCTTCAATTTCGAAAACATGCCTATACATCAGTAGGCGGATTTGCCGTAATCAAATTGACCTGTTGAAGTGATAGTGATGATGAGAATAAAACGTCTTCCTACGACTCGGCCCATTTGGCTCCCGGCGGATCCCACGAAGTGGAGATGAGGACACGTCTAGGATCATAATCTAATGCCTTCCTACCTACCTACTGTACCTACGGATTGAATCCTTTTGCCAGATCTGAATATGGGAATTATACATCATTGCAAACTGCTAAGCGCCTTTAAAAAAAAATCATTACTTACGAAAAAGAGTACCCATTTTATACCATACGTACCATCAGAGCTGAGAGAAGATCTCGTGATGTCCGTGGGTCTGCTGTCACCTACCCCAATTTACCTCGGAACAGCATTGGCGATGTCGTCAGATAAGGGGTTCGGTTAGGTAGGCATGCAGAAAACAGAGAGGCAACCGACGATAGGCTAGCAGGCGGATCTTGATCATAGACAATAAGCTTATCTCTATCGTAGGTACCCGACCCAGATTCATGGGACCATCTAACCTAACGGACATTGGGAAAACGCCACGCCCGCCCGCACGCACGTATGTATGGGGGGCAACAATGGACGGGGTAGCTGGGTAGGTAGGTAGGCAGGTAGGTACCAAGCGAGCAGACAGGCAGGCAGGCAGGCAGGCAGGCGAGAGAATCTAGACCGCAGAGCCAGAGCGCGATCTAGACCTCCGGAGAACCAATCTGGGGAAAGACATATCCATCCCGCCCGCGCTCGCCCAGCTTCCCCCGGGCACGAAACAACACTTTACAACCTCAAGTCTTAAGCTGCATTGCCAATGTTCTTCGTGCTTCCTCATCCTCCGCGCTTTATACTAACTACCTACAGTATTTCTAATCCCGGCTCCCTGGTTACACT
This sequence comes from Hypoxylon sp. CI-4A, assembly GCA_002120315.1. NCBI lineage: Eukaryota > Fungi > Ascomycota > Sordariomycetes > Xylariales > Hypoxylaceae > Hypoxylon > Hypoxylon sp. CI-4A. Next base: position 120,815 of record KZ111585.1, read on the forward strand.
CGCAAAGGACGGATGCGTCCCAAAGTGTTGAATCTTGTAATCCAGTCAGGCAGGCTTGCTCCGCGTGGCGCGAGACCATCTATAGTCAATAGTAAATAGACCGGACCGACGCCGTAGTTCCCCCGTTAGGGTACCATATCCATGGGATGTATGGGTATGTATGTATGTATGGGGGGGGTGCGTGGCAAGCACGCTTTCTGCGAGGCAATGGAGAATTATAGAGCTAGATCCTGGTTCAAGGGGGTGGCGAATTAGGAATCATTGATAAAGTATCAGTCATGTGAGCTCGTGGACCTCGCATTGTATAGATTGGGCTTGCTCGCTTAACAGGTCTTGTTTATAGCATGGCAAAATGTGTAGGGGTATATACTAGATCTAGATGCGGATGGGGATGATGGGGATGGTTCACTGGCAACTTGATAATGTAACAATGGCTAAGTGGTTATAGATTAGAAGATCGTGGTCCCCCTAACTCGGCCATATTGTGTTTGTCTTCCATTGAGATATAGTCTTGGTATTGAACCCTGTGCAATAGTATAGATGTCGGTAAGGCGAAGAGTGACTGCTTCCTAGGGACCTAGAGGAAGTTATACACTTACCTACCTAGGTACCTATGCATCCATTAGGTACATTATAGCTTAGGTTTAGAAGTATAAGAGAATCAGCTGAAGCATACGCGTCCATAGATCCCAGCAAAGGAGTCACATTTTGAATTGAATAATTTGAAGCACTATTATTATTCCTAGAAAATCCTCTTGTTAGATAACTTTCCCACATATGACTGAGGTATAGTTAGATTAGTCCTTGCTAAGGAAAGTCGAGAGAGCAGCCTCTGGGCCCGAGTTTCGTCTTGTCTACTTTATGTAAAGGCCAAAGAAGTTCTTTTACAGCTCAGTGGTCGACGATAGCAAAAGGTCTAGACATACAGTATGTGTCTTTAAAGGGCAATCCGCGATACCCTCAAGACCGTCCTAGCCTATGAGCCCATATGCCAAACTGCCTAGGATTCGAGAAATCATGGACGCATGAACACGATGAGATGATGTGTATTTCCTCTTTTATAGATACCTATAGATCCCTCATACTTAATCCATCCTCTTACGTGCTTCAAGGTAGCAAGTTAATTACGGTCGATCTTATCCAATATCTATGATCCTTCATCTGAGTCTTCCACCAAACCAGATAGCCATGTTCACACACGAGCCTTTCTCTCTTTACTCAGAAGCAAGAGCTTTACCCCGTAACATCCATTACGATTCCTTTGCCGTATCCCAACTAGATGCCTACCAGGTTAGGAGGTGGCTAAACATCTGCCCTCCTGCACGATTCTCAACATGAACCCAATCTTACGACGAGGCGGATACCTGATTCATAGTAGGTAGGTAGGAAATAGTTCTGTGTTTTTCAAAGAACTAAGCCAGCTCATGCTCAAGGTGTGTCATAGGCATCCTTATACCACAAGCCACCTTGCTGAAACGACTCCAACCTAAAGACCTTCGTAGAATACGACTATATGCCACTCATATTATTAGACGGGCACAGGTACACACGTTGATATGATACAGCCTAGCAAAATTCACGATCACCAAACGCATCCGTTAGATTCGCTCAGAAATACATTAAGCATTATGTGCCTATCCTACCCCTTACCTCCTTTTTCCATTTCATTCCTCTAAACTTACTCACTCACTAACCTATCCCCTTTTACCTAACCATACCCAGATGTACATGTATCCCTAGTAGTTACATTTTGGCCGAAAAAAAAACCAGAAAGAAGAAAAAAAGGGGGCCCCGGGTATCCATCATCAAAGAATCAAACCATAAATCAACGCCAGACTATCATTTCACCGTACCATAGGTGCTTAACCTACGTAACTTCAAACAATTACACTTTTCCCGCTAGATACAAGATATTTTCCTTCACCGCCTCCGTAAGCTCGCCTTGGCCTGTGTACACATATCTCGCGGTCTGTGGCCATGCCTCGGCGTGCGGCATGGGGAGGTAGATGATATCGCCCTCATGCACATGGCCGGAGACCAGCAGGACGCTAAGGACGGGAAGGTAGGCGCGCGCATACTTCAGATCTACGTTGGGTCAGTACAACATTCATCCTAAGTGATGAGCGAGAAAATCACTCACGAATTGGCACAGCCTTAGCGTCACGTATCAGACTCTCGAGGTCTACGCTGCTCGCGCTGGAGCGTAGCAAGGCGCCTGACTTTACACTGCTGCTAGAGCGCCTCGATCTCGACTGTGAAGAGGTGGAGATGCTGCTGCGGGGTGATATCATGGGCAGACTTTGGCGACGCTGCTCGGTGGGACTCATGACTTGTTGCTGCTGGGGTGGCGGGTCCGGTATGGTAGCTCGCAGCTCGTCGATGTTGAAGTTGCGCTGAATCAGGAACGATGGCTTATCGAGAGTTCGCGGCCGGACGATGGCGCGGATGGTAAGCCGATTCTTAGAGGGTGCGCCTGCGATTGCTTTTGCGATGGACTCCGATCTCATTGATCCCGTAGGCGAGCTCTTGTCATTCCGGCGCAAAGATCTGGCTATAATGAAGGCATCGGCCGTCTTCGCGTTGCCGTAGTACACGTGACCCCAAGTCCGAAGCTGGTCTTGAAGTGCTGCAAGTGATTCTCGTCGTGGAGAGACCGGCGAGCCATTGCTGCTGATCGAGTAATAACCAGGCGTCCGGACTTGCGGACTCAGCAAGCCATCGGGAGTGACCATCATTCCGGAGTTCACTGAGCTCCGCCGGCTTTCTATCTGAGAGCCTGAGTCGGGAGAATCTGGGGCTGATAGACTATGCGTCATGCTCAGCGGCGGGAGAATGCTGATTTTCTCGAGCCTCGCGACCAACGGGGACGGGGAATATTCGTCGATAGGAGTCAGAGGTACCGTGTTCATCACGTGCCTTGATCTCTGATCGAGGCTGTTCACCAGCGCCCGATCCTGTCTTCGCATTGACCCATCGTAAGAAGCGGGATGGATTGGACTGGGACTAGGAAGACTCTTTGGAGATAGAGGGGACGGTGACAAACTCGCATGGATGGGAGTTGGCCGGAAGACCGTCTTAGTCATGCTGCCGGCGCTGCGATAGTTAGTCCAGATGGGTTCGAGACTCGGTCGTCTCGAGATGTTCACATCGCTTGTCATTGGGCCTGTAACTGTACGTAATGTCAAGATTTGATAATATGCTTCTGAATAAGCAGATAGCTTATGAGGCTCAAAAGGTATGACGGGGAGATCTGCGATCTGAAAAGCAAAATCGATTGACCAAGAGACTTTAAGTAACATTCCGGCCGTAAGGCTTGATTTAAGAATAATTCTATGAATAGGACGAAAGGAGACAAAGGAACCTCTTCAGAGCTTCATCGTTCCGCGCTGTCAAAGAAATGGGGGCGCGGGCCGCGGAATACAAGGAGAGGGCAACGTAAGGTATACATGATTATTGCGTCAAGCGGCGCAAATGATACAGGGAGGTCTCGAAGTGTTTGTAGAGCCCAAGGCAGAGAAGAAAGAAACGGTGTTTGTCATTATCTTGCAACGGGGTGAGATCTGATGTGGTATACGCAGGCGACCCTTTGGGAAACTCATTCGCCGAGGGAGAATAAAGGAAGGAGAAAAAAACTAAGACTTCTTGTCGTTTACTATCCACCCTTGGAAATTAATCAATCGAGATATCTACTGATTAATAGAAGTCCCATACTAAGATTTTTTTCTTGTTACCTAGAACTGAGAAACAAAGAGGTATTGCATTGCCACACCCCACACAGCCGTATGATGTTGAACGGGTGATTAAGCCCGTTTGTGTCCTTGAAAGAGTTGTCTAGAACAAGAGTATCATTGTTGGCATGTCGGCGATCGTGATACGCATAAATCCCGTTTGTTTGGTTTTTTTTAATTGTATGAGATGAGGCCTCGGTTGCCTATATGAAGTTATAGGCAGGCGGGTATGGGTATGGAAAGGTGTTAAGTCAACAAAGTATTAAATGGAAGTCAATTAAGTCAATAGAGAGCCCTGGACCTGGAGGTTTTTAGTTCTGAACTCAACTTTAAAGATGGAAACTAATTTCTTACATGCATATATCATTATATTATGTCATTTGGAAACTAGTAGTGCGATTAAACATCATACCTAACCCCACTAATCCTCCAAATTGCATTTCGGCCGAGTTCGACCTAGCTGCTGTGTCTATTTCCTAGCTGCTGTAGCTGCTGACCTTGACCTCGAAATGACAACAATACATCACATATCATTTAGTTGACAATCTGTCCAAAACGGTCCAGACCTTTTCTTTCTCTACAGTCGCGATGTCAATCGAATCTTCATAGCAAATTCATTTACAACTATCATATGTATTTTTCCTGTTCCTCCTGCAATCTACGCGACAGAAGAAAATAAAAAAATGAGTTCCAAAGCGACTAGCTACAAGCAGTTGAAGGAAGACTTCGTGTCGAACCTATCAGGAGGACCAGTTACCGAGATCAACTCCGTGCTCGCCGTAGGACCTGTATGCAGGATTAAAAATTCCCCTTTCGAAACTTCGGGAAATAAATCCACTAACTGCCGTTTTTTTTCTGTTCAGATTGCCTTTGTCCTGTGGTCCATCTTGCAATCCCGCCAATCCTTTTTCAAACCGTACAAGCCTCTGAGCTTCCTGGTCGATTTCCTCCTAAATGTCGTCGCCGTGCTGCTGGCCATCACCCTCTACGCGAATACGCCGTTGCTGCTTTCCGGTTTGATCCTAGTCCCGGCCATATTCGTCTACGCGCTACCCCCCAATCCGGCGTCGTCGAGGAGCAGGAGCAGGAAACCCAAGCTCCCGCCCAATGCGCAGCAGCCGCAGATATCTCCCGGCGCGCTTGGCGTCCTGTCAACAAAGCCATTCTTGACCACCTACCGTGGGTTCATGCTCGTGATTACGTGTCTAGCCATTCTGGCCGTCGATTTCAGGCTTTTTCCTCGCCGATTCGCCAAGGTCGAAACGTGGGGCACGTCGTTGATGGACGTTGGGGTGGGCTCCTTTGTCTTTTCCGCCGGCGTAGTCGCGGCGAGACCAGTACTTAAGGAGAGGGCCGAGGGCCGGACCACTCCACTATCGCAGAGATTGCTGTACTCCATGCGACACTCGTTTCCGCTGCTCGTTCTTGGTGTTGTTCGTCTCATCAGCGTCAAAGGCCTCGATTACGCTGAACATGTCTCCGAATACGGCGTTCATTGGAACTTCTTCTTCACCCTAGGCTTTCTACCCCCTTTCGTCGCCATTTTCCAATCGGCACTTAAGGTTATCCCTTCCTATGCAGCCCTTGCCATCCTGCTGGGTGTGATCTACCAGTTCGTGCTCGAGACTACCAATCTGAAAGCCTTTATTCTCATTGCTCCCCGGACCGATCTGGTTTCGATGAATCGAGAGGGTATCTGCAGTTTTTTCGGTTATCTTGCCATCTTCCTGGCTGGCCAAGATACCGGTATGTATGTATTGCCGAGGAGCATTAACCCACGCGCCGGAACCAGTAACAGTACGCAGCGGATGACGCTTCTCTTGGTTCTGGGTATATGGACGTCCATCTGGACGGGCCTGTACTTGGTTATGACGAGCTTCAATTATGGGGCGGGCCTGGACGTATCTCGGCGCTTAGCTAACTTCCCCTATGTTCTGTGGACTGCGGCGTTCAACTCAGGCATGATATTCGCGTGCTGTATTATCGAGAGCATCTTCTTTCCGTCATTTTTCAATGCCACGGATGCGAAGACAGAGCATGAGGCTTACAACATTGCCACGAGCAGGGTATTACGAGCATTTAATAGGAACGGATTGGCCATCTTCCTGGCCGCTAATTTACTCACGGGGTTGGTCAATATGACCGTACGTACGTTAGATGTTGGGCCTAGTGTTACGATGGGCATACTAGTGGGATATGCAGCGGTTTTAACGGGACTTGCGGTTGCACTGGATGCATGGAATATATCTATCAAGCTGTAGTTAGATATAATTTCAACTGTAGTAATCTAGTACATAAAGTTCATGTTCATGTCTACTGTTCTGCTTGCTGTGCGGAGTGTACCGTCTCTACCTTAGGTACTCATACAGAGTTGATGGCTAATAGGTAATTCAGGGGTAAAACACTCCCTTGCGAACTCTCCCCCTATACTACTATGGCCTATAATCTATACCATTTGATGCACTGAAGCTGATATGAATTTACAAACGCTCTTGAACTAGCCCCTAGTTCCCCCACCAAAAAGAATCGTCGATCTTACCACGATCTTACCACGCGTTATTAATGCCTTGATCGTGCCATCCTGTTGGAATAAAGGAGAGTACGGAATATATACGATACCCGACGCTCTCTATCTCCCTGCGCCCCCACCGGCTTAGGTGTCCAAGGTGGCCGGCCTATCACCTCTGCTACCCTACTGCCGGGCTCCTCTACGTCAATGGACGGGCTATGCAGCATAGCTCTAGGTACCTACATACCTTAACCTCAAAGGAGCAACGGAGCATGATCTAGATTCAAGGGAACAGTGAACAAAGGGGTCCGCTTGAATGCCCTTTGTCACGGAAACCCGTCCGAGGCTCCAAACTAAGGCTTCGGGCTTCGGGACTATAAAAATTTTCGTATATAGATCTGTGCGATTACGTCTGACTCACCATCTTGAACCATAGCCGCGGTGTTTTCTCATCCACTTGGCCGGTGGTGGAGGAGGAGGCACGTTGCGAGGTCGCCTGTGCCTGGACTGGAATCTTCTCGTAGGTTGGCTAGGTAGGTGGCTTTGTCGGAAACGTGATGAGGGGTTTGGTAACCCCCCCCCCCTTCTCTCCTTTGGAATATCATCTATGTAGGAGGCATCTCTTCGCTTAACAGGCGGCTACACGTGCTGTTAAAACTCGTTGCCTTATGTCTCATGGATTCTGTTACGATCCAGGGTCCTATACGTGTGCAACTGTAGATGTTTATATTTTTATAGAGGCATGAACAGGAGTAGGTAAGCGAAATATGTGGCGGTGATGTCTAAGTAGGTACCTAAGGTATCTTCTTACAATGTTGCACGATGATTACGAACGACGAAAGTCGCCTTAACTGGTTTGGTAAGCTGTGATATCCTTCGTTTTAGTACAATTATTTCTGCTAATTCAAATAAATCAGGTATGGCATATGCTATGATGTCTATAGGTACAGTAGGGTTTATTGTTTGAAGTTGAGTGAAGATGGCTTCACCCTATAGTCATATAGGGAATATAATTCATTTCGCTATATGGACGGCTGATAGTTTTCATACACGACGGTTAACAAACGAACAGCGGAGATTATCATTAATTACCCAGGATAAGAAAAATATCGGAGGTATGTTTGGTGGCTGAAATGTCATTGAACTGATTAGAGGTTACACAGGTTTGACGAAGCAAGCCAAATGCTATACTCGAGACCCGCATTCCGAGACAACCCTTCCTCCTGCACAGATGAGCTTCATATCCATATACAAACGGATTTCAAATGAGAAAAGCTGAAGACCAAGGAGAAGTCCTAAACATCCTACTGTAGGAATCTCCACACACAATGCACGTAATTGTGCCGGATGGTCCAATCAATTCATAGGCACCAGCAAAAAGACGTTGTCAAGATCAGATCGCAGGTGGCATGATACCCAGATTAATCCCCCCGGAGTGATTCACATCCCCGGATGATCACGTACATCAATGTTAGTTCATGTACAATATCTGGGTCGTACTTTTCCCTCAGTGGTGATTCTCCATACTAATTTGTTTCCTAACGAATTTCGGTATTGAAGGACCCTCGGAGGCGGGACGATGGCTTGTTGGATATAGATGTTAATTTATTACGAGACGCTGATTCTGGGGATACACCAAGTTTTCTCATGCTCTGGTCGAAGCATTGCTTAGAGAAGATGAATCTGCCTCCTTCTAATTGGCTAGAACGCGTAATTACATAATTATAGGGATCATGTTCCCTTGAGACCAAATCGGATTTCGGTTTCTAAAATGCACGATTCGGTCACTTGTTTCCTAGTGTGGTTGCACAAATTACCAAGGCTTTGTGTACTCCCGTAATGTTTCATGCGCGGGAAGGGAGCTCCTTGGTTTGAAAATGGCCAGATGGCCTTACTGATTGATTGTTCTGGCTTATGGGAAAAAATCGAATGAGGTTGGGGAAGCCGATGATCTTCAGGCGGATAAGTGATCAAAGTATGGTACACTATGATGCGAAGTCTGAGCTCTCCAGGGTACGGATCTCGTTTCGGTTAACTGCTTGATAGACAATTGGCAGAACTATGTGCTCCGAGGTTAATAAACTGAGAACTATTCCTCACATCCCTGTTCGCATCCATGGAAGGTCATCTCCGATGTCAATGCAAGACGATCTGATCTTCTCAGCCTGCCAGTCAGGTGGGGGCCTGTCATACATATGCCGCAGCTGAAAAGCTGCAATGAATTCGAATTCGAAATCGTGGTTGTGGTTGTGGTTGTGGGAAGGGGAAGCGAAGCGAGAAGCCGAATAGGCGACTTCTTGGAAATATGCCGAATCATACCCCTTCGTCTTTTTTACTATGAATGGTGGTAAGCAATCGCCCGACAAATCCTGTTTATTTGATCACGACAACGTCTCAGCCTTACTGCGACTCGGCTCAAAAAGGAACGGCTGGACATGATTCCATACAATTGCCACGAGATTTGGGTTGTAATGGTGGTCAGAATATTCGCGGCCATAACAAATAACAAATCCTTCGGACAAAAAGAGAGGCCCCAGTCGCGACCATACCACAAGTGTGCCCGAAGAACTAAACACGCCAGCACGCGCGAATAGGTAGTACGCGATGGGCTGGCAGAGTTGGGCTATGAAGTGGAGTGTTGTCTCCGAGTTTTTCAATGCATGATGATTGATAAATTGCTTGAGATTAGAATGAGACCGGACAGGAAAAGATGACATCCATATGGGTCAGCCTTGCATTGCCGAAGTCATGGATCCGAACCAGGGAAAGATGAGAAGAAGACGAAAAGAATTCAGATGGAAGATTTCCCTCTGCTAGTCCATGTCTATTTTTTTCTCCCAAGGTGTGATGGTTGATGATGTGACCTTTGTCCGATCGAGTTTTCGGAAATCCTCGAGTTCTAATTGGATTTGGAGAGGACGAATCCAATGGCTGTTTATGATATGAGACTCGTTCTCTTCTTATTTTAGACCCCGGTATCCTCATCCCTGTCGTTTCAGATTGTCATCCGTCGCGTTTTTTAAACCCATTCCAAAGGTCGGTCTTCTCTAGCTTGTCGCCTAGTCGGGACTCGGGAGACGTTGACTTGAGAGCGCCACATGATGTCTGCATACATCAGAGGACGGCAGCGGGACGGATCTTCCACGATGAGATCCTTGCAACTGGAAAACGACAAACACTTTTTTTCTTACTATTAAGTTGGGGCCGTTTGGATTTGCATGTCCTGTTAGTTACGCGACGTGTAGATGGGGTCCATACCTCGGCGTGAGTCGTAACGTATGCTGTTTTCTACTTTCCTATTTGGATAAAGTGTGATGCAACTACTCACCAACTATACACGTGTCGATGACATCCAATATATGTTGACAATAGGTAGGTAGCATCTCGCTGTAAATCATGTCATGTTGTATTCGTTCTTGTCGTATCGTGGCGGGTTGACCGGACTTCAGCTAGGTCTTATTAAAAGGACGGTCCTAAGGTATAATTTCATGATTAGGTGTACGTTAGGCCGTTATACTCATGGAGGTGGCTGAACAGCTCACCCAAACGTCCCCATCAAACGGGTTATCGAATATCAAAGGATTGATACTATTACTCTCCTGCACTGCACTCCTTCTGCGCGCGCAATATTACGCAAGCCTTTTCTCGCGTCCCTATTATTGGACCTTGCTTGCGTGCAGGGCAGATAGGAATTCTACCAAGAATTCATGGTCCCAACTGCATGGTATGATAAGCAGGGTCGAGTTCGTGTGGGAGGGACTATTTGCGCCTCTATTATTATCGATTCCGAGGTAAGATAATACCTAGTTAGTTGCGTATTTCGCAGTCTAAATCATCCCTAGTCGAAAGGTATTGATTCTGGCGTTCAATACGTTTAATACATGACAACATAAGATTGATAGAAGAGAACGAAAAAAAAGAAGAAGCTTCCTTAAAGTCCAAATAGGTAGTCCAGTCAACTTGCGTTCCAGGGTTTCGGTGAATGTAGCCGTGGTAAATGGTCCGCTACCAAGCTTGTCATTGCTGTACCTGCATGAAGATGAATGCTTTATCGTCATTTACGGATTGCAGGGACATTGATATGGTTAAGTTCATGTTGTAGTGGAGACTTGAGGTACCTTGCTGCTAATGGTACATGCTGTGCTTTAAGTTATGTCCCTCCCATGGATGTCACAGCTCTTGCCCGTCGTTCAACTTTAGCTGTCTATCTGGTTCGTAGTTATTACTTGATATGGTTAATGTGTATTTCTACGATCCACATCGCTCCCCGTATCGCAGCAGTCGCGCGGCACACTTCACCCATCTAGTAGCTATTTACGGTTAGTTGGTTTCTCTTTGGCCGTTTTCCAATAAAGCAGGTGGCTTTTTGGTGCAAAGACAACTGCTAAAATACAGCACGGACTTGAAGAAATACACGCTGAAGTTCAATGTTGGTACAATACATTGAGTGTAACAAGACCCCCTGGCTAGCCGTCTCCATATGTCCATCTTCCAATTTCCCTTCCTAGGGAATCCCTACCCACCCGTCCCAATTGATGCTCATTTCAACTTTTTGAAGAGGTTGATGCTTGGGATTTGCGGCGGTGGTTTCGTCTTTTCCACCCTCTTCCCCTTCGTCGCCCATCGCGTCGTGTCTCGCCGTACTTCATTTGGCCTTTTGCCTTTCTCCAGGCGAGGCTTCACTATTCCGTCGCGATTATTGTATTGTAATCTCTTATCATTATTTCGAGGGTTGCGTGCAGAATAATTGAGAGAGACGGTGTCTTACCACCTAAAGCTCTGAAGCTCTCAAGCTCTGTTCGCATTGCATCTCTCTCCCCGTTAACCTTTTTTTCTCTCTCTCGGCACACCCCCTAATCAAGGAAGCTAATCGAGAAGAACGCGTCGCCCGATTCCCGATTAAACCGGTGCATTAGCCAACAATCTTGCCAACTCAATTGGATTTAACTCGGTTCAGGGCCGGTGAAGGAGAGACCACAGGCTTGATTTCGCGTCCGTCTTAGCGTGTCATTAAGGACCAAATTTCCAGTGGATTGAAACCTACCATTGCCAAATTGTCAACTCTCTTCAAATCTGCTGTTTAGTTCCAGCTCGACGATACACGAAAGACGAAACGTCCGTACATCCCTCCCGGTTCCAATCACGGTTCCCAATCATATTCTTCCCGGATCTCGGATCAGTTGTTTTCATATTAACGGATACCCAAGTTAGAAACTGTTTTTCTCCTCGACTACGGCTCTACGAGAACACCACCTAGTCAACCCGGTGTCTTCTATTCTGTTAATTGATAATTCCAATTTCTGTTTTTACTCTCGAGGTAGAAGCAGTAGTTTTCTTACTTCCAGTAATCTGTTTACTGGTATCGGGTCTCAGAAAGGAAGAAGGCCGACCAAAAGATTATAAGGGGGAAACGAAGCCAAAGATTACTGGTGCCCAAACGTGCACCCGCATGTGCATGTGCATTTAAGCCTCCCCTTTAAAAATTAATTGGTGCAAGGTCAAGAAAAAGAAGCACAGCAACAGCAATATCAATCTGCCCTAGGTATAGCACCGAGAATCACAGCAACAATAACAAAACAAACAAGCAAGGCCTGCAGCTGTTATCAGACCGGATATAGCCAAATTATTTCATCGGTGGAAGTGCAGGTCAACTACAGCTTGCTACCTAACTTATTCTTCTGATAAGAAAACCTGGCAAGGGAGACCCGAATCGCCGATCAGCTGCTTTACCCACGCGGAACGTTGTCCAAACGATATAGCACCTCATTGCAACGCACAATGTCAATCTGAGGTGGTTCATTGGAGGATCAAACGAACCAGCAACCCCTTAGATTTTTTTTCCATAAAATTTCAGGAGGGTGTAGGTATCTAACCAAGTTTTACCATCGTCACCTTTTCTTCTATCGCATCAACAAATACCTTCACCGACTCAACTAGGAGCTGTCATCAAGCAGCAAAGGGTGAAAGGAAATACCTAACAGAGGACCACAACACGCGGATCTCTTTTAGATCATTATTTACCTAGGTACTATTTTGCTAGGCTTGCACCCTAGTTACCGGGACTAACAAACTACGCGCGTCGCGTAGAAGATGTCTTCTGCTGCATTACAGTCAGCTCCTCACCAGCCCAACTCCGTGCCTGCGTTGAATGCACCATCGCCCGCTGCAACATCTTCATCCCACCGCCAATACACGCCGGGTCAATCGCCGAGTCGAGAAGGTCGATATGCCAATCGAGATACCACGAATGTTTCACCTGCATCTTCGAGACGCCCCTCTAGACGACCGAGCGGAAACAGCGCGAACGCAGCAAGTCCGATCCCAAGCTATCAAGACCAGAGCCAATCATCTCCGATGACCTCGAGGACCGCGTTAGCTTCGCCGGTACCGGTGGCCGGTGCCACAGGTGAATATGACAGATCGAGTTCGAGTCGCCGAAGAAACGAACCCCCTGTCGCCCCGCCTCGAACATCATCAACACAGCAAGGAAGCGCCGCACCGACAAATTCCCGAAGAGCAGCCCGTGCTGAGGCCCGCGCTGAGGAGCGAGCTGCGAACTCGCCTAGAAGGACGGGTGACAGCAGCAGAACGCCTACCAATGGGCAATCGGAATTTTCACGAGGCTATGAAGACCCGAATTCCCGAAGCCGTCGAGCAGCATCTCAGCATCTTGTTCAAGAGCCTACTCAGAGGCCCAGCAGCAATAAGGATCACCGCCAGACTGTGACTACCACGATGCCGGTAAAACCCGCTACGAATGCATCTGGGAGACAACCATCGCGTGAAGCTAGCGAGGTGCTTCATCGCATTGTCGTATCGCAACCCGAAGATGACCTCGAGCGGGAACAAGAACGATTGAATGAAGCCCAAGCCCAATCATCAGCACGCCGGGCTGCCGAGGAGAATGACGCAGCAGCTCCGCCGGCTGTGAGCATGAGTGATTCCCAGGAAGAAGGTCGCCGTGGCGGTCGAAGTCGTCATGACCATTCCAAACGCGAGAAAGGCACCAAATTTGGAGAGTACTACCTAGGAAACGTGATTGGCGAAGGCGAGTTCGGAAAGGTGAAACTCGGATGGAAGCAAGATGGAGGCGTTCAGGTGAGCCAAAAAGCCGTCGCATCGCCGGACATGAAGAGAAGCTAACAAAGCGTTCACAGGTGGCCATCAAACTGATTCGTCGCGATAGTGTCGGGAACAATCCGTCTAGGCTTGCCAAGATTTACCGCGAAGTTTCTATTCTGCGCGGCATATCGCATCCCAATATCGTTCGGTTGCACGAGATGTCGGAAACAGAGCGGCATATTGGTATCGTTCTGGAGTACGCTTCTGGTGGTGAACTGTTCGACTATATTCTCAACCACAGATATTTGAAAGATGGACCTGCGCGAAGACTCTTTGCGCAGCTTATCTCGGGTGTCGGATATCTCCATAAGAAAGGAATTGTCCACCGTGATCTGAAGCTCGAGAACTTACTCCTCGATCGAAATCGTAACATAATTATTACGGATTTCGGCTTCGCTAACACCTTTGACCCGAACGACGAGTTAACAGAAGAGGAGGAAGTGAGCCTGTCGGACCGGGATTTCGTCAAGCGCTCTGGTCTGGATAAGACCAAGTCCAACGGATCGCGTAGAGGCGATTTGATGCAGACAAGTTGTGGTAGCCCTTGCTACGCAGCACCGGAGTTGGTAGTTAGTGACTCCCTTTACACCGGACGAAAAGTAGATGTCTGGAGCTGCGGCGTCATCTTGGTAAGTCAAGAAACATGGTCGTCTGTATCCGACTCGTCCTTGTTTTGCTTACATCATTTTAGTATGCTATGCTTGCGGGCTATTTACCCTTTGATGACGACCCGGCCAACCCCGAAGGTGACAATATCAACCTTCTCTATAAATACATCGTGAACACCCCCCTCACATTCCCCGAATACGTCACACCCCACGCGCGAGATTTGCTGCGTCGCATACTCGTTCCTAACCCGAGGAAGCGAGCCGATCTGTTCGAGGTGGCCCGGCATAGTTGGCTGAGCGAATATGCCCACGTGGTGGAGCTTATTACGAGTACTACAACTACTAGCAGCGAGATTCAGAACACGACCGTACCGACCGAAGATGCGGATGCTGGAAACTTGGCAAGAAGCGCATCCGTCAGAGAGCCCTCGAAGCCGAAGCCAACCGTCCCAACTCAAAGCGATTCGTCGCGGAAGCAAGGCAAGGCGGATACGGAGGAGCAGGCATACGGTAAGCCACCAAAGGACAACAAACGACGAACCGTCCAGGTAGAGTATGTTGCTCCTGTGACACAAACACAGAGAGGAGGTGAGCAACAGCAGCTTCAGGATCCCCATGCGTCGCCGCGCGGAAAGACTCGAGCTCGGTCATCCAGTCAAGGCCCCGTCGAGGTGCATCCTACCCCAGCTGAGAAGCCGTTGCCGAGGGATCCACCGGTCCCTCCTAAAGATGACTACGTGACACCTTCTCGAGACCAGCGGAAACCGCCCAGTTCGCATCGGCGAGACATGCCGCCTCCGAGAGCAAATGTACCTCGTACACCATCGGATCACGCCTACATGAGTACCGGCGCTAGCACGTCAGCCGCGCGGCCTGCTACTGGCGGTTCGATGCACTCCACGGCTTCGAGGCTGGCCTCAACTACAAGAGCATCGTACGGTCAACCATTGCCCCCAACTGTTACAGGTACTAACGCCCACGGAAGTGTACAACAACCCAAGGGGCCTAAGAACTATGTCATCTCGAATCCCATTCCCCAAGAGACGCCCGACATGGACTTCGGTCGACCGAGTATCAGCGTACCCTCGAAGTTCGCACAGGTGTCTGGCTTTAGCCAGGGGCAAGGACAAGGTCAGCAGCAATCCGGCGGCGAGGTTAAAGGCCATCGCAGATCCAACACTATTGGCGAAATCGGAGGTAAGATCTTCGGTCGCAGTGGATCTATCTTTGGCGGTCGCAAGAAGCGTCCAGACCAGCAGGCCGAGAAGGCATCTAGGAAGTATCCTCCAATCAGTATGTCTAATGCTATGCCTGGTGATTCGAGAACTTCCATGGAGTCGCGTGCTTCAAGACGATCTTTCTCCTTGGGTCTAGGAAAGAAACGAAGTGGTAGCATAGCAGGATCGCAAGCCTCGCTAGAGAAGCCAAATCGACGATTCTCTCTTATGAGAGCGATGGGTTTGAGCAAAGAGCCGCAGACTCCGCCTGCCGACGATTCACAGCAGGATTTGCCTATCCAGGAGCCACCCGAGGTTGACGAATACAACCAGTATGTGGACCAGCAGCAGGGTCATGGACACGCCGGGCAACGCTATGGAGACGGCACTTATGAGCAGGTACAGTCTCCACGACTAGGTTCTGCTCCGGGACCTCGAACAGACCCGATTGCCAGTCCTGTCCAGCAACGATTCCCGCCGAACGCAAGACCTAGCGCGATACCCGCTTATCTACAACAAGGCGCGGTTCTCAACTCCGAGTCCGAGTCATCCATCGAACAACCCCAGCGAAAACCTCCCAACTCTGCGCCCTACCAGACCGGGTACGATTCTGACCAGTACGATGGGCGCCAGTCCGGACGTGGAAGCCGTGTTCTACAGAAGAATAGGAGATTCGTAGACGCGTACGACGGGGAGGAGTATGGAAGACCTCACGATCACGCCGGTAGCAGTGGTGCGGCGAAGAGAGTTATGGATTTCTTCAGGAGACGGGGTCGGGCGCGAGGAGGTGAGCCCTGAGTAATAGTAGCAGTATACGGACGTGTTACGCTATGGGGCTTGACGCCTTAATCTAAGGCTCCTTCGGAAGTACGCATTGGTGTACCCAGGCGAACCTGAAATTGCCTCGCCCAGAATCTTTGGAACACTAATGATACCTTGTTCTTCGCCAACGCCTATAATCCTACGTTACCTACCTTTGTAATACGAGAGACGCAAACTTTTTTCAGAGAACTCTACCTAATATCCTATTCGTTTGAGGGGAACGACACCCAGATGGCCGAGCATTGGAAGTTGAGTGAGTGGCGGTGGCACTCGAAAGTTTGGAAGAATATCACGCAACAAGAGGAGGAGGTTGTGAGACTTTGGACGATTCGGAACATACCTCCATTACATTTCCCCTCTATCCTTCATATCATCATCATCAGAGAGAGAGAGCAACAGCAACACGTCATAGTCATAATCATAAGGCTGGGAGTTAGGCGGCGTGTGTATGTAGATAGGAAACCCCTTCTTCGGGTTTTATGTTGAGCGCTTTTAATGTCGCCACGTAGTACGTACCTACCGTCGATCATCAAAAATGCAATGTGTTTTTTTTTTATTAATCTGCTTTTATTTCCTCTTATGCGCATTGCAACGAGATTAGTGTATGTAAGACTCCATTAATGCGTGTTTTGATGTTGTTGGTGTTTGATTTATGATTATGCTTGACGAAGAGTGAATGAACTTGCCGAGTACGCTGCCTAACGCGGAAAGCTGGGTAAGAGTACAGTTGGAATGCATAGGAAGTATGCTTTTTCTGAATGTGGGAATCGGGGTGCTGAGCTGTAGGACGAGTGACATGCAATCGCTGGTGACTTGTAAGACTGGCTTCTACGTGTACCACAACTTATATCGCCACGGACATTAAGACTGAGGCTATGCCCAGGCTATTGCTTAGGGAGGCATTGGTGATATCAGGTCAACTATCTTTTCTCGAATATAGAGTTCCGAAGACTATTAAATCCTATCACGTACCTAATTTGCCACAACGCCGATGATATAGACCTGGACTTGTATAGTGTTCTTCAGCAATAGGACTACTGTTCTTTTTACAATGTCAACAGTAGTCTGGGAGGGCTATCATCTCGTAAGTAACCCCTTTGTTGATATCTTCGGTATGCACCTACTTACGAATCGTGTATTACATGCTCTCATGTATCCATGTATCATTTAAGAAAGACCGACAGACCATCAATCGCTTTGTTCATCATGTACATGTTCGAATGATCTGGTCGGTAGTTCAAGCGGGAACGCCCAGCCTAAAACGGACAGCCAAATAACTTCTGTCTCGTATGCTTCATTTCCGGAAAGGTATTTGCTGGCTTGAATTTCTGATGAAGCTTTCCCCGATTTTGATTTTGATAATTATCGTACGCATACTTCTAACACCTCTTAGGCTTTCTAATTATTTATAACTTTAAAGAATGTAATATGATTGTAGCATTAGTAAGGATAAGGATTATTCGGAAATATATGGAATGGATGTCACTACGTGATTGCCTGGTAACTTGAGCTTCATGACTTCATTGTACTACCTATTGTTTCTACTTGGATAATGCGATTGGCACAGCGGGTGTCACCCCCAATGCCCAACGTTTGGAAGTATGCATGTGTACCTAGTAAGCATTTACAGATCGCTTGATAAATGCACCTAACCCATATAGGAATAATGCATACCATGTCAGAACGCGGGGCACCGATGAGGCGTCGCTTCTTTTTGTCAGCGAGCAAGTCAGGCAACCTCTGGATTTCGTGTTCTGTGATTCAGTGGCGCGTCAGCGACGACAACTAGTGACTTCTAGAAATTTGTTTGATGCCTTACGTGATGGCTTCTTCAGATTCAAATCCTGCAAATGGATGAGCAGATCTTTATTATTTATTTTTCCTGCAACTATCTTTTGAAAATCGTCCCTTTTCCGCTAATTTATCCCATCTCTATCCATCATGGCAGAAATAGACCCCCTAATTCTTTCATTTTCTCATCTGGCCAAGTTTCCCCGAGAAAACGAAGCATTGCATGCTTTGAAAAAGGTAGCTTCCCTGGTGAAGCCTATAATGAGAGCAAGAGGATGGAAGGTTGGACAATTGACTGAATTCTATCCGGGTCAACATAATTTGTTAGGTCAGTTCCGAGTTTTGGTACATGACTATCCATCCCAGACTAATGCTGCAACATAAAGGCCTAAATGTAGGCGCGGGTCAAAAGATATGTCTCCGACTTCGATATCCCGGCGATCGCAATCAGTTTCTCCCCATCGAGCAAGTTGTCGATACGATGCTCCACGAACTCGCGCACAACGTCCACGGTCCCCACGATGCGAAATTCCATGCCTTGTGGAATCAACTACGCGAAGAACATGAGGGTCTTATTATGAAGGGATATACCGGAGAAGGATTCTTGTCGACGGGTCATCGGCTTGGTGGTAGGAGGTTGCCACCAGAAGAAGCTCGTAGACTTGCTCGGGCAGCAGCAGAGAAACGACGCACCCTCAACGCAGGTTCTGGTCAAAGACTTGGTGGAGCAGCTCCTCGTCCGGGTCAAGATATCAGAGGAGTCATTGCTAATGCGATCGATCGACGTAATAATACCCTCCGAGGTTGCGCGAATGACAACCAAACGCAGGACGAGATTCGTCAAATTGCCGACACAGCTACCAAGAATGGGTTTAGGACACAAGCCGAGGAGGATGCTGCAAACGAAGCGGCAATAGCTCAGGCGTTGTGGGAGCTTGTCGAGGAGGAGGAGAAAGTGAAAAAGGGTGACAGCTATATCCCACCTAGTTCTAGCATTCAAAGCTGGAGCAATGGTGATGCTTCGAGCTCGAGCTCAAGCTCAAGCTCAAGCACGGAAAGATCAAACAGTGGTACGAGTCGCACCTTGAGCCAAGGTTCTAGAGAAGCTACACTTACGTGGACATGCGATATATGTACCCTTGAAAACCTGGCCAGCTTCCTATGTTGCGACGCATGTGGCACGGAACGGACCGACACGATCAGCAAGAGCCTAGCTGAAAGATCATCCAAGAGGCCACCCACGGTTATCGACCTGACCCAATCCCCGCCAAGGAATAAAAATAAACAGAATGCTTCCAGCTCCAAGCAAGGGTCCAAGTCGGCAACACGACCGGTGGCACCATCGTATCAAGCCACAACCCCCGCTAAACCACCCGCGCCAACTTGGACGTGTTCATTCTGCGGACGAGTAAGAGAGAAGCAGTGGTGGTCTTGTGATATGTGTGGAACTATCAAGCAGCAATCGTAATGATGGAGAAAAATGATAAGATTACGAACTTCACGAGATTTCCGATACCCCTTTAGATTTTAGCTATATTTATCTGCACCACAGTTGTACCTGAAGTCGATCTTAGTCTTGGCATGGGTATACTGCCCAAGTAGTTATATATGAGCTGCCTATCCGCCTAGGTTCTTTGCCCTATGTTTCTATTTTGATATGATACACGTATTATAATAATCTGTATTTCGGCTGGGGGGCTCGGTAAACTGTACCCGAAGCATGACATCACTCGATGACCCGCACTTGGTCTCTTGATCTACTAGCTATTTTGCCTCATCTGTTCATTCACTTAGTTGTCTTGTGAGGATCACTCTATCACTTAAAGGGGCTTCTGGTTCAATTCTCGCTAGATTTCAGATCTCATAGACATTCAATCTACCTAACATAGCCACAAATTAATCTTTCGTTTACGAAGTCTTGAATAATATCTATCTTCCTTCTCAGAACTGATTCTAGTTAGTGTAATGGAGCTGTTAGTGGAGTATAGCCTCTGCACCTGCGGCACTTAATTATGATGTGTGAGGCTATGATATCATTTTTTTCAGACTCTTCCGTGCGGTTACATTGCTGACATAACGCCACTGATCGATCGATAGATACATGCAAAATATCTTCAGTTTAGGTGTTGAAGCTTGGCGGATTAATTTGCACACGCATGTTTTTTCCTCACCTGCTCACCTGCTCACCTCCTCTATAACATAAGCTCGGAATTTCCTGCTTGACCTGATACATGCAGCTCTCAATACCACCTAACACCACCTCTTGGGGTTTCAGAATGAGGCAACAGCTGATCCTACACTACATACATGTACGTAGGGCTGCGGGCAACACCAAGCCAGCCGCAATCCCCATCCATCAGCGTCAGTGGCTTTAAGCGGGGAAGGGAAATAAAAGAGCTGACGGGGTGAAGCAGCTCTTCGGGGAGATTATCGTACGGTACCACGACGTCATGCTGGGGGCTTGGTCCCGCATGGTCAAGTTCGTTGCAACCGCTTATCGATCTGCGCTCACGCTACGTAAGGTTAAAAAAATTTGTATGAGAAGAACCCTGCAAGAGATTCAGGGATACATGTATTTTATTAATAGGTAACCTGTGATATACCATGTATGCGTGTAAGTGAAATGTTTGCGACGAAAACACGGCATGAGCAGGTTTTAGGGATACGACTCTGTTGCAGTAACTAGAGTAAGATGCTGCTTGTAGCCGTAATGCACATTGGAGTATAACTGGTAGAATTGTGTAATTGTTAGCGAATACTGAAGTCACAGAGGTATGTAATTCTATCCGTGCCGTCTTGAGAGAGCAGGAGGGCAGGAGGGTTAGGTTAGTAAGGTCCCGGGTTTACCTAGTCTGGTACAGTACCTACCTGATCCCTCGCATATAAAGAATTGGAGATTCGATCGATAGTCGGCCGCTTTCTATTGGGCAGAGTCAATTCATCCAATCAAAGCATCCGATGAGGGATATAGGGGTGGTACCTGGTACGGTAATGGTCTAGGCCCCTGTCAGATCCACTTTCAATTCCCAGTTAGTTTAACGATGATCGCCCATTCGATCGCCTAACAGAGGACCCTGAATTGAGCTTTGCATTGGACCTGTTACATTCCAGCTTGAAAAATTGTAGAGCCATGCGGAACCTCGAAACCAAACGATCCCACGTCTGGATTCTCGACTAATAAGATCGCATTCAGCAACCATAGAAAACAATTGCATGTGTCTTGTGAGACTTGGAGCGGGAAAATAAGCTAAGGGGGGTTGGGGTTCAAGTTTCCGGTAAAGCCGTACAATACAAGGTCAATGTTCAGTTTTTTTTCAGAACAATTTGAGCTTCGGCCGTTAATTCCCGTGGATTTTTGTGTACCTTGCCTACCTAAACCATATGCAGCTGTTACTGCTGTTACTGCTGTGGATTAGGTATTAAGTATCAGGTACTTTGACCTCGCACAATGGCATGAGCTGAGAGCAATGCGGGTGCAAGTGCAAGTGTAAATGCAAGTGCCAATGAACTAGCTACATGTATGTATCTGTTAGTAGAAGTTAAAGCGGTTGCTTACCTTACATACATGCCAAAAATCCACCTTCAAACATCCACACCCACTTCCCAATGCCCGTTCACCGACAACGGCCCAGTCTTTTCCCTTCAGACTCCAACGAATCTAAACCTAATTGATTTCGCACATTCCGCTATTCCACCCGAACTTCAACTGGTTATCTTTACGGAATGCTCCCATATCCATATCCATATCCATATCCATACCCATATCTATATCGAAGTCCAGCAAAAACTGCCGACTCCATACCTGCAGCACCTGCAGCAGCACCACCAGAAGAAGCTAAATCCCTTCCTGAAAGAAACCCCCAAAAACCCTTTGGTCGGTGACTCGCAAAACTTCAACACAAAAAACTTCCCTTTGGTGTCACCGAACGGTCTCGACCATCTTACCTGCAGTCACATCGTTGACCTGGTGCGCTGGCCAGGTGTAGTTCGTAGTTCCTCGTGAGCAAGACTACATACCTACATACCCCCAGGTAACCTAATCCGTACTGTACAATCCTTGCCCTAAGGCCGTTACGAATGTTGCCCTTCGATTCGCTCGATTCATGGCCTCCGACTAGCAAAAACTTAATACTGGACCGTCTCCTACTGGGTACTCCCGCTCCTTCACGCACCAGCTCACGTTATACGACCGACCACCGTTTGTTGTAGCTAATGGGCCTTCTTCCATCTGTGCCACCTGCTTCGGCGACATGACGCCTCCAAACGCTTTGAGCGCCCCGAGTCCCAGTCCTATACCCATATCCATGGTCCCGGACTCTTCTTCCTCCGCTCCAGATATCGGGTTCCCGCTGCCCAACCAGACTTTGAACGAGAATCATAATCCTATTGCGTGCTCCATCGACGAGCAGCCTCATCTTCAAGATGGCGAACCCCTCTCCGTCACTACCAATCGCATCCTGCGGGATGCCCCGGCTATGTCTCCGATAAAGGAAAAGCGATCCGCCTCCTCGAGTCC
The DNA here is from genome assembly GCA_002120315.1 of Hypoxylon sp. CI-4A. NCBI lineage: Eukaryota > Fungi > Ascomycota > Sordariomycetes > Xylariales > Hypoxylaceae > Hypoxylon > Hypoxylon sp. CI-4A. Next base: position 143,128 of record KZ111585.1, read on the forward strand.
CTTGAGATTGACAATGCCCTTCATATCGCCTGGCCAGCTCGCCTTCTCCGCCATGCAATTTCTGCCTGTGCCTATGCTGGTCGTGAACAACCTGAAGACTGTCGTTCTGGCAAATGAGGCAATGGGGAAGATGCTAGGTATGGTGGGGGACTCGCCCTTGCCTACGGATGACCCAGCTGCGATATCCGACAGCCTACGCGGGCAGACGCTATCACAAATCGGAATTGACTTGATTCAAGATGGAAGACCGGTCTGGATATCCTGGGAAATGTTCTTGGATGAGTTAACCCTCGAGACGAGCGCCAAACAGGCCGGAGATACCTCGACGTCAAATGCCAATCATGTTCAAACCGATGTCCCGTGCAAAGCGGAGGGTGAGGAAGTGGAGCCTCCCCCTGTTGGTATCCTGGGCAAACCGCCGACAGACTCCGTGGTCGATGTGGTGGTAACGTCAAGACATTTCAACATGGCCGAGATTCCTAGATCGAAAAGATCCGAATTCCAGATCTTCGCCAAGATGATCATCACGATATGGGAGATCGAGAACCACCAAACCTATTTTACCTTGACCTTCACCAGCACCGGGTCCGCCCCCGCATCTGTCCCGAGTAGACGGGTTCGAGTTGCTCGGCCTTCCACTCTCGAGGCCGCTGATCGTAAATCGATTGCAAATTCCAACCCGCCTTCGCTCGGTTCCGGCCATTCGTCGAGTTCTCCGTCTTTCAGCAATAGCCCCGGTTCCGTGTCGGTTTCGGCAAGCCAATTTCCGCCCACCGGGCCACCCTCTCGCCTCTCCTCGACGAGCACTCCGTCTATTCTCCAGAAGATGACGATTATTAAGGATGCACTTCTCGATAAGACCGAAACGCCGATATTTTCCATGTGGATAGACGGGAGCACACCGGTTTTGAACAGAGCGGCCCGAGAGCTTTTTGTAACGACGACAGGTGAAGACTTTCTAGATGGATTTGATATGCTCTCTTCTTGGGAAGTTTGGGATCCCGAGTTTTCCAACAGATACTCACCATCTGACCTGCCTATCGCCGTGCTTATCCGAGAACAGAAGCCTTTTTCTTCGTGGAGGATTGGAATGCAGGATAAGAGAAGGAATACCCGGATTATATTTGACGTTCTTGGTGAGCTGATCAGGGACGACGAGACTGGTGATGTCATTGCGGGTATTATCACCTGTAGGGACGTAACTCATCTGGCCCAGGAAATTACAGATATCAAGATGGCGGATGAGGAGCGGTTCAAACTAATCTGCGACACCATGCCTCAGATGGTATGGACGACTAGGCCGGATGGAGTGCATGATTTCTTCAACAGCCGTTGGTTTGACTACACGGGCTTGCCACCGGAAGATTCTATGGGCCACAGCTGGAGGATACCATTTCATCCGGACGATATGCCCGCCACAATGAAACGTTGGGAGCACAGCATGGTCACCGGAGAACCTTACACTACTGAGTACCGCTGTCGCAGAAAGGATGGAGTGTGGAGATGGATGCTAGGACGCGCATTGCCTCTGAGGAATAAGTATACGGGGCAGATCGAGAAATGGTTTGGGACTTGCACGGATGTTCACGAGGCTCTGGAGGCGAAGATGACGGCCAAGCAGACCAGAGAGCAACTCCTAAGTGTTCTTACTCATGCGCAAACTACGATATTCGCTGTAGACCACACCCTAACAGTTACAATGCTGGAAGGCGCGTTCATATGGGATATGGGAAGAGATGGTGAAGCTAGTGATCCAAACAGAACCGACCCACAGAATTTTGTCGGGAGGAGCATCAGCGAGGTCTTCACTGAACTAAATCCGAGGTTAAGTTCAGATGATTTCCCGGCGTTCCTCGAGCCAGTGAAACAAATCTTGACCGGCGAGCATTCGACAGAGATCGTGCATGAGCACAAGCTAGGTGGGCTTTCCTACCCCCAACGGCTGCGATGGAAATTTTCTAACAAGAATCTAGATGATCGGTTTTATCGTACCAGGTTCTTGCCTCACATCGAAAAGATACCTCCGGACGGGCCAATCACCAAGGCCGACATCAAGGGCGCTATTGGCGTCATCATGGACGTTACTGAACTGAAGAAGCGAGAGCAAGACTTGGAGGAGCAGGTTAAAGAAAAGAGACAGTTGAAGGCCAATGAAGCCGCGGCCAAAGAGGCGAGTCGCCTCAAGAGTCAGTTTTTAGCGAATGTATGCGGCATAAGTCTTGTAACCTTTAACTCTTGCTTTTCAATTACTGACATGTTATAGATGTCTCATGAGATCCGAACTCCCATTACTGGGGTAATAGGAATGGCCGAGCTGCTTCTTGACTCGCCCTTGGACGAAGAGCAGAGAGAATATGCGGAGAATCTAAGCCGATCTGCAAATGCGCTTTTGACCGTCATTAATGACATTTTAGACTTCTCTAAGGTCGAGTCCGGCCGCCTTGACATTGAAGAGGTTCAGTTTTCCCTCTCCGTGGTAGTACAGGATGTTTCAAAGATGTTACGTTTCGCGGCAGAGCGAAAGAATTTGGATTTCCGCTCTGATATATCGGCGGATATCGAGAACGACCTCGTGGTTCTTGGTGACCCTGGTCGCGTACGGCAGATCATCACCAATTTACTCACCAACAGCATCAAATTTACTAGCAATGGATACGTTAAATTTTCCGTATGGAAAGAAAAGGAGACGAACGATAATATCGAGATCAAATTCGTCATCGAAGATACCGGTATTGGAATTGAAGAGGGTGTATTGAAGCGCCTTTTCCAGCCGTTCAGCCAAGGAGATGCTTCTACGGCGAGAAAGTTCGGGGGAACAGGTTTGGGATTGACGATATCGAAGAATCTCGTTGATCTCATGCATGGAAGAATTACACTCGAGTCTAAGATCAACAATGGTACAACCGCGACATTTTGGATCCCCTTTAATAAATCACAGAACCCACAGAGGGACGCCCTTGTCGATGTTGGCGGCCTGCCCGATCGATTACAATCCGAAATGAGCGTTTCGTGCAATAGCTCGGAACATGAGCATTTCCTAGGAACACCGCCCGCGGAGCTGGTACAACGCCCGAAAGACAAGCCGAGACGGTCTCGAAGGAGGCCTGCCAATTTAATGGCACCATTCACGTATGAACATGAAGATCTACCCAGGTCTGAGCGTGCCAAGGTTCAGGTTCTTGTCGTCGAGGATAAGTGAGTCTACACTTGTGAAATCCGGGGGTACGTTCATTTGCTAACACGATTACCTATGTAGTGCGGTCAACCAACAAATCGCAACCAAGACTATCAAGAAACTTGGCTTCAACGTTTGCGCAGCATGGAATGGGAAAGAGGCTCTTGATCATCTCGAGGCGTCTATGAACGGCAAAATAACGAAACCTGATATCATTTTAATGGACGTACAGATGCCCGTAATTGACGGATACAAATGTACGCATATACTGCGGCATCACGTACCGTACAAGGCATTTATACACGACGTACCTATTGTAGCCATGACGGCTTCAGCTATCCAAGGCGATAGAGAAAAGTGCACGAAGGCAGGCATGGATGATTATCTGTCGAAGCCGGTCAAGAGCAATACGCTTGAAAAGATGCTGGTCAGATGGAGCAAGTCGCGTAGGAAGCCGGCATCGATGTCATCCTCTTCGGCCGATCATTCGGTTTCGGACTGTTCCGAGTCTGCGGACCACTGTGTCAGTGCGGACATACCGACCCCCGCCACGATAGGCTTTGCAGGCAGCCAGATTCCCAAGACTCCGTCAGTGCGCTCAATGCGTGGGGATATGGACGGCGAAGAAGAAGAAGATGACCGCATGAATTTACTTACGCCTAGGCCGATAACGACACGGATAGGTTCACATGAGACGAACCCATTTCCATTTGGGATGCCTCAACCGTCTCGGCAACTCGATACTAACGAGCTGGCCATGCAGCTGAGAGATGATAAGCTCATCGACGCTGCGGATGGTGTTAATATTAAAAACGCCACCAAACCCTCTATGTCCCAGGTTCTTTCCGAGGGCGATTCTCTGACGGAAGAGAACGTACAGAAACTGGATCAGGTTGGAGCGAAAGGATCGTCGCCCCCTAGGAACTTATGATCCCGAAATATTTGGTTAATATGCGCATTTGGTCTCTCCGATCCAAAATAGTGCTCTGGATAACTGATATTCCCCCTATCCCCCTTTTCATAGAACCACCTCACCCCACTTTACTTCATTTCATTTGAATTCACTTCACGACCATAGTACGGGCATGCATTCTGGCATCGCAAAACTTTTTCTCCATTATGACAGGCGTTTTAGAAAAGGGAACTGATGAATGAACGGCTGGTCGGACAAGGAGCTGGTGCTGGTACTGGCACTGGTACTGGTGGCAATGAATACCTCTAAGGCAACTTTTTTTTTGTTTTTAATTTTTTTCCCTGCTTCGGACGGAGCTTGATCAGGCGTTGTTGGCCGGTGGATATTTGCTGGAGGTAAAATCCATTCATGCATGTACGACTGCTTCCTTCGATGAAGCGTTTTTGGAATCGAGGGTTGGAATGATCCGACTCGGGTTGGCTTAGGGTTGATGGTCTTACCTGCTCTATCCGCCCCTCCCACCTACCTACCCCCCTTCTTAGGTGCCGCGATGTCTTCATAAAGAGGTAATAGCTAAATCTGTACGATGTGGCATGGCGCTGCTCGTGCTTGCTAAATACATAGTAATTTAATTGAAGACGGCCGTTTAATGAGGTTCATTGTGACATAAATAAGTGTTTAGGTTACCTGCTACGCGTAGACTGGCTTGAAACTCGTCTTACAGGTATTTCGGCGATGGATAGTAACTGAACTGGAACAAACTATGATTGATGCTTAGGAAGTCAATATGCAAGGGGCCTTTTTTGCTTCAAATTTATTTTCGTTCAAGGACAACGACCGAGATTTTTACTGGCTGAACCTGGTATGTGTCTGAGATACCTTTTATCTATCTGCCGCTCATGCCATCTTTTGGTTTCGTGATCTTTCACACATAGGCGATGACCTCTTACCATCCTAATTTTCATCATTCCACATAACGCTTTCCATAACCAGTGATCTACTCATCCAGGCAGATGTTTAGATAAGACAAGCCATCTATCGTATGCCAATCCAAACTTCCCTCCAACTTAACTCTGCCTACAAGTCATCCCTCTCCTGGCGGTACGAGTCCGCAACCAAGAAGGCCAGCTCGAGAGCCTGCTTCTCGTTCAGCCGGGGGTCGCAGAAGCTGGTGTAGTTGGTGCTCAGATCGTCCTCGTCGAGGCCCTCGCTGCCGCCCAGACACTCGGTGACGGCGTCGCCGGTGAGCTCGAGATGGACGCCGCCGAGGTAGCTGCCCTCCTCGCGGTGGACGCCGAGGGTCTCGCGCAGCTCGTCGAAGATGTCGCCGAACCGGCGCGTCTTGATCCCCGTCGACGTGGACCGCGTGTTCCCGTGCATCGGGTCGCACTGCCAGATGCAGCACCCGCGGTGCTCGGAGCCCTCGACGGCGCGGATGTGGCCGGGCAGCAGCTCGCGCACGCGCGACGCGCCGTACCGCGTGATCAGCGTGATCTTGCCGACCTCCCGGCCGGGGTTCAGCGTCCGCAGGAGGGACAGCAGGTCCGAGGTCGGCGTCGTGGGGCCGACCTTGATCCCGATCGGGTTCGCGATGCCCCGGAAGAACTCGACGTGCGCGTGGTCGAGCTGCCGCGTGCGGTCGCCGATCCAGAGGAAGTGCGCCGAGGTGTCGTAGTACTCCATCCTCGGGCCTTCCGGGTTTTCCGATCTGCCGTGGGCGTCGGAGGGCGTGGAGGGGTTGCTGGTCTCGTCGCTGCTGCCCGGGAGAACGGGGGTCTCCATCAGTCGCGTCAGACTCTCCTCGTACTCTAGCAGCAGGCCTTCGTGGCTGGTGTACAGGTCGACGGTGTCGAGCTTGGGGCTCTTGTCCGCGCCGACGGTGTGCATGAAGCGCAGCATGTCCCGCAGGAAGCGCACGGCTTCCGTGTACTTGGCTTTCAGCTGGGGATCCCTGACGTGGCCTAATGTCCAGTTTAGTGGACGGTGCAGGTCGGCGATTCCTGCTGCTAGGGAGGCGCGCACATAATTCAACGTCGCGGCGGAGTGGTGGTATGCTCTTTATAAATGTAAGCTAGTATTCAAACGATTTATTTCTATAAATTGGTGAGATGGCATAGTCACGTAAACATACTTCACAAGTCTCTGAGGATCTAAATCGCGATCTTCGAGATGGTTGCCATTTAGAATATCACCACGGAACGACGGCACCTCTTTTGTCTCCCCGTTGATGACGACCTTTTCGTTCGGACTAGACCGGGGCTTGGCATACTGACCGGCCATGCGACCGATGCGGACAACACGCTTGTCAGCGCCCCAGACGAGAACCAAGCTCATCTGCAAGAGCAGCTTGATCTTGGACTCGATGGCATCGGCGCGGCAGTAATCGAACAATTCCGCACAATCACCACCCTGCAGCAGGAAAGCCTCGCCGCGAGCCACATCCCGCAAGCTGGCTTTCAGTCGGGCTATCTCAAGCGGGTGGACTATGGGCGGGAGCCGGGTCAGCTCCGACGTGGCGCGCTGCACGGCGCTCGGATCCGGGTACACGGCGGCTTGCTTGATTGGCTTGGAGCGCCAGGACGAGGGAGACCAATCTGATGTCATTTTTTCTGGTGTATTGTCTCAGGTGTGTACAATCCGATTGAGAAATAAGAGAGACGATGAGGAGGACAATTCTGGTTATAAAAACAGAAAAGAAATGCAAGAAATCCTCGTTCAAAATGCAAACCCTCCGATTAAAAAAAAAAGTGAGTCAGCGGGATGTGAGTGAGGTAAGAAGCCACACTGTTCGAATTATGTAGGACCCGTCGTCGTCACCAAATTTTTTTATATCCTAATCGGGAAGAATTCTGAAGTTTGCGAGCGCCGAGCGGTGGGACGATGCAGCTTGACAGGGGTGATCCCTGTACCTGCAGTAGCGTTTCTCTGGATGCGATATGTAGTCGGAAGTCCTTTTTCATTTATCAGGTATATTGATTTATGTATATAATGCATTCATGTTATTGTTTGTAGCTCCCCCCCCCCGCATTACTCAGCTGGAGCTTCAAACCGCAAAAGCTTAACAATAATAATATCAATTTATTTATTTATTTACAGGACTGCAAACAAAAATATCTGATAGTAATTAGGCCTCTTAAAGAACCAAACCAATCCAGACCAAACCGAGAATGGCCGAACCCCAACCACAATCCCTCCACGAGGGCGCGACCGGCGATGTCGAGGACGAAGTCCAGGCCACGGCCAAGTCAGCCGAAGATCGCAAGGCGGCTGCTGCTATGGCCAGTCTCGACACGAGGGGCGACGACGCGGCTTCCGCCAACGCCGTCGATCAGGATGCCGTCAAGAAGGCCATGAAGAGCCTGGGGAGCAGTTCTGCCGAGAAGAAGGAGGCCAAGAAGGTCAAGGTGGACGCCGCGGATGTTGCGCTGTTGGTACGTTTGTTCTAGTCCATCACGGCTGACTATCTGAGCGAAAGCGCAAATACTGACGAGGGTTACGTATGATCAGGTCGACGAGCTGGACTTTACCAAATCGAAGGCTACCGAGCTGCTCAAGGCGCACGATGGCGACGCTGTGGAGGCTATGAGGGCGTTTATTTCGGCGTATTAGGAGTTGTGGATGAAGAGATAAATAAATCGATAAATAAATAAATAAATGCACGACGAAGGGAAAATTTGGGTGTTCATGAGTATCGCATCAGAGGCGTCGTTGGGACTGGTAGAGTCATAGAGAAAATGAGGATACCCATTTGAATCGGAGAGGATTCACCCCGATGGGTTATAAAGACATTTCTTACAGTTTACCATATCGTTGGAAACAAGAGACGATATCCGCTCTTAAGAATCCGACGGACCGTATGGCAGCATTAAGACAGGCTGAATAAGGGCACTCAACTAGTATTAACAAAGATTGGGACTAGGTTTTGAGGATGTTGAAAAAGATTTTGACCTAACTGTACTATAAACAGCTGGGCAATATCCGAAAAGCACCGAAACACCTATTCAACCCCCGATCTGTATCATCCCATGGGAGTACAGGTATCATCTTACCTTATTGTCTTTCGCGGGATACATATGGATTATTTTACTCAAGCTTTTAGTCGGAGATGCTTGTATCGATGCATCAACTCCAGGAATGGAATTTGGAACGCCATCGACTGTGGTGGTTATAGGGATTGCTGACGTACGAGATGTAGGTGTCCCTAGGACCCCGACGCAGTAATATTCATTTTCCTACTCAGACGCACATTCTCGTCAGTTCTTTCTTCTTAGGCTACCTAGGCTTGGACATCTCGACGTACCTGGAAGTTGGAGCAATCTGACCAGACGCTAGGGTTCCAAGAGATAAAATCGTCCTTCGAAAACGTCCCGAACTGCAGAACAACCGCATCGCAGTCATCATTTACGGTTGAGTAATACCATGTGGTGCAATTGCTTGGCTGTCCTGATGCCGTGGGCGAGGGTGCTATTGTCAGCGTGGGTGGCATAGGCAGGTCGGTCCCGAAATCAGCGACGCAATACCAGTACCCTGGACGAAGGCCATTGCAGGTCCCGTTCAGAGCAGGATTCCACTTGAAAAACTGCTCTTTGCTGATATAGGTGTACTCAGCAAGGACGTCGATGCACGTGTCATTCTGCTTCGGTCAGAGATCTCGATTCAGGTAGCCATCGACGACACGACGAAGTGGGTGTAAGCTTACCCTCTTTGCTTGGTAGTAAGCCTGACAGCTGCGGGGAATACCGGTCTGCGTTGGGACGGCGGTGAAGTTCGAGTTGACAGAAGGATGTGTCTTCGATGTCCACGCCGTGGGTGCTGGTATCGATGTATCCGTCTCGACCGTGGACCATGGCCAAGTCGCGGACGTCTGCGGTTGCGCTCCAACGCACACCCACCAGTCCACGAAGAGGTGCGTGCAGTTTGTTCCCAAACCAGGGTTCCATTGGTTGCTTCAAGCGTACTGTCAGCTACCTATGTAGGACTCGGCGAGATAATACTCGCGGGTTTGAGAAACTTACAGTTGATCTAGCGATATTCTAGCCTGTCTGGAGATGCTCTCGCAAGTCTCACCCCCGCTCACTAGATGCCAAGAATTGCAGTAGCTGGGTTGGCCCGCCTGTGTCTTGGAAGGTGGCCATGCTGTGTCAATGCTTCTAGATGTGAGGTTATAGCCTGTTACCGGAAACCTCGTCGAATAGGTCGCGTTGGCGGCGGTAATTGTCGAGTTCCAACTACCGGATACTGTGTGAGGTAGGGAGTGAGTAGCTAGATAGCTACTCGTACGATTGCTTATAGAAAATGAAGACGGTTTTGTAGGCGATGCAGATGATGAACTGCATGTTAGTGCCTTTGTGCCGACTCCAACGCAATACGCGTATCCCTGCCAGAAGTTGGATAGGCAGTCTTTGGAGATTTCTGGATTCCAACTTAGGAATTGCTCGGATGTAATATGAAACTTGGCTTCGATGGTACTGCAGTCCTCGTTCTTATCCTTGGGAACGGTATACCATGCATTGCAGTTGGCCACAGTTTTTGGGAAGGTTGGCCCTTTCGGACACGCATCTTGCGCAAGGACCCCCTTTAAGGATATGGATAGGATGATGGGAAGAACCCATTTCAAGCTATGTTTCATTGTGATCGTTGGTGAGTATCAATGCTCGCCTCGGATGAATTGGTTTCAGAACGAGGCATTGATCCATGCGAATAAAGTACGACGAAGTATCTACTCTTGAAGGAAACTGAGACATGGGTTGCTTCATGTCACATCTGTTCTTTTTGACTGATCAGAGATCATTCCATATTACTTACAATACGTACTTGCTGTCCGGCCCGATAAGTCTGATGGACGATGTCGATCTAGAAGACTTCGGTGTGTCGGCTATCGAGTCGATAACTGAGGAAGGAAAGATGAGTATCACCTGTGTTCACATATTGTTGAAAAGGATTGGAATACTCTAAAAAGGCTGACCGAAGTTTTGAATACAGGTTCTCGGGAATTGTAAGCCGGGGTGACCTTAGACGGCTGTGACCTGAAAATAGGGGCTACCGAAATAGCTGGCTTATTTGTTTTTCTATGATCAACAGGTGTAAGGATACCTAAACACAGGTATTCGGAAGAACGGATACACTGAAACGTAAGACGAGTCCGCTGTCACGATTGGAGTTGGGATGCAGAACGTGTTCTGATCTCTCATTTCAGGACACATTGGAGTTCGGTGAGCTTCTGCTCCTAGGATCTCGGGGTTGGCTCAGCGTAGAGTCTCTATGAGATCACAAGACAGAACTGGGATTCAGATGTCCATCCACGGTGCTTTCTTATGCATTTCTCGATGCTTTCACTATGATCAAGTACTAGGACCACACAAATATCCAACCCAGTTTCCAAAATGGCATCCAAGACTTCATATAGGCAATGTGCCTTTCTTTTGTTCATACTCGCGTCAATCATACCCCCTGTCTTGTCAACTTTCGATGTCCATATCGCTTCTCGGGAATCTTATGCTAGATCCCCCTTTCAAAGAAGAGATAACGAGGACGAGAGTACGTGCACAAAGAAAAAGGGCTGCCCTAAAGGATGCTGCGGTCCGCTGTAAGTGTTCTTTCAGGAATTGGTATCCTCATGGAGCTAATACATACGATAGAGACCCTGCGACTGGCAAAGGCACGTGTGGCACTGGGCCGAAATTCTGTGGTGATGGCTGCACTTCTCAATGCAACTATAAAAGCGAGTGTGATCCAGGCTGGGGCATGAAATGGTCCAACATGTCCAAATGTCCTCTCAACGTCTGCTGCAGTGAGTACGGGTTCTGCGGCACGACCGATCAATTCTGCGGCGGCAAGAAAGTCATCTCGCCGAGCTGCGACCCGGCGGCTGGGAGTTCGAATAATCGCACCATAGGATATTATGAAGGATGGAACTATCAGCACGCTTGCGGGAGTAAGTGGTCTCTCGGGTTTTCTAGTTATCGACGAAGAGAAAGGCTAACATCGTTAAACTCCCCAAGCTATGACGCCCGAACAGGTTCCCATAGGATTCTACACCCACATAAACTTTGCATTCTCGCTTATCGATCCCGACACCTTCACCCTGATGCCCATGGACGTCGGCACGGGGGCTCTGTATACGCGAGTCAATGGCCTGAAGGAACGAGATCCCGATCTGCAAGTTTGGATCGCGATCGGCGGCTGGGCTATGAACGACCCTGGGCCGACGAGGAACGTCTTTTCGAACCTTGCAAAATCTCAGCCAGCCCAGGACACCTTTTTCGAGTCTGTGGTTTCTTTCATCACGGCCCATGGCTTTGATGGTATTGATATCGATTGGGAGTACCCGGTTGCGGGCGACCGCGGTGGCGTCGCGGCTGACTTTGATAATTATGTGACTTTCGTACAGCGGTTTAGGCAAAGACTGGATAAAGTAGGTAAACCCATTGGTTTATCTCTTACTCTGGTACGTGATCCCTCCAATTCTCGTCCAACTGGCCGGAGAAGAGCTAATCTCATGGATGTTTCTTCCAGCCGGCATCCTACTGGTATCTTAGGGGTTTCAATATCGCTAAGCTAGAACCGCATGTCGATTGGTACAACATCATGACCTACGATATCCACGGGGTATGGGACAGCACAGTGCAGTCCATCGGGGCCTTTGCCTACGCGCATACGAACCTCACCGAGATCCAAGCCGGACTCGAGCTGCTCTGGCGCAACAACATCAATCCCTCGCGAGTGAATCTCGGCCTCGGGTTCTATGGACGAAGTAAGCCGTTCATTCTTTCCGAGAGAGCTAGATTTAGCAAAACCGACCAGGCACTTACTTACGTCTTTGTGTGAAATTTATATAGGCTTCACCATGAAAGACCCCAATTGCATGGCCGCTGGCTGTCCCTTTTCATCTGCTGCCGTCGGCGGCAACTGCACCGGAACACCCGGTGTGCTCTCCGCGGCCGAGATCGTGCAGATCATCAAGGACGGGGCTACGGTTACGTTCGACCCGGAGGCCGCCGTTAAGATTGTGACGTGGGATAAGAACCAATGGGTTAGCTGGGATGACACCGAGACGTTGAAGCTGAAGGTTGAATATGCGAATCAAAGATGTCTAGGCGGGTAAGTATCTAACCTCGCTTTTTCTAGGTGTCTGCTTTTGCTATCGTGAGCCATAGAGAGATCGGGCTAACGAATAGTCTGTATCATAGAACTATGGTCTGGGCCATCGACCTTGATGACGGCACGCTCATTGACTCTCTAGGAAATAGTCTCGGGCGGCCTAAGAATTTGGATCTGGGACCTCCTTTACCTTATGCACCTTGTTTTGGAGGGAGTGGTTGGCCTGATACTCCCAAGGACGAGTTGTAAGGAGTGATGATAGTGAGAAGGTATTGAATTATTAACACTGTACACCGATTACATTGCCAAGTCTAAGTTTACAGCGTCCTTTTATTGAGCTTTAGTGGAGAACTAGCCGCTATTTCGTTTTGGTATTAGACAAATACAGTATCAATAAGCCCCTATTACTATATGCACTGTAAGCTGAGTTGAAGATAGCTAGGACTTAATTGATCATTTGGATTTCCACTCCCTCTATTGAACATGAGTGTATGCTTTCATTGAAGGGATTTGAGGATATGAAGCTCGGTAATTAGACGGATGTGACTGCATTCTACATGAAAATAGGCATTACTAGAAGTTAACATCCCTTGTTCCCCTTAAACCTATTTCTGACCCTTTTGAAGGCGTTATTAAACTTGTATCTCGGCTCAAAGAGCAACGGTCCATCATCCGGATCTGCACCAACGCTATACATGGTTTTGATCCCCTCAACATCGTTGGCATTAGGGTTCAATACGGGAGCGATGGGAGTGCCGTCGGGTTTCATCAAGATATATGCCCGCGTGTCGGGCGCGCCCGGGTTGCCGTCCGGTCTACCCCCTGCGCCACTAGGATATATCATGAGGGACGTCCAATCGATCTGATCTTCGGTAGTGGCACCTTGCTGGGTCTCAGAGACTCGCATGGGAAGATAGTCGTATGCGCTGAAGCGATACAGCCCAGCCACGGAACGGATTTTGCAGACCGCTTGACGGTGACGTCCATATTGACTCTCCCCGAGCCCATTGGGGTCATTGTTGATCCTATTCGTGATATCCTGCTGAACGCGATCGTAGTCTTTCAGATTGCGACAGTTGAAATTGTGAGAGCCAAATGTCGAACCCGACTCCCCTCCGAGCGCTGACTCCCAGAAGTACGGGTTCTGATGCTCATGGACCAAACCCCAGGCATGTCCTAGCTCATGGGCGTAGTTTGCTACCTTGTCGAGCATGCCCATATTTTCGTCGTCTGTGAGAGTCATGGTAGGTCCGTGCAAATTCCCATTAGCTGGTATTTTTGCCGGTGTCGTAAACATGGAAGACTGACCCGGACCAGGGCCGGGCATGCTGTATTTGACCAGCAGCACATTGGGGCGATTATCGGTGCATTCCGTTCTAGAGACCTCGACATATTTGAATCTATCCTCATCGAGGCCGGCATCAATCCACTTCTGAGCTGCTGCCATGAGGTCGTTATTTAAAATCGATCTCGTATTATCGTCTTCGTAACAATATCTGATGGTCTTTTCCGGCCATAATTGAACATCAGCATTACCAGTACCGGTTGCGATGCCTACCCAATCTCCCAGGCCATGTTCATTGGGAATTGTCGTAGTGTTACCAGTTATCGAGGCTATGAGGTTGGGAGATGCAAGCTCCCCGACAGTTCCATGAAAACTGAGCTTAGGTTCCCATGCAGGATTTCCAGCTAGAGTGGATTGAACTGCCAAAATGGCGAATATAGCGAGTATACTTCTCTCCATCGTCGCTTAGAATTATCGTAAGAAGTGGCGTATTTTTCCTTTATGATAAACATGTAGTTTGGTACCGTAAGGCCCATAGGGTGGCTTTGTTTAATCACGATTTGGACGCAGAACGGTGACTCGAGGCGTCCATGCAATCTAATGGCACGAAGGGAATGGGAGACGCATTAGTTTGATAGCTTCGTTCCTTCCTTTCGTAACTAGCTACGGCCTCTGGGTCTGGGATCATCTTGCAGAATTCGACGTGAAGGTAGCTGCTAAGAATGTGCCATGTTGCGAAGCCACCGAACAAAGTAGTACTAGTACCCGAAGCTGGTGGAGGGCGACGTAATAATGTAGTACATTATAATCTATCTATGGCACTGAGCTGGCGAAGGATCTATTCGGGTGCTATGGCGGCACATGTGTTGATGTCCTACGTACCTCACGATCATATTACTAAGAGGGCAAATGAGACTGGACCAACTCACTTGTATTCGCCTCACCGGGTGCATTGTGTGCTTTTGGGAATAATGGCACGTTCTTCGTATCAGCCTTTTGCGAGAAAGTTGTTTAGTTGACTGAGAATTCACCTTCTTTCTCGAGACTCGACGATAACTCCCACTGGAACCATATGCCAATTTTTCAAGCATGGCACCCTTTCTAGTCGCAGTTCTGCTCGTATTTTCAACCTTGACGCAAGCTTACGTGGCACGTAATTCTCGGTTAAACGAAACGGAATGGACCACGCCGAATGGTCTTCTCAAAAGAGATGGCGACCCTGCTAGCTTTGGCTGGATCAGACGCTGGGCTGCTGTGGGTGATAGCTTCACGGCGGGAATTGGAGCAGGACACCACACGGGGGGCATCTTCCGAAATAGGGCTAACTGGCGATGTTCTCGTTACCATCAATCGTACCCGATGGTGTTAAATCGTGCATTTGGACGCGCAGTCAACGATTTCCAATTTGTAGCTTGTAGTGGCGATCGTTCGGAAGATATATATCAGCAAGTAAAGAACCTGAATGGGGATTTAAATTTGGTCGTACTGACGGCCGGCGGGAACGACCTTTGCTTGGTGAGTAAAATCATCTTGGATATTTTCGTGCGGGGAATAAATTAACACTTAACGAAGGCCTCTATGATTAAGAAGTGCATCTTCTTGCCATTCTACAGCGAGGATGACTGCCAAGCTGTCATAGACAAGGCCCAGAGCAATATTGACACCATCCTCAAGCCTAATCTTAAGCAGATCTTGCAAGCGCTGAATGACAAGATGGCCGACGATAGCATCGTTGTTTACAACGGATACGCGCAGTATTTCAATACTGATAATGAAGACTGCGCTACAGAGCAAAATTGGGAAACACCCAATTGGTTCCGATTCTTCAGACCACTTCCTTTGACTGTCGAAAGAAGGAAGAAGTTCAACAATCTCGTGACGCAAATCAACGAAGCGATCAAGTCAGTAATCATGGATATCGGAGGAGATAAAAGCATCAAATACAGGATTGACTTTTCGGACTGGGACCCCTGGCCCTATGCAGGAGTCAAGGGACAAATGTGTGACCCTGTATCGACTGGAACTTACCCTGATGATGCTCAGCCTGATCTACAATTCTTCAAGCCAGATACCCAACCTCCGCCTATACATGACGAGCTCAAACGTAGGGATCTGGAGGCGTATGAGAAGGAGCGTGCTGCCTATGAAGAAGCGGCTAGGCGGGCAGCTGAAGAGAATATATACGATACCATTCTGTGGAAATCAGCAAATCCAGCTGCTATTGCACTTCATAAACTGGATCCACGAGCCCCCAGCCCACCCAGCTGTCCCGGCGATGGCGGCTTTGATCCCACGCTTGGTTTAGGGCTTCCAGATACGTTTGGCAAGCAGTTCCATCCCAACCCGCTGGGACATTTGACTATTGCATCATTCGCCGCAGCTACCATGATGGATCTCCGAGCTGAAGTGCTAGGCGTCGAAGCTCCCAGATGCCAAAATACAGACGTATTCAAGTGTTGGCAAAAGGACGGGCGCAGGGCTTACGCATCGAACGATCGCATGAATGAGAATTATCAGGACTTCTGCAACAACTTCGTGAAGCAGCCGCCGCATACAGTCGGCTGGAGCGCCACTAATACATACCACAAGGGCACGCCAGACGAACATAGCTTCACGGTACAGCTGTCTGATCAGGTCGCCAACTTCAATCGTGAAGAGTGTCTCGACTCGATGAGCCGCATCATCAACAGCTGCGACGGCAACGATCAAACCAACCCCATGGATTGGAAGTTCGGTGGTATGTGGCGCCGGGGCGAGTACACCTACGAAGTCAACCCAGCTGCGGACTACCGACCGTTCCCGGTGATACAGAAAACGAGCGGGAAATGTGTAGGTTGGTACCACGGAGCCTACAGCTCCTTCGAGATCTATGGATCGGGCTTCAGCAGCTATGACTATGGGCAACAGACACTACTGCCGTCTATGAAGGGTTGCTTGGGCTTGGGAGTCTCGAAGTGGAAATTTGATTATATCAATCCGCCGACGGAGGAAGGATATGAATGGCGAGCGACTTTCAATACACCCATATGGGTGAGGAAAAGGTGCTTTAGTAATAACAAGGCTGTGCAGGCTGCTGGTGGGTATACGAATGGTTGCGGAGGGAATGATTGAGGAGTGATGTTTGTGGTCGTACGTTAGGCTATCGTTGAACTGTAACCATAATTGTAAAAGATGCCGGTTATCCAGCCACTTGCTCAGATGGAAAAGGGGGCGGGGTAAGGAGGTGGGGTGAGGGGTAAAGGAAAAAAATAGTTCAACAAACCAACAGTTAACCCAACCCCTTTATTATCTCGCTGCTCAATCTGGTTCTGAACCAAATCGAAGTAAACAACTTAGGTATTTCTGACATACAGGCACTGAGTCAAATGTGAGTATATGCTAGCGTCAGGCTGTAGCTACTAAGTTGTTTTGTAGATGTAGCATTAATTATTGATGAGTACTACCCCTCATTTTGATGTTTATGTATCTGATACGAGAGTCAGCTCTCCAACCCCTGAATTTGGGGGTTTAAACTTCAACGGTGAAAACAACACAGAAGGCTCCTCACATCAGATAAAGTCAGGGACAGAAGCAACTTCTTTGGTTGGAATGTTTCAGGCCCACACGTCCCAAGACCAATAGTCACTAAAACAAACCCTACGCATGCGTAACGCGTAACAAAATGTCGGTCAACATCATCCTGATTCTCCACTATACTGTAGATCCTTTACCAGCTCCCAATCATGCGGGGGATTGACAGATTCGCGACACGAATACTACCTTACTACCTAATTTCAACCTCGTATCGTGACTTTCCAATCTACAACTGATGCAAGGTTTAGGAGGAACAAAGGGGAACCGTATTTAAGTACGAAACTGCCATTGCTGTTGCATCTCAGAAAGCGGCGCATCTTACACTCATAGCACGGTGAAGTCAACCGAAAAGAAAAGAAAATGGCGACATATACAAACGACGACGACACCGCGGGTGTTCCCCAAGCGCCAGGTCTCGAGCATACCGAGCTGCTTTCCTTTTTGCAATATTTCGAGACGCTGTTTATCATCGATGACTCCAGCCACATGAAGAGGCAATGGAGCGACGTGTCGGCGCTGATCCAGGCGGTGGCGCCGATCTGTCTCAAGTACGACGAGAACGGCATCGACCTCTACTTTCTCAACCACCGCCCGACCTTCTACTTCCCGGGAATGAACGTGCGGAAGTCCGGGTACAACCACATCGGCCAGGTGCACAGCGACACGGGCAAGCGGGATAGCACCCAGAATATCTTCCGCGACGTCAAGCCCGGCGGCAAGTGCAAGCTCGGCGCCCGCCTCAAGAAGCTGCTCACCTGGTACATCGACCAGCTGAAGCTCGACCCCCAGCGCCCGCCCCTCAACATCATTGTCATCACCGCCGGCATCACCGACGACGACTTCACCGCCCCGCTCATCGAGGCTGCTAGGGAGCTCGACAACATGAAGGCCCCGGGGCATCAGCTAGGTGTCATGCTGTTCCAGCTTGGCGACGATGAGGAGGCAAGGAGTAAATTCGAGCATGCCGATGACGAGATGTACAAGGTAGCGAAAACGCGGGATATCGTCGACACGGTGGCGTGGCGTGGTTGGCCCGCCGGTTTCGGCTCGGATGACATGGTGAAGGCGGTGTTAGGTGCTGTGTCAAAGAAGATGGACGGCGCGAAGGGGGCTCTCGCGGGAACAGTGCCACCGGAGCGTCGTGAGACTCTTATGTGAGGTGGCTTTGGGGATTGCAGGTCTGTTTCTGATGGGTGATGGGATGATGACTGGCCTCCAAGAGCTAAGGCTAGGCTAGGCTAGGCTAAGAAGTGCCGAGTTGCTGGGTTTCATAGATATGCGATACCAAGATGGTTACTATGTTGTTCGGTCCCGGAAATGGACTGCATTCTATTTTCAAATGGCTTTCCCGTCCGTCTGTGTTTAATTCTGGAATCCCTATCCGCGGCTTGGTAGAAGTTGGCAGCCTGATACTAATTCAGAAATCTGAATCATGTAAGAGACAATAACGTAAGACCAAGACCCGTCAGAACCTTAAAGGATGTTACACTGTGAGCACTGCATCGTGTCTCAATCCCTAGAACTCAATCTTTACCAATCGCATGATACCCGTTTCTAACGCCATTGCATCGTAGAGGTCGGGATGACGACCACTCAAGGTAGTGAATGAATTTGACCCCTCAATGACTGGCAAATCTTAAGTTCATCCCCCTCCCTATGTTGAAATGTCTCAGATCCCAAGATGTGATTACCCGAGTCAGTCTTGAGAGCTGCAGCCGATGAGCATGCCGAAGTGAAACGTCAGAACTTAGAAATGACATTGGGTGACTGTCCGTTTTAGGAATGTCTCAAGAAGTAGTCTGTTGACAAGTCGTAGCGGTGAAGAGCGCTAAGTAGGTCTGTGGTGGCTTGGACGTCGGATGGCGTGAGGATGAAAGAGCATGGCGGCAGCAGATGTTGAAAATGAGGGGTGTATTATCCGGAAGGGATGCTACACGTGTAGGTAATATTGGTAGGTATGATCATGAGTATATGACCCCGCAAACTTTTGAAGTCATTTTCAAGCCATGGTAAGCCACCTCTCACTCCTTGCACACAGACGGTACAATGGCGGGCATACCCGCCACGTACATTACTGCTTACATGTACCTACGATATGACCCCAAGGCTTCCTCAAGCTCTCGATTATTCGGACACTCATCGGATGATTCGACGTGTTTCGGGGATATATCGAGTCTACCATATGCATCAGCCGGATGAGGCCATTCAGACCTGATGGCGATTTCTAATTCGGACCATTTGCAATGCGAGCCAATCACTTATAATTGAATATGACAAAAAGGCCGCACAATTGCTCTATAGGCTAACTGCTACGCAAGGTATAGGAAATATCAGATATTAAATCCGATTGATTATAAAGGAGAATCCATACCTTCTCCTCCGTCAAAACGCCACTATAGATACATGAAAGCCCGCCCGTCCATTTTTCATAATGCAATCTAGTATTTTCCCAGCTCGCCAACTTTTTACAATAACGCAATAAATGTAGATAAAACAGTAACTTATACCCCTAACTTTTATTTGAGAAACTTTCTCCGTGTATGATCCACGCACCTTTGCCAATTTAGAGATTTCATGTAAACGCATTCGATAATAGCAATCAGAATCATACCGCTTCCAATCCCAGTCCAGACCCCATTGAGTTCCAGACCGGAGGATCCGAGTTCTAACCAGATGGCGAGCGGGACGGAAGCACAGTAATTCACCGCTATAACGACACATGCAGCCACAAATTGACGCCCTAGACCCCGAAGCATTCCATTGGTGAAACAGATGAATGCATCCAAGACTTGGTAGACGCAGAGCGCCAACATTGTCTTCGAAGCCAGCTCATGTACGATCGGATCATCCGTGAAGAAGTGTAATAGAGGGGTCCGCAGGCAAAAGATTAGTACGCCAGTGGCACAACCGACCAGTGTAAACACGTAGGCGTACAGTACGGCTGCACGACGGGCGGTTGGCAGCAGTCCCCCGCCAATCAAGTGGCCGATGCGGGTGCTTATGGCAACACTCATGGAAAACGGGATGTGGAACGAGACTATCGAGATGGTGGTGAGAATCGACTGCGCGGCCAAGTGGTGTGTGCTCAAGTAAGACGTGGTAAACGCCACGATTTGAAACGAGCCCCATTCCGCAAGGTTGACAGCGGAACCGGCAACGGCAAGCTTGACTATTGGTCCCCATTTGCGAATGTTCAACGCCTCTCGGGAAAATCCACCCCAGCACTTGTGAGACCACCGCCCGTACGGTGATACGATGTACAGCAGCAGGAGGATCGGGCGAAGGTCGTTCGTCAACGCAATGCCGAGCGCGGCACCCGGAAGTCCCATCTCCATCTTGAACGCGAAGAGCCAGCAAAGGAGGACGTTGATTGGAGTACAGATTAGGAGTATCACCATGGTGACTCGGAAACTTCCCTGTGCTTGAAGAAACCGCTTCAGGGCTTCGAAACTGGCGTATCCAGGCATTCCGATGATGCTTACTCGCAGAAACGTGCCGGCCATGACCGCTAGATGGTTTTGCTTGACAAATACCGATAGAATGTATGGCGATGCCGCCCAGATGGTACCAATGGGAATAGCAGCAATTAACATGATAATTAACATGCGCTGGACGTGCAAGCCCACCTCGACGTAGTTGTTCGAACCGTATACTTGGGAACACAATGTGTCGAGAGCCGTGGCCATACCCTCAAACGCCGCGAACCCGATGATGTTCATTGTTGTCATACCTATACTGGCAGCGGCTAAGTCGTCGGCACTTAGATGCCCCGCAACGAAGGTGGTGATGATGGACCACGCATACTGGAGGAGGTATGTGGCGATAAGGGGCAACGCGTATCGCAGGAGTAGTATTATTTCCGTCTTCCATGTATCATCTGCCGAAGGGGCGGGAGGTTGTGACGATGAATCGGCTAAAAGTGGCGTGGATTCCGAAGGAGGACATTGGTCGTGAGCGCTCTCATGCCCCTCGTACGACGATTTGCGTGACGGCATCGTGGAAGAGTAAAAGTTTCGAAAGGAACCGAAATAGTAGAGGTCTGGTCGGCGTGTAGGAACACAATCGGGAGTTTTGAGGTTGTTGGTGGATTGTGTCGTAAACATTTCCCTCCTAGATCACCTGGCACGAATGCTGTTACGTAGGTAAGAATCTCTGCTTCTATATACCTAGAGGATACGCAGCACAGACGGCAGTAACAAGAAACAAGTTGGAGAAGAAGCTGGCTTGAAGATATTTGTATTCCTATTCCTATATGCGACATGTTTTACCAGTTAGACAGGAGGCGAGCAACATCGGGAGCGCGTGGTGGACTCGGGTCTTCGCAAGCCAGGCTGAGACAGCGCCATCGATATTGAGGATTTGTCATTCCCCAAGAAACTGCAATAAACTCTCTCATGTCCATCAAGCCATACACACTACCGATGGTCTAGGACCTTCTATTACTTCGATCCACGGCATATTATGAGCAGCACGACATTGCAATAGCCATAAGCGCAGACTATCAGAACTGTGTTGCTACTAAATCATCCCAATCCAACCAATGGGGAACGAGACATACATTAGCGTGTCGACCTGTGGCGGCAGTCTAGAAATTTGAATACAGAAGATGTTGATCACTGCCGGCTACGGTATCTCAGCTCTGGGCAATAAATTACAGCAAGACTGTAGAACGTGGGCAGCTATTCTGTTCACTAATTGATATATGACTAGAGCATTTCTCTTGAGTCAATTGACACCACTTGTTTTCCTTTTACCAAGAAATAAAAGAACAAGAAGGCAATGCTGGAATGTCAATAGCTAGGTAGACAAGAGGCTTTTGCCGATCCCATTTCTTTACAGAAGCGCTTCAGCCCACCACCGTCTAATGACGCCGACGCAATGGGAACACAGCATGATGCTTGGGCCCATTGAGATGCTGGGTATTGCCGAAAAGAGTCTTCACTAGATCAGTTTTGGGGGTTCGATAGCCGTGCTGACAGTGCCGATCGTTGGTCTGCACTGAGAATCTGCGCGTTTCCTAGAGATCGGAACATGACCTCTGAGATAGGCGACCAGGCAGCCATGTAGCCCAATGGCATCTACATATCGGCGGTCAAGCGAGAAGGGTGCATTTTCGTGCATGTTTCAAGAGTTGAGGACTAATTGGGGTTGATCACTACATCAATTACGGTAAAGACTGTCTACCTATTTCATAATCATGCCTTGCTCACTGATGGTTTTCGACGTAATCCATTCCCTCAAGTTGGTGTCGACCTGAGACACCGGTATTTCCCCGTCTCGTTGGCGACCGGGAAATTTGGGTTGGGCGAGTCTAACGAGCAGATCATTTGCTGTTTCCCATGGTGCTGGCGTACGCTACTATCCCAGTTGGTGTCAGCGATGTCCCGCACCCCTTGCTCACGGCCGGCTTGCAAGCGGGCCTACCGTGTTAGTGGCACTTAATAGCCCGAGGCGCACCACATAACCAAAAAAGCAAGAAGGGTCTTCAACGAAATCTCTACCCGATCCATACCCCATTAGATTACGCGACGAGTAAGCCGGACTGGCAAGCCATTCTTGGGCTTTAAGGTGAAGCTTGGGAGGTATTCCAGCTCGAAGTTGTCCTCGAGGCGCATATCATATCGTCGGAATAGTGTGGCGAGAGTTAGAGTCATTTCAAACATCGCCAATCCCTTTCCTAAATAATTCCAATACTAAGTTAGAATGTAAGAAAGTGAGGGGTGGTCGGGGGGACGTACCGGTGCAACTTCTAGGACCGTATGAGAAGGGGAAGTATGCTCCCTTCGTCTTCGTGTCTCCCGCCCGCCATCGCTCAGGGTCGAACTTGTCGGCATCTTTCCACAATCTAGGGTCTCGATGAACTGCAGCCACCCAGTGTGAGATCATATCATATGTAGCCGGATTAAGAGGGATCCTCACCTGCAGGATTCCATAGCGCAAGGGTGGTGTTAGCCGGAAGCTTGACGCCCGCCACTGTAGTGTCGACTGCGCAAATTCGGAAAGTTCCGAATCCAGGTGAGCTGTATCTGAGCGTCTCCTTGAGCACCATATTGAGATACGGGAGTTTAACTTGGTCTAAAGTTGGGATATCGGTGCATAATGGTATTGAGGCGTCGACTTCGTCTCTTACTTTCGCAAGAATCTCTGGATTACGAAGCTGTGGGGAATTGTGTGTTAGCAAGTCGTCAACACCGCGTACTCATTATGAGACAACTCACAACTTGGTATATCAAAAAGGACATTGTATGCGCAGTTGGATCTCCCCCAGCCACTAGGAAAGCGACTACAACATTATTCTTGTTAGTTTGGAATGCGATAACAGCACTTGCATCACAACGCAAAAGTTAAAAGTTAACATACCATAGTTATCGCAGAGCTCCTCAGGGGTAAATGTGTAGTTCCCATCCGACTCTCTCTGTCTTAGATGATTGTTAGTTGAGATACTTTATGCTACCATTCTCTCTACTCACAACGCCAATATCTCAAAGATTTTCTTGCCTGGGTTTATGTAGCCCTTCTCATTTTGGGTCTTATTCTTTTGGCGGGAATCTCTGACGGCATCTTCTGCCATGCCTCTTAATTCGGCGATTGCCCGATTCATAATCCTCGTCTTTTCGAAAATGGGTATCTTCCCCCTTAGAGGAAACAGACCACACTTCATCAGCTCAGGCAGTATCATCTCAAGTAGCTGCGAAATACGACAACTAGGACCTTGCTCGAGCGCCCTGAAGTTAGTCCCAAATGCAATTTCACCGATGAAATCAATGGATAAGAGGATATGTAATGAGGATAGGTCTGCGACGGTGTTATCTTGAGCAGCACGGTCAAGTTGGCCGATGTAATTCTTAACTGTTAGCGAAACAGACTCAGATTGGACTCTTGAAAGTTTTGAACTCACCATGATATGCTTCTTGAGAGAGCCATATTGACCCTGAATAATGTGTGGTTGAAACGCAGGCGCAAGACGCTTGCTTTGCATCTTCCATCGCTCAGTATCTGTTTGTACAAACAACGCATCGCCATCGAGAGGTCGGAAACCTTCATATTG
This sequence comes from Hypoxylon sp. CI-4A, assembly GCA_002120315.1. Lineage (NCBI taxonomy): Eukaryota > Fungi > Ascomycota > Sordariomycetes > Xylariales > Hypoxylaceae > Hypoxylon > Hypoxylon sp. CI-4A. Next base: position 167,222 of record KZ111585.1, read on the forward strand.
CGTTTCGGATTTTGGCCAATTTGTGGTGGCAATTTCAGAGATAATGCGAGGGTCGCCAATGTATATCACCCGAGAGAATAAGCCATTCCACTTCCCAATTATTAATATCGGTGGTTAATACAGAGTAAGAGAGTATGTACTAACTGTTTGATAAACATGACCGTATTCTCGGTTCCATTGAAGCCACTACATACCATGGTCAGCGACATGGTTTCTCTAGGTCTGACTGCTATGAGAGGCTACCTTTTCGTGTACATCGTTGGCCATTGTCTGGTCAAGGTTCCCTACTAAGAGGTTCCGTACAGGCGGCCCTGGAAACTGGAGGCGTGCTTTCGTATAGAAAAAGATGAAACGGAGTAATAAAGGAAGGGCAACAATTGCCACCGCAATAGAGAAAGAAATCAGCCCATGGTTAGTAAAAATTGATATTAATGAGTTAAGTACCGCCATTGAGCTCGACTGAGAGAGAATACCGCGCGAAGTTGCGAGAAACAATGAAATGAGAGTTCATGCGTCCCTTATTGGAGGCATAGATGAGGTCAAATATTGTCCATGTTTTCATAGAGCGACCTAGGGACGGAGGCGCCATTATTGCCTCATGATCATCTATGTCTACCCGTTTCTTCAGTTAAAGCGGTATGGCAATATACAACACTAGTTGCTAGCTGCATGAAAGTTTGCTATTGGGCTGCCGGTCAATCTCAAATAGACCAAAGCGCCGCGGTACCTAATCCAATATATGGTGTTGAACCCTTGCCGCCGCTTCAGCGGAAACTTGGAAGTCAACGATACCCACGATGGCTTGCATTTGCATTGCATCTGATCTGATTTTTATCCATGGGCTATTTAGATCGAAGCAGATGTGGCATCACCAAGCCAATTATACGAGTCTTAATACTTGAGGTAGGCGGATAATATACTCCTGGCATTAGAAGGATTTCCAACATAGGAAGCTGAGAGGTGAAGCGTGAAGCTGGACATGTAAGGCGTTCAGGTTCCCCTTGCTTATGATATGCGGTATCGGATATGAGAGAACGAATGGCGTACGTAAACATAATACCAAACAATTGCGTGCTCTGGTTTGTATACTTTAATGTAGTCCATCAAGATTGCTATAGAAGCTCATCTTGGGGTGTTGGATATCGCGGTACTTGATCGTATTCTCGCGTATTTCTGTATGCAGATATATGTTATCAGTATTTTCCAACCTCTGCAACCCTTGCCCAATTTTTTCAACCTAACAATTCCAATTCTCGTCATTCATAAACGCAAATCATGGGAAACAGGGGATCTGTGCAGACGAACGGGGTTTCCCCATGCAAGAAAGTCTTGTTCTTGTGAGCTACCAATTTCATCCGAGTGTGGAATTTCACTGATCAGTTTGAATCCCTTACAAAGTGACATAGACAATTGCCTATACCCTGAAAGTGAGTTTCTATACTGCAGATGAGAGAACTTTCCCGCCACTAACTAAAGTGCAGGTTCCAAAGTTCACAAATGTATGGCAGAGCTGATTCACGACTACTTCGAGAGACACCTCACCTTGACGCGAGAAGAGGCGGTGAAACTTCACAAGGAGTACTACAAGGACTACGGCCTTGCAATTACTGGCCTTGTCCTTCATCATGACATTGATCCACTTCAGTTCAATGCCGAAGTTGACGATGCGGTGCCCTTGGAGAACCTCATCAAGCCGAGGCAAGAGCTGAATGACCTGCTCCAAGATATTGATAGGAGCAAGGTCAAACTATGGCTATTCACGAATGCGTATAGCACACATGCTAGACGTGTGCTACGGATTCTGGGAGTTGAGGACATGTTTGACGGATTGACATTTTGCGACTATGCCTCGGTTCCGTTCATATGCAAGCCACAAACAGACATGTACGCAAAAGCAATGGTAGAGGCTGGCGTCAATAACATGGAGGATTGCTATTTTGTCGGTCAGTTGAGTTGTTGACCACTTTGACTTATTATACTTGAAGTGGTTTCGTTACTAATCATGTTGACAGATGACTCCTATAACAACTGCAAGAAAGCACAAGAACTCGGATGGTCTACGGCGCATCTCGTGGAGGATGGGGTCCCATGTCCAAAAGAGCAAGCTTCCAAATATCAAATTAAGCATCTAGACGAGCTTCGAAATGTATTTCCAGAGTTCTTTAAGGTAGCAAAAGAATGATTTAGATAGACCGAAAATGAAACTTTCAAGGGCCATTGGATTCAGTGTATGCGGTCAGGGATATTCTAGTCAAACATGTGAGAATTCTACGACCTAGCGCCACCACATAATGAATACCAATGACCATGCCACGTTTTTAAGAATGTCCGAGTAATTACCTAATAAAATCAGGTAGTTTGCAGATTTCAATGCTAATATAGACGACGTATCATAATGCTTCATGCGGTAGGGTAATATGCAGTACCAGGTAACTAAAATAGATTGATATCTTCAGACGACGGCGGGAGCTAATGGCGGCGGTAGCGTCTTTTCATACATTCAGCTATCCCCAGGCGTAGATCATTCGTCTATTGAGCTAGATGTCGCGCAAGGGGCGGCACAAACGCAGGCCAAAGCATCCACATGATGTAACAAACATCGGCCCGGCACGTAACAATCCAGACCGTTATAGGTAGTATGGTGGATTCTACTGTATTAAGACGATGAAGCGGTGGAACGGTAGATCTACAGGAGGATCTCCACGATCAAGATCCGAGCCGCGGAGATCATGTTGCGGTTGGGTGCAGACGCCATAATACGTACCTAGGTATCTAATAAATCGGACCATCTTTAGAAGTTTGTCAAGCAATGCTACATGCATCCTGCGGTATCATTACCTACCTAGGTAAATATGTTGTCGAAACTGTCATATATTATTGGGCAATCGGTCTTAAAAAGAATCACGGACTACCTTGAACTAACCTACGCATTGGGTGATCAAACCACGAAATTGTGTATCCCGGTATTTACCACCACCACCAAAAAGCTACCTAAGGCCACCAAGTCAGAGAGAGAATACAAAAACAAAACCGGCTGGTAATCTATTGGCTGCTTCTGGAGGCGGGGACTGCGCCAAAATACCTATGAGCGACATATGCGGTGCCACCTTTAGCAATCGCCTGCCTCATAGGGTACCATCGTCAATGAATGAATTCACCTGTTGACATGTGATTCCTTGTCCCGTATAATTTGTCTAGAAGCGCCACCTATGCCTATACAGCACCGTCGCTGCAGCTAAACACGGCATCGTACACTAGCTCCTAAACCCCGCGCGCCAAATCTTGCTGAACCGGAACACAAAGCCCGTAGCGGCCGTCCTGCCGTCAGGGTGTATCCATCCTGCCATCTGAAACTTAGGCATCTATGCTTAGCTAGTCCATAACACGGCTCATTAGGGCTTGCTCCCCTTATTCGGGCATGATCGCCTTGACTCACCTGCTGAAACCAAGCGGTGTACACATATCCTGCATCAAGACGCCGTTAAACCATATGCTGGGGATGAGCTCGGTTCCGGGAATCACAGCCATTGAGATCATCTAGGCGAGATACATAGTCCTATGGTGGATAATGCCGACCTTCCCTCTAAGGGTTTATTGTCATGAGCAAACTATTCACAATTCCCCGACTGGTCTACCTGCCTACCTAGAAAGGAGTTACTGAAAACGTAGTCCGTATGGAACGGCGCCCACAAAAATTGTGCTCTTATTGCGGATTTGAGGACATAACTGTTGATACTACTCATACTGATGGCACTTCGAGTGACGCCTTTCTGCTACCTAACGGAGTTATTATTTCTCCGGAACAGCTTGATAGGTTTAACCGTGCAGAAGTGGTTTTACGAGTTCGCCTATTTATACGGAAACTTGCAATAATACTAGACGGCCAGGCGCATATGTATGTTTCCATTTGTGTTTTGATTAAAATTGCAAAGGCTTTGAGTACGACGGTAGTCTTTTGGAATCGAAAGGCCTCAAACTGAGGACGGAGTTTGACGCAAGCAAAACATGGATACGACTACGAAAAGGGGTCTAGCCGGCAGCCACGACAACCTGCAACTCGACGTTGTGAACTCGTACACTGTTCTCCCCATACTCTGTACAATGCCTGTATGACCGAAGAGCACGGAGAAAGCCATGATTTACGTAAAATCTTTCCTCTATGAGAATCAATACAGGAGAAGGCGTATGCTTGACATCTCATTTCACATCTCAGGTAGCCTTCAACTTCTTCGATCGAGCCGAATGTCTTACTATTACCCCAACGATCATCGATGGTATACAGAAACGGTGATTGGGATGCGAAATGGGGTTATAGAATGTTCTGTATGGCTAGCTGAGAATATCAGGAAGATGGGTATAAGGAGTGCGGCCTGGAGGGGGTATTCGGGGAACTTCTCGCGGAAGCATCGTCCATTTAGCTCATAGCATCAAAGCTGTTGGCTTCCAAGACAACACAATGGAAGGAGAACTCACTCAAACCCTCAAGTCCGCCCAGCGCGGACTTCTCATGCGACCTATCTTCGGTCAGATCTTGACCATCACCCTAAAGCAACATGATGACCAGATCAAGCAAGCACTTATCCAAGCTATTAAAAAATTGGACAGTGAGATTGCGAAGAAGGACGACCGTGCCCTAGTTGTCGCCTTTGCTCCTGCACTTTGGGGCCAATGGTCAGGACGAAGCATCAACATCTCAACCAAAGTCCTGGATGGTGGCGTCAATTTCCAGAACACAGGTGGCGACGTACTCATCTACATCAAGTCTCCAGACCATGCTACTGCCAATGAACTTGTGGCCTTCATACTTCCATCGTTAGAGCCGCTCGTTGATGACTCTCGTAGTATCAAGGCTCTCCCACTCGGGAAACGCCCCGATGGCCGGATCTTCGGCGGTCGCTACGTCGATCACATTAGCAACCCCAATGACCCCATCAGTCTGATTGAAGACATTCTCATTCCCGGCGCGGACCCTATCCGTGGAGGCACCTTTGGGTTTACGCAGAGATTTGTCTTTGACTGGGGTGACATCGCCGCAGAATCCGGCGATACCCTCAACTCTGTAATCGGGCGCAGGCCGGATGGCGAGATCATCCCGGAGCATGCCACAAATTCTCACATTCATCGCGCCCACATGCTGGATGAAGACCACGACCAGAGAAAAGTGCTACGCCAAGCTCTACCCTATGGAGGGGAGGCGGCAAGTCGTGAAGAGGGCCTCATGTTCGTCGCTTTCTGTAATGATCAGGGGCGGTTCGAGACTATTCTTCAGAATATGGTCGGCGATCGTCCGGAGAGACCGGCTGATCGGATCATGGATTACATCCAGGGTGTCGAGGGAAGTTACTGGTATGTGCCATCCGCAGTTGAATTGAACATCAGCGGCGTCAAGAGCCAACGCGACATGTATGAAGACCCCCATTGGATCATTCGCAGTCCCAACAAGTACCTCTTCTTCAATTCGCATGACTACATGCACCAGATGTCGGAGGAGAATTACGAGGGCGGCGATCCCCCCAGTCAACGCATCTTGAGTCTCATGTCACGGACTCTTTCTCATTGGCAAGATGGCTGGATGACCCGGTCAAACTTCCCGCGCTTGAAGCACTTGAAAGAGCTCAAAGATTTCTTCCCGGCTTCCCAAACTAAGACCATTCCAAAGTCCATCCACGAACGCAAGGGGCTTGCGAACTATGTAACCTTGGCTTATCTCCTTTCCTCGCCGGACTCCGACGTCGCACGGGACAATGGCTTGACTCGTATATCGGCCAAAGAGTTGATCGTGGGTGCGATCCCGGACTTCACATTGGGAAGAGGAAAAGAGGTTGTGCCTTATCTGGATGACGAAGAAACCATGTCCGCTTGGTTGAGATGTCAACTCAACGAGTGGTCGGCTATGGGACATATCGTGCCCAACCTCCAAACCCTAGTCGATCACGGATTAGCAGCAATGATTGCAGACTTTGATAAGAGGGCTAAAGATCCAAAGAATCAGAAAGACGCCAACAAGACATCATTCTTCATCGCTGCTAGAGACTCGTTCAAGGGTGTTCAGGAGTATCTCAAGAACTGGGTCAAGATAGCCACCCAAGCGCGCAACCGCGCCACCGAAATGGATGACAAAAAGACCATGGATGGTGTCATTCGTGGCTTGAATAATATCGTGAATAACGTCCCCTCCAGTTTCCAAGAGGCGGTACAACTCATTTTCTCTTTCCACTGCTGCCTTCATCTCGTTGGCGAACTCACATCTTTCGGTCGTATCGACCAGATCCTCTGGCCCTTCCTCGAGCGAGATATCCAAAAAGGAACCATTGACAACAACCGTGCGCAAGAGATAGTGGATAACTTCTGGATCAAGGTTGGTGAGAACGCCTTCGTCGACCGCTCCTTGATCTACGATTACCGGAGCTATGGCACCACATCCGTTAACGGCATGGGCGGAAATTTCCCCCAGGGTGGTGGCATCAATCAGTGGGTGCAGCAGATTACTGTTGGCGGATATCTCGCCACAGACTCCGAAACCCCGGAGGGCGGCGCCAACCCGGTTACGCTCCTTTGCCTCAAAGCAGCGCGACGACTTCCCGTTAGCGCTCCTAGTCTGTCACTGCGAGTGTATAAAGGAATCCCAGACAACTACCTAAAAGAAGCGGCGAAGTCAATTCTCGCTGGCGGGGCTCATCCAGTTCTCTACAATGACGATAAGCTATGCGAGGGGCTTTTCCAGTCTGGCAAGACAGTTACCCGCGCCTGGTCTCGCGACTACGCGGCCGATGGATGCTACGAGCCCATGATGACGGGAGCATCCGAATTCACGTTTGGCAACGTTGCCCCTATGCTGGCGCTGGAGCAAGCTCTCAACCAGGGCTCCACTTACGGGGCGGCGGGATCAGTACACCTACGAGGTCTGAAGCAGACTTTCCGCTCCCCTCCAACCCATGAAATAAAAGACTTCTCTCAGCTTCAGGACATCTTCCTTGGTCAGCTCAGATGGCTAGTCATCCAGACTTACCACTTCTTGCTCAGTTCCTATGGCAATCTTGAAGGCATATGCCCTTCACCCCTGTTGTCCGGGGTCCTCGACGGCTGCGTCGAGTCGGGACGCGACTTGACATCTGGTGGCGCGAAATTTCATATTAGTACGTAGTCCTTGAAGTCCAACTTATCGTGTTTTGTTATGATTAACGCTTGACTAGTCGCCCCCCTGTGCATTGGTATCGCCAACACGATCGACTCCTTATATGCCATCAAGAAGCTTTGTTTCGACCCCGAAACCGCGCGTGCGACGCTTCCAGAGTTGGTAAAGTGTCTCATCTGCGACTGGGGTTTCGACATGATCGAGCCGTACCAGAACAGCTCGCTTGGTCCGGCCAACGCTGCCGAGAGGGGTGTTCGGTATAAGGAGCTGCGAGAGGTGGCGCTCGGCCTTCCCAAGTGGGCGAGCGGGAGCGACGACAAGGAGCTCAAAGACCTGGGAACATGGTTTATCAACAAAATGGTCGACATGTGCGTAGACACCATGCGCAAGCCAGCTCCAGCCCTTCGTGACTTGCTGGACGGGATCCAAAAGAAATACGGCCCCGACTTTGAATTCGTGGTACAGCCAGGTATTGGGACGTTTGAGGGCTATATCGGAGATGGGCTGGACTGCGGCGCGTCGGCGGATGGTCGCCGCAAGGGCACTCCTATCGCATCAGACATGTCACCAGTTCCCGCCCCTGCAGATCTGCCCGCGGCTCCAGTGCATCGCAACATCTATCGCGCAATGGAGAGCTACGCGGATAAGGCTATAGAGATCGGGCTGTCGAATGCGGCGCCGGTGGATATGAACATTCCGGAAAACTTCCCTCTGGAAAAGCTAGAAGAGTTCTTGGCCGATTATGCGGAAGGCAAAGTGGGAGGGAACATGATCAGCCTAACTTGTGCCGATCTCGAGACGTATCAGAAGGCTTCAGAAGATCCAGAAAAGTACAATCTTCTTCGTGTTCGTATGGGCGGATGGACCGAGTTCTATCCTACCATGTTTCCCGGATATCAAGAGCACCAACAGCGGAGGCAGTACTTTGTCCACGAGTAGCGTGTACGTCAATCGTTGCCTACCTAGAAAGTTAGATGCAGTCGGAGATTGATAGTAGTTCATAAAAAAAAGAAATATCAGACGATCATGAAAAATCTCCTTGGTTCCCTGCTGGTCGCCCAGGACCACTCACAGCACTGATACAGGGTTTCTCAAGAAAAAGAGCCATCTGTGTTTCAGTATTCTCGTCTAGATACTATGTGTTGATAACCAGTACGATGAATTCAGTGACGGAAAGGTAGCAAAATTTTTTGTTAATCAAAATGAACCAAATGACGACATTTAAAAAAGGGGGGATCTTAGTGTCCCGAGACTTTAGCAGTGACAGTGGTTGAACAGTGCTCATAGTATAATGCTGTGATTTAGCGCACCAGGTCGTGTCTAACCCCCTATTCTAAGAGGTGAACGGAGAGGAGAGGAAAATTTAACTTCGACAAAAAAGGAAAATTATCTCTAGCTGTTCCTAATTTTTATTTAGGCTGCCCGTTTCTTATTTTTCCCGCGGCCTCTGCCGGTCTGATAGCATTTCTCAGTGCACAGCCTGAACATGACAGCAGGATATATCGCTGGCGCAGGCTCCGGGTCTTCCTTAAAAAGTGTCGTGACCGCATAATCCAGACTAGCCAGCGCCTGTTCCAAGGACTCATCGTTAAGGTGTTGGCCCGCCAAAGGGTTCTTCTCGCTTGCGAGCGCCAAGGCATTAAAAGCGCCTATTCTCTCCTCGTCGCGCAAGTCAACAATCTGTACGGGCGCATCGCACAGCAATCCGAACAAGCCAGTTGCCTTGGCCACAGCCACCTCGGGATCCATATGCACTACCACCACATACACCACCACCAGCCAGCTCGCGCGCAGGCGGAGGAGGCTCGTGAACTGGCTGAAGATGGAAGTGGGACGAAGCAGAAACCCCAGATTGAAGGAGGCCTGGTTCGAGGTCGTCTGCGCCGCTAGCTTCGCGACGTAGCGCAGCGGGTTGCTGGCGTTAGGTCGGTAGTCCAGCTTGAACGCGTTCTCGTAGTTCATGTGGACGATGTCGCGAGCGGCGTCGAACCACGGGTTGCGCACGGCGCTGTCCAGGTATGCTCCCAAATGCTTGTCGGCGCGGTCCGGGTCGTGCGCGAGAACCTTGCCCCTCCCGAAGGCGACGGCGCGCGACTCGCGACACACGCGGCTGATCCCGGGCGGACAGCTGTTCTTGCACGTCGTCAACAGCAGCTTGCAGGGCTTGCGCTCCTGGAAGATGTACGTGCCGGTGTCAAGCGGACGCTGGAGCTCGAGGACGCGGTGCGCCGGTAGACAGTGTTGCCATATTTGCTGGCGCAACTCGGTGGGCAGGCGGGGAAAGAAGTGGAAAACGCGTTCTTGCGACTCCATGCCGGCGCCGCGCGAACTGGTAATTCACACAACTTAGCCGTGGTTGGGTCGATGAATGTTCGCTATCGTTGCCGAATCGAAGACGATTACCCGAGTTGAGACCATTAACTATAGGTACCTAGCTTCTACCTTTCGCGAGGCTTCAAAGCTAAGAGCTCGTCTCGGTATGTCAGCAAAATGATTGATGCCTGCATATTAAGCGAACGGTTCATATAGGTGCCCATTACTAAGATGACACCCCCTAAACTCCTCTTCTACTCCAAGTACAGAGGCCACTTACGGTTGGTTACGCTTACGAGGGTGTACGAGTTTTGGGGTTGAGCTGCTGTAGGACTCGCTCATCTCGTTCCAAACACAAAAACACAAGACCAAATATCATCGCAGGAGATGTCTAATTTAACAGACTCATCAATACATTTTAAGGAATTCACATCACAAATCCTAACTACATGAATCCTGTGTAAATGCTTAGTACATGATTAATTTCGATTTATTTTCTAGTTACTTAGCTACCGACGGTCTTTAGTACTAGGCTATCTCGTAAGCGCGTATGCTTCACTTTCTGCTGACGGAGGCAGCGATTAGGTAGCTTGGAGAAGTCTTCGAATCGCCCCATAAATCTCTTCCAACGTCTTTGCTTGCGACAATACAATGCCTGTAGCGAACCCTTTCATAATTCCCAAAGGCGAGTTCTGGAAATTCCGGGTTAACGTTGCACAGAGAAACAATGCCTTTGCCAGAAGCGGTGCATAGTCATTCAAGTTGACACCAGAGTTCTTCATGAATTCTTGCAAAGGATCCAAGAAGTATTCTCGTTTAACAGCCATAATTGTAGTTGTTAACTCATCAGCCGGGCTTTCGAGCGCTACGATGATTTTATTGTCACGAATCTCATAGTCGATAGCCGATGTGTCTCGGAGAATATCCGTGTATAGAGTATTGAAGAATACATCGTTATAAAGCGGCTTCGCCAGGTCTAATAGAACTGGATGGAAAGCAGCAATCTCGTAGTCGATAAACATGATCCTGCGGTTATCATTTGAGGAAGCTTGACCACTTATCATGATGTTGCCTCCATGAGCATCGCCTAGGCCAAAAACGCGGGGACAGGACTGCATGTAATGGGACGAGGGGTCCACGACTTTGGCTGCCTCCTGGAAGAGCTTTGTTAGGGATGGGTACTGTACACCATTGATCTCCCAATCAAGTTCTAGGAATGTTTTCATTGGAATGGAGTATTTATCGGTTCGGAACACATCGCCATAGAGTTCATGAAACCTCGAATGATTGGAAACACGAGAGTAGAAAAATCGATTGATGGGCAGTTCAGCGGGGTCTCGAGCAAGCTTCTGTGGGTTTCCGAATGACATTCGGTATGCTCGAAGTGTGTACTCGGCTTTGGTCATTTCTGTATGCAACAAAAGCTCAAATGATTCCCGGCTGACTCGATTATCCCGAATGTAAGACAGTCGAAGGTCGGCTTGCGTGGAGCCTTCGAAAAAGGGGTACAGGAGTTCCCCAGATGCTGCCACTTGTGGTATCTGAGTATGGGGGTAAAACAAAGCTACTTGCCTAGCACCATCTGCTTCTTCTTTGTAATACGGAGTACGCTTGCAAAATACTTTTACGGGCTCGGTAGCCTTATTGATCTTTACCAATGCTTCGAAGCATGAGGAGTTTGACGAGAATTGGTATTTTCCATGACTTACCTTGGTAAATAAGCCGGCCTCAAACCGAGAAACTGTTCCAGGGTCTACTATCGACGCTGCAGAACCATCCTGAGGCAACATGCTCCCCGTAGTAGCAAGACTTGCGGGCACGGCGCCACACAAATAGCTTCTTGGCTTGAAATAGCAATCGCAGCGACTTGAAGCTTGTTCTTGAGACCAATCGATCTGGCGATGGACGATTTCTAGTTCCTGTGACATGTAATTCATAAACTCGCTAGAGAATCTCTGGGATCTGAAAAACGAATCGGGTGTAGCTAACTTTCCTGTAATGGATGCATAAGTTGACAAGATATATCGCTGGATCTCGCGTCCATACGGCTCAAGGCCTTTGACCCATCTTCCGGTAGCCAAAAGATCACCGGTGACTCCAAAACCAGCTTGATTGACTCTATTCCCATGGATACATTCTTCAGATGAACCGGAAAAGACCAGTTGGCCATGAAGGATAACCATATCATTGGAGATTTGTGTAGCTTGTTGCAGTAATACAGCTCGCGGAGGGCCAGAAGTGTTGAATACCCGTTTATCCTTGTGAGAGAGTATATTCAACGAAGTATTCTGCGTCTGGAAGTATTCCATGCTTATTATCTTCGCTGCTCGCTTTTCACCATTCGTATCGTACCCTGCGAACCGTACGGCGTCTATGCTCTGCCATATAGGGGAGGTTGGTTCAGGAACAGTCAAGTCGGGATACTCCTCTTCTGAAATTCCCAGAACATTCTTAAGATCATGGCGGCGGTGGTTGATTAGAGTATTGATGTCAACTTTCGTGGGAACAACGATTGCCCCATCCCAGTCAGACCCAGGTTTATCTAGGGAGGTGTAGGCGCGGCTACCCCCTATTAGACAGGCTACGATTAGAATATCACTAGATACAGTATCCAGAGATAAGAATCTTCTGGTTGTCTCAGCTGCTGTGTTAGACATGTTGAAGACACGTAGAGGGTTTTGATATGGAGTACTGTAGTGGATGTCAAGTTATTCTCTGGTTTATTCAGTATACTCAAAGCTTCTGCTAGTGGAATAGAGAATCTGATGATGTACTATCTAATTCATTGAAAAACCGGGAATGACTGGCTTTAAATACTTCTAAGATTACTATTTCACACGTCTCTCGTGCTGTGATAGCCAAGCTGTTCGATAATTCGAATGCTTTTTACGGCTGTTTTTATACAATTAGCTCCTTTGGTAGTGAGCTCTACCCAATCACAAAGACCTTGAGAATAAGCCTCATCGGTATTGATGTTTACATGTTAACTCAACAATGTCTTTGTGCGGTTCTCGGAATGGATCAAATAATGTGTGTTAAACGGCCCGGATCTGTCTTCTGCTCTCGCACTACTTCACTCCCCAGAGTTGGTACCTACCTCCCAGTCATCAGACTGAGAATAATGTTAATTGAGTCACTTGACTCCTTCAAATCCATTTCACTGTTATATCTAGCAATAGAAGAATGATTTATTATCTACCAAGAACGATACTACCTAGGTAGTTTATGTCTCAGTTTGTATCTCATTCAGTTGTAGATGCCGGAACAAGGACTACCTATCGACTTGAATCTTCTCTATTATCTCAATCAGCTTTTTGTGGGCTGACAACGCTACTTACCTTACTACTAAACTTGGTTACTAATAGATCCAGGTGGATAACCATCCCCATTGGGTCGTAGTTAGATAGTTTACCCCGTTCAGGGAGCGCCAACCAACTTGTCCTATACTGAACTGATCAATCATTTGTCCTTATCTAGAATATAGAAAATGTTTCCACGCTTAAACCATCATCCAATCAAAGTGGGCGTCGGCAAGTAAAATGGTCTCTGTGGCTCAGTTGGTCAGAGCGTTGGTCTCATAGAAATATGACCCTATCCCCAAAGGATTGGGATATCCAAAGGTCGTGAGTTCGAGCCTCACCAGGGACATTGCTTTACTTTTTGAAAAGTATCGGCTTGATTTTTGCTTCATAGGGAGGGAACTGGGTCAGCGAGAGGTTGAAAGACATCTCGCGACTACCGACAATCACTTTAAACCACACCAGTCTTAGTCCACATCGAACTGTTTTTTTGGTGGTTGAAGCCGTGATGTAGAATAAATAAATAATCGTATATACCCCGTGTTAGAAAATTAATCGTGGGGTTGTATTTAATTTCAATTGAATCAAAGAGGTAGTTCCTAGAGCCTAGCCTATATGGATCTGAAGTCAAAACCCTAGGCTGATACTGGAGCTCATCTGAAGGTGGTAGACTGACTGGTTGAGCGGATACATATGTCGTATCGCCCTTCTACCACCACAATCCCTCGTATGATTATTGTCATAAGACGCCATCCGTGATTATTTTGGTCTTCCGAAACGGCAATATGCACTTCTGCCTTGCTCTAGTGACCGGGTATCATTTCAGACCTAGCCTGAAAGCTCGTGTGTATTCGGCGTCGGACCTCTCTTATTTATCACGATCTCCACCAATCCTCTCTAGTGCTTCCAGCATGACGACGGAATTGCCTCGGATAACCTGGTAGACCTATTAGTTCTTGCTCGAGGGTTGCGAAGTCGATGTTCATAGCCACATACCACCATTCCTAACCTAACCTTCTCGCCTCCGTCTTTCTCCTCCACGGCATCATCTAGAACAATGTTTAGGAAGACCTGGGTGGAATGTTAGCTTCTATATAATGCGCTCGACGTGTAAGGAAATATCGGCGACGAGGTTCGGGTTGCTTACATCGTAACCACGGAGGATTCCTAGGACCTTGCGGCTTCCGTTCAATTGAACGAATAATCTCTTGTCGAGGTACTGTGTAATAACTGGTAAGCGCGATGTTGCAAAATTGATTCTGATGTTATACATACTTTCTTGAGCTCTGGTTGTGCTGGCGCCATCTTGAAAAGGTCTGAATGGAATTGTGAAGGACGACAGAATTACACGAAGTAGAATGTTGATGGTCAAAAGAACGAGCTACGCGGTACGTCGATGGTGAGGCTAGCTTTTATCGATAAAGAATTTCTGGGGACCCTAGCTCCAAAATAGGTACTGGTACTGGGGTACTTCTAAGCTCAGTGAATGGTGGATGCGCTCATGTTTAAACTTCTAAACTTCACCTTTTCATATCTACAAAGCTTGCGACTAATTAAACACACATTCTTTAAAAACTGACTAGAATTCGACCGGAATTCATGCAATATGAGTGCTTTTGGTGCCAAGCGAAAGGCACGCAAAATTACAGTTAAAGATGACGATGATGCAATTCCAACCGAATCGTTGAATCCTCCCGAAGAACCGCAAGAACCCGCGTTGCAACCCTCGTTCAAATCGAGTCGCAAACCTTTCAAGCACTCTGCTTTGCGGAAGAGCATCAATGTCGATAGGATCGAAGATGATGTTGCTTCAGACCAACCCGATATTTCTAGAAAACCTAAGGTGGAGGCAGAGGATGAGGAAGATGGAGGTGCGCCCCTGCGAATCCGTCCACCACTAGGAGGAAGATCAGGGTCTACAAAGATTAAGAAACGTGCATCCAGCTCCCGGCTTTCGTTTGGTGTCGCCAGCGAAGAAGCATCCGCAGATGACGATTCTATGATACTAGGGGAGGACGTTTCAACACCGAGACGGCCAACAAACCTTGCGCATGCGGCTGTGGAGAATAGCGCCTACAAAAAAGCCATTGCAAAGAATCTGCCTCTCAGTCGACTCCCCATGCGCTCTGCCGATACAGACGACGATCGCCCGCGGTATAGCAAAGAATACCTATCCGAGCTGCAGCTGTCCACACCTAATACACCCCAGGATATGTCCAAGCTACAGCCAACGTCCGACGACGAGATGACTCTCGATCCCTCGGAACTTGAAGGGGCCTTAGTGGTGGAAACTACAGCATCTCCAGCCGCCCCTCCAAAGAACACGGCCATCTTGACGGAAGCCGAAATACAAGAGAAAAAGTCGCGACGGGCCCGCTTGGCGAAGGAGGGAGGTACTAGAGACACAGACGATTTCATATCACTTTCCGACGACGAAAACGACCACCGTGGGTCTGGCGATTCTTATCTAACAGTCCTATCACGACAGCAAGACCACAAGTCAAAGAAGGACACGCGTCTCGTCGCCGAGGACGAGGATCTAGGCGAGGGATTCGACGAATTTGTTGAAGACGGCGGACTCTCGCTAGGAAAGAAAGCCGAGAGGGAAGCGCGAAGACGACGACGTGCCGAAATGGCATCTATGATTACCGCAGCAGAGGGTGGATCCGACGAAGAATCCGACGACTCGGAGGCGGAGCGCCGCGCCGCGTACGAAGCCGCCCAGACACGCGCGGGCATGGACGGGCTAGCCGAAGAGCGCGAACAGCAGCGTCGATGTCTAGGCGCGTCCTCGTACCAGCACCTCGCCGCGATCCCGAAGATCACGCCTCTCCCGGACCTAAGCGTGCTGGTTGAAGAGTTCAAGGCTAAGATGCAAAGCAAGGCCGAGGATAAGCGTCGACTCCAGGCTCGAATTGAACAGCTTCGGGCTGAGAGGGAGAGCATACTGAAGAGAGAGCCGGAGGTTCAGCGACTACTGAACGAGGCTGGCGAGAGGTACCGCGCTTTGATGACTGGTACCGATCCCGCTGGGACTACGAATGGTGGTAGTGATGACAACGGAGAGGGAAGTGCAAGTACGGCGACTGACAGTGTCGCTGTGGCAAGGTCGCTTTTGGATCAGGCGAAACTTGGCGGAGATACGCCCGGTCAGAGAGGTTTAGAGAGTTTAGGGACGACACCGGTACGACAGCAGTCGCAGATGGAGACGGAGATGGAGATGTGATGCCTGCCTCTGACCCCTTACCTACCAATGTACAAATATTAAGTGATACCCAATATAAAACCCTAGTATAAGGGATTTTAACATGCAAGGAAGAATGCTACTTCAATCTGACGAATTCTGTAATTTTCATATGATCGATGCTGTCTGAACCGTTCTACATACCTAATGAAATACCGAGCAAAACCCCATACAATAGACTAGGGGAGACAAGATATGCTAACCAGCGCCTGTTTGATTTGTGTCGCCCCGTATCGATACACGTATGATACATCCATCCTATGATTATTACCGTTGCAACATGCTACGACGGCATCGCGTCTCTCCTACTCATCCACCCCAGGGCGTTCAATTTCATCAGCGCGAAATATCCGGGTCGTCTACTTACTTACTTACTCCCCGACCGCGAAACCCCCGCGCCAATCACACCAGGCAGCTTCTCCTCGCCGACGCTAAACAGCAAGCCAATAGCAAAAGCAACGGTAGCAAACAGCGCGATGGCCGTGCCGGCAAAAAGCCAGAACGGCGTGCTGATGTCGCGCTTCTGGCAGGCCCCGCCGCCCCAGTGGTACACGCCCGAGTTGCCCTTGGCGTCCTTGGCCTCGGTCGCCATGCAGCGGCAGAAGAAGCACGCCTTCGCCGTGTCCAGCTTCTCCCACTTGTCGATGCACTGGCCGCGGCCCGAGCACCCGTCCGTGGCCGTCGCGCACTCGTTGTGTGATGCGTAGCATGCTGGGAAGACGACGGGACCGCGCGCTAGAGACGTGGTTTCGGATGAAGTGGATGTGGATGAGGGCGAGGAGGAGCCGAAGGCGTGGAATGGCTTGTCGGGGTTGGGCTCTACCCGGCTCCCGTCGGAGTTGAAGGTCGAGTCTGCGGTTGGGATGTCTTCCGCTATGACGAGCTCGTTGAGCTCGAAGTCGCGGCGGCGGAGTTTATCTTCGGATGAGATGCTGGGGTCGGCGAGGAGCAGGATGGTCGTCTCGAGGGTGCCGGCTAGAGCTTGTGCGTTCAGGGATTCAAGGTTCTTTCCTAGTTTTGCAACGACGTTCTTGTCCTTCTGGGTGTTAGCTATTTGATATGTATGTAAACGAGTCGGGATACAGAACGTACCTTGCCAGCATCAAGCTCGAGGTACTGTGTCGTTCCCTTCCAACACTTGCTGTTGCTGGGATCAATCGACTGCTCGAACGCGCACTTCGACTTCTTTCCCTTGAAGGGTATTTGGCTCAATCCGGGAGCCGTAAAAGCGAGAGGTATGTATGATGATGATAAAGCAGCCTTGAAGTTCTTGTGGTTGTTGCTAGTCACGCCGGTGAAGGCGATGACCAACTGATTCGGCTCATTCGCGTCGCTGTCATCTTCGAATAGCGGCCGAGTTGTCTTTCCAAACTCGTTAACGTAGGACACAGCCTTATATTCGCAGACTGTCTCGGGCAGCGGGCCAAAATTCGATGGCTGCTCTGGTGTGCTGAGACGTTGAAGGACTATGGCGCGGGCAACCTCATTTGGTATGGGGGGAGGAATCAGGGACGCGGGTTTGGTTTGTCTGATGAGGTAGGCCTCTGCGCGTTGTAGTAGCCCTTCTGCACTGGCACCGGTGATACCAGCCAGAGCTGGGAGTAGGAAATTGAAGCTCTGAAGCTTCATGTTGGCGAGGTTCAATTGGCTCTCGGAGCTGGTTTTGGTTGCAACGGGGATGGAAGTTTATTAGCTTCAAAAGTGACGAGGCCCGTTTTGGAGATGGAACTCTTGACTGGATGAATTGCGGTTGGATTGGATGGTAAAGGGTACAAAGGTACAGGTTTCGTCTTTGTCATCATTGAATGAACATTAGCATTGAACGATAAGATAAAGAATTGTACAATGTACACACAGTATGACATTAGTCTGCGACTGTCTGATTTGGACAGTGGGGTTGGATTGGTCAAGGGTACCTATGTATCAATCTAAACTTCGGCGAATTCTAGAAGCACATGGTCCTTCCCATTGTACATAGTATGTAAAGTAAAGGCTGCGATCTTGCCTCGTCTGCTCGTCTAGCCGATTTATTGGTAACCACCAACTTGCCAACTTTCCTTTCTTTTTCTTACATATACCAAACCTTTTTACCTGCCAGAGCTGCGTCGTTATGATCGGCACAACGAGCAACGAGCGCAACTTATAGACATCCTCCACTATTCTCGAATCCATCTTCATCCATCTCCCTTTCTCGACACTATTTGGTTCGCTGGTTCGGCCGCCGACTTTAGGCGCGCCTCGATCGCTTGCCCACCATGTTCCGATTTCTACGATCGCGACCGAATCCTTTCTCCCTCGCTACTAGAGTCCATCAGAGTAGCGCACCCGCACCCCAGGTTATGCAAATACATCGGGTCAAGATTCGGCGAAAATGGTTCAAGCCGAGGTAAGAAAGATACGGTATAAACGTTTGCTAGGTGGTAACAATACTGATTTGTATTGCATCAGGAATTTTGTAGTCGCCGGCTGCGTCTACTACGTCTGCTACCAAGTCTATAAAGCATCTGTTTTCGGTACCCTCTCCTCGTGGTTGGAAGAGCAAGATAGACAGTTGACTTCGGATGAACGCGACGAGATGGAGGAAGATATATTCGAGCCAATATTTATTTCGCTTCCTTTTACAACGAGAGCAGTCGTATCACCACCATATAAGGGGTCAGATCCAGAGTGGCAAGCCTTCATCAGAGTGAATAAGAATCGTGAACTGGTTAGGGGTATACAAAGTAAGCCAGCATGAGACTATGGAACATGACACAGAGGAAAAAGTGCTGACCAAGGGGAAATTAGGCAGCCTTGCTGAACTGGTCTGCAAATCCGCAGCCAAGAATCCATATTATGTGCAGAGATGTGGTAGCGATATGAGGTTAGGAAGGTATTGGTTGGACATACAGTATCCACACAGACCGCCTCCAACCTTCGTTCGAAAAGGGTATGCTATCCTCTCGTGGTATCATTTTAGTTCATGTTCGAATCTAACCGATTACACAGGTTAACCTTAGGAGACAACGGTTTATCTATCACAGAAGAGCCTCTCAGTGCTGTTACTGCCGTCTGGGTACAGCGTTCCCTTTGGCCATCTACGCTGACAATGTCCCTATGGAGCTTTTCGGAGGCTTTGCTAAAGCAAAATGCATCAAGTTTTGCTAGGCTCTTTGGGTACGAACCCAACCCGACCCCTAATGCTACTTTACAGCAGGCCATGGAGAAGGTTCAGCAAAGATTAAAGAAACCTACAACCGAATCGGACCCCAAAGAGTCCAGATCACTCTCTTCCGCGAAGACTCAGGCCGCCGATGGTTCATCAACGGACTCGACTTCCGCTGTAGAGAAGCGATCGCCTGACTCTACATCCGATCCTGGGTCCACAACGTCCTCCAGCTCGGGTGTAAGTAGCCCGATCCCAATCGTCCCCACCCCTGAATCCGATAAACCAAGGAGTGCCAGGGATATATATGGTATTAAACACACGAAAGAGCATACAAGCGGACCGTGGATGGCATTCAAGCGAAAGTTCGGACAGACCTGGAGGCCCATCCGCGAGTTTCCTCCGCGGGGCTCCATATATGTCAGCGGACTTGTGGAAATCACAACGTCACGCGCTTTTATAACAGTAGAAGCATCAGCCTGGTGGGATCCAAAGACGAGAAATTTCGACATGAAGTCGGCGACCTTTATCCCTAAAATGCTTCGCATGAAGACGCAGACTCCAGCGTCGAGGTGAGGTAGCTCATTTTCCATTTCGAATAATGACAGGATCGTGACGATACTTGCCTCGAGCATGCATCATAGCATCGAATGATTGTTGGAACGGCGTTTTAAGGGGGAAACCAGGAATAGGCGTGAAAAATGTATATCCAACCCGGCTTGGCAGATACGGGGGGCTAGATGCATCAGTGCACACATGCATTGCATAGGAGAGGCGTTGCTTCGGTTATTAGGTTTAATGATTTGTTTCGTTTTTTCTTCTTCTTTCCCTGGTTTATTATAATGATGGGTACGAGAGCGAGCGAGTTTTGCGACAAGGGGGTTCGAAACTCTTCAAGACTTACTATTGCTAGATACCACTTTTTAGAAACCGGACTTGGTTGGGTTTCGTGCTGGATAGGTACATAAACTAGATCTCCGGCGAGCGCCATTCGAGGCTTCGCTTGTGAATGTTAAAATAAAGAAATACCTTCGATGCTGCGGGTCTAGCTCGAGTCCCTTGTTCATAGGTGGCTTCGCCATGGGTACGGCAGCAACTATGTCGTTTGTTGCTTAGGTCATAGCGTCGTGTGTAAAAACACATGCAGACGATCCGGACGACATCAGATAGGTAGAGCCCCCTATTTCCTCTGACCCCCACCTTCATTGTGCATTCGACTCATCGAGGCCAAGAGCTACATTTCAATTTTTGAGGCCTTTCCTCCGATCATATATCAAGGTCATGCATGTTTCAACTTATGAGCTACCTGCCCTATGATATATTCACCCCTCAAGTACGGGCCGCATTATGCGAGGAAACACTCGTCATATCTCATAACCAATATCCGATGCAGAGACTAGATCTGAATCCTAGGCAGCCCGCTGATTAGATCCAACGCACGTTCCCGTCTCTCCCCTCCGACAAGTCATATTTACCATCAATATAAGTTAGTATATCCCAGCCTTCTCTGCAACATGACATGTCATCCATGCCCAATCCAGCAGTCTACATACATATTCCGCTTCTGTCCGCACGCAGGGTAGGTCGGTGCGCTCCCGTGTGTTACACAGACGATAGTCGCACCTATCCCTATCGCCGCATTGCTCGGAACCGATTCCCAGCGTACCTACCTAAGGCTAGCGCCAATAATCCCGTTTGCAAAGGCAGCCGCCTCAAGTTACCTACGTGTAGTCTGCGGGGGTGGATCAGGTTATTCGGATGTCTTCCAGAGCCTTGTTTTCGGCACACGTCGCGGGTTGTGGTTGGTCGGTGGCCGCCGTTTGACTTCTTTCCTATTCCAGTCGACGGGAGCTTACAGAATGCATACTTGGTTTCAGATAGCTAGGCAGGCAGCTAGTAGAGCTAATCTGATATGAGACTGACATCAGAGATTACTTGGAAACTTCCTCGGTTATCTTGGAGTTGAATCGAATGGATACGTTAGTGGCGGGAGCCTGCTGCTGGTCAAGTCGAAGTGTGTGCCGTTTGCTCTGCCCACCTAGTATGGGCGAGAAGAGACATGGATGCATGGACGATGGCCACCCCAGGGCTCGCTCATACGTCTTCGTCAATAATAGCAAATTCAATACAAAAGGCGACTCGATCATCACAATTCCATTCTCCCTCGATGTAGACAAGTCATTCTTCGAATTCTTTGCAAAAAAAGATGAACGACATTTTGTTGGCCTTAGTCGGCGGTGCTCTTGTGCTAGCCGTCCGACTGCTCCTCTCGATCATTTGGCCACCTCCACCTACATCCGCTTCAGAACGGCGGCTTGTAGACGTGCATAGAACTATTGCCAGCTTCAACATCCCGGGGATGAGTGACTTGCCAAGCAGACTAGGATCAAGAGCCATACCCAATGCTAGACTCGTCGAGGCATACGGCATCTCGAATTCCTTCACCACCATGGACGAGTCCGTCCACCTCGAGTTTCTCGCCTCGAGCAAGAACACCATCCACAAAATGGACGCCGAGAAATGGTTGAAGTTCTCTCGGGTCGCCAACACGGTTCTGGAACGCATACTCAACGAGCACAAGACGTCTCAACCATTGTTCCTAGCGCAGGTGGTCCGAGTCGTTGTCTTCGTGGCCATTCTCGACGTCTTCTTCGACGTGGAGCCCGAGAGAGTGAACTTGTACCTCGCCGAGGAAATCACGGATTTCATCAATCGCCTGTGGGTGGCCTCGAAGGAGGACACTCCAGAGGCGGATCGCAACCGGCTGAAGGGGCTGCTGCAGCTGAGTCTCGTCCGGATGCTTCCGGATTGCTTCCCATGCACTGCAGAGAAAAATCCGTTGAACACTATCATCCCGGCGTACGAGACGATGTGGCGGGTTGTCCTGTTGACATATGTCTCTGCCGGATTTCGACGTTTGGACCCGGAGACGACGATGCAGTTTCGGCGCGTCTTCGTTCATGTCCCCAAGTGCTTCGAGAGGGAAGAGGAAAATAAAGAACATGTGGACATGGCATTGGACTTTGCGAAGGTGAGCTGAACTTCATTAACCCCCTATCTACATGTATTTTCATCGTGTGTAGATAGGTACAGTACCTTATAGCCCATGAACGTCACTAATTCTTGGTGGCAGGAGGGCCTTCGACTATACCCCCCCACGAAGCGCATACACCGGGCCGTTCCAACCGAGTACACCAACGCGTACGCCGTCGTAGCTGCCGACGTGGAATGGTGTCACCGGAACGGCTGCATCTGGGGCCCGGACGCTCTCAAGTTCCGACCGTCGCGATTCCGCACGGAAAGGGAACCGGGAGAATACGATGCTCCTCTTACCGACGACATGCGCCACGCCTTCATGCCCTTCGGCGTGGGTAAGCACCAGTGTCCAACGGCGAGCAAGTTCTCGTATCGCGCCATCATCATCTTGGTCGTCGCGCTGGCGGAGAAGCTGGGAACCCGGGAGTCGGGGGCTAAGATGAGATTTGACGATGCTGTGTTGGATGGTAACTTGGAGGCGCTGCTGCCTTCTGGTAGAATGGATATGGAAGGATGGAAGTTGGAGATGAGGGATGAGAGTGCCTAGGTAGGTACCTAGTGATCTATTGGTTGACGGTGAACGATGGGTGTGCTAGGGGCGGGGGAGGCGGAGGCGGAGAAGCTTGAGGGTGGGACTCATCGGTGATGAGTTTTGGCTTTGTCCTTTCGTACCTCATAGGTTGCCGTTGCTGTTGGGGAATGGGAGTGTCTCATGCCGTTCTCAGGTGGATGTTAATTTCAAGACGACATATAGAATGTTTCTATATTGTATGTATTAGTATAATCCTAGTTTCTATGACGCCTACCTTCCCCAATCAGGAGAGCTATTTTAAGCTTCTATTTGCTATTCCAAGGCTCCATTGAAGACCGGTGAAGACTTTTTGTCGCATCCAATGCTCCGCTCATCTCCAGGCTGGATCCCGTTTGTCACACTTGGCAATGCGGAATGGCCTTAGTACATAGTTGGCCGTCGTCGATCCCTCGCAGCTCGTTGGCGCATAAGCACTTCCCCGTAGTGGCCTAGCAGCGGGATGCTACGAAAGGCTTCCCCCAGCTTGTCCCGTCCTGCCCGTCCACTACAACGCAGGGATTCTCCAGGGTTTTAAGCACGTCATAAGAGGCTTGCTTTGTTTGATCGCGCAGCTGAAGCTCAAGCTTTCGTCTTGGAGCTCCCTTAAAAACAACAAGCTTTCTTTCTAGCTTCGGATGGCCGATCGATGTGGTGCATTCCTCCGTGATGCAGACTGTTTTGACGTCCGTTCTCCGTTTTCTATTTCAATGATGACCAGGTGCGGGTGTAAATATTCTTAGGTCCCTATTATTGCTGTTCCAACTATTCCCTTTCCTCCCTTGTGTCGATCTATTAGCGAGCGAATCATGGCTGAGAACACTACCGAAAACGGAAAGACGAGCACTGAGCGTCAGCTAGGCGAGGATGTCGCTATTGGGATTGAAGATGCCAGTACGATACCGAAAGGCACGATTGATCCGGTGTACGAAGCAAAGGCGAGAGTATTAAATAGGGCAGTAAGAGTTTCCCCTCCTAGAGCATCGTACACTGGCCTCTGACAACTTATAGATCCAAGACATTGGCATGGGATGGTACCAATGGCAGCTCTTCATCGTAGTGGGGTTTGGTTGGGCGTCCGACAACCTCTGGCCTATTATCACATCGCTCATTCTAACGCCGGTTACAAACGAGTTCCACGTATCTCGAGCTCCGCTACTGAGTCTTGCTCAGAATATTGGTTTGCTCGCCGGGGCTATGTTCTGGGGCTTTGGTTGCGACATCTTTGGTCGAAGATGGGCCTTCAACTTAACCCTGGGCTTAACGGCGGTATGGGGTATGATAGCTGCATCTTCCCCTAATTTCGCCGCTATTGGAGTTTTTGCAGCTTTCTGGTCTTTTGGCGTCGGTGGCAATCTTCCAGTTGATTCGGCCATTTTTCTAGAATTCCTCCCAGGATCTCATCAGTATCTTCTCACGGTCCTTTCAGTCGACTGGGCCATTGCTCAGGTTATAGGAAACTTGATTGCATGGCCGCTGTTGGGATTCCGGACGTGTCAACAGACGGATACAGACTGCACCAGGAGTAAGAACATGGGATGGCGCTACTTTATGATTACCATGGGCGGCCTTACGCTCATCATGTTTATCATTCGGTTCTTCTGCTTCACCATTTACGAATCACCCAAGTTCCTTATGGGAAAAGGTCAAGATGAGGAAGCCGTGCGCATCGTTCACGAAGTCGCGCGACGCAATAAGACGACTTCGTCGTTGACTATCGAAGATTTGAAAGCTTGTGAACCGGATGGATACGAAAGCAGAGCCACCGCAGGCGACGCAGTGAAGCGTAAGCTGGAATCGGTCAATCTCGCACATATTCGATCCCTATTTGCGACCGGGAAATTGGCATATAGTACAGGAGCCCTGATGCTGATCTGGGCTTTCATCGGACTTGGGTAAGTTCCATATATGACATAATGATTTGTTTCCTTCAAGTATGCTGACCTGGTTGCAGGTATCCTCTGTATAATGCTTTCTTGCCATACATCCAAAGCTCTCGCGGTGTGGATTTCGGCGATGGATCGACCTACATCACGTATCGCAACTCGCTTATTATAGCAGTTCTTGGCGTTCCCGGCTCACTTCTTGGTGGTATTCTTGTTGAGGTGCCTCACTTCGGACGACGAGGATCGCTAAGCCTAAGCACGATCTTGACAGGAGTCTTCCTCTATTGCTCGACAACTGCCAAATCCTCTTCGAGCTTACTCGGCTGGAACTGCGCTTATAACTTCACTAGCAACGTCATGTACGCCGTGTTATACGCCTTCACGCCCGAACTATTCCCGACTAAGGATCGAGGG
Source organism: Hypoxylon sp. CI-4A (assembly GCA_002120315.1). Classification (NCBI taxonomy): domain Eukaryota; kingdom Fungi; phylum Ascomycota; class Sordariomycetes; order Xylariales; family Hypoxylaceae; genus Hypoxylon; species Hypoxylon sp. CI-4A. Next base: position 192,262 of record KZ111585.1, read on the forward strand.
ACGGGAAATGCATTGACGGCCACTTCAAACCGTATCTTCGGCATAATGGCCCCTATTGTTGCGATGTTCGCCAATCTCCAGACTGCGGCTCCGGTATACACGAGCGGTGCATTATTCATCGCCGCAGGTCTCCTCGTGGGGACTTTGCCATTCGAGTCCAGGGGAAAGGCGAGCTTGTGAGGTGACTCATATTTCGTGCTACTTGGAGCACAGGATTGTAAAACTGGTGATCGCCTCGGCTAGACTGCCACTCAGCCCATTGTCCTTTCGAATTAAAAAAATTCAGATACCCTATCAACGGTTTTGGAATATAGGAAAAGTTTTGGATGTTCTTGAATTTCGCTATTTCTTTCTAAGCCAGTTAGGTTGTGTTACTATTATCATGTTGGGCGACAGGTGAGGGGTGTTCCAGGAACAATTTAGGGTACATAAAAACAGGGAAGCTTCCAAGGGTACCTGTATAAGTTGGTGAGGACTGTATGCAAGTATAATATGAAATTTACTTTAGCTATTCTAGAAATCTACTAAGAACATGTAGACAGGTACACTCCAACCAAATGCCATAGCCGACGTCCATTTAAGCGCTCTTATAATGCTGTGTAAAGTCGTACTTCATGTCGAAGAACGATAGATACATGCTCTTCTGCATTTCAAGGTCGTTCTCGGCAGCCTTACAGGCCTGCATGACGGGATCTCGCTCCAGAAGGGTGTCTGGGTCGCTGTCTGATACACGACGGAAGTTGCTCTGGGAGATGGGGTCGATCACCGTCTTCCACTTCTCGATGCGCTTTTCGCTGTACAGATCCAGGATTGACTCATCCGCCTTGCCATCCCAGATCCCTGCCAGGCAGTCGTACAAGCCACCCACGTCGACGAAGCCACCTGTGATACCCATCCCACCCCATGGGTTACACAAGTGTGCAGCATCGGCTGCTAGTAGAATGCGACCGACACGGAACTTTGGTGCACATCGTTGATGCATCTTGTATGGCGACATGCTAAGCAAATTGTACTCGCCCGGCTTAGGGTGTCCTGGTAGCATCAGTTCATACTTCCATGGTTGCCGCTCTTGCATTTGCTCCCAAGTTAAACCAGGTGCCTCTCCGTATGTCACCCGGTAGAGACCATCTTCTGTGAGCTTAGCCGCCATCTATTTTACGATTTGGTTAGTTACTCTAGAGGCATCCAGTTCTTGTTCATAGCAGATGCTAACTCACAAAGAAGTGGTCAGGGTGTAGGATAAAGTTGGAGTCCTTGAATCCAAACTTTCCAAAGTCATAATACACCTATAGTATCATGTTAGTCGTTACCGGTCATCCTGCAGATTATAGCGTGGAAGTTGGGCTTACGTTTGTCGCCACGATCTGTCGGTCCCAGGTGAATCCAGGATACTCGTCGCCGAAGAGAGATTTCCGGACTGCACTTCCTGCGCCGTCGCATCCGATGACATAGTCGCCATAGATCTCCTTCTTTCCCTCGGGTGTTTCAACATCTACCCAAGCTTGCTTCTCATCTTGGCCCGTACCGACGACCTTATGTTTCCAGCTGACCTTCCCATTGTACTTGGTAAGGAACTCATCGAGCATCAGCTGATCTAGCTGGTCCAAGACCAGACAGGCCATGCGTAAGTCCTCTCCATTGAGGTCGGCCAAGACTTCTGCGTCCATGCCGGTGATCCAGCTGTGGTCTTTGAACCGTCGCCAGCACATGGACGTCGGGCTCATACCCTGCTTGCGGATCTCATCAATCACGCCCGCCCTCCGGAGGTCGGGAATCGCCGGAGATCCATAGATTGCGGCACGAGGCTGCTTGTCCAGCTCATGCGAGCCTTCTAGAATCTCTACGGGGATTCCATGTTTGGAGAGGAGAAGCGCGAGGAGCAGACCCGATGGACCGGCTCCCACAATGATTACCTAATGGGGTAGCGCCACTCATGTTAGTCGCATTCGAAAAGGGGGGAAGGTTTAATAACATCTTTCTTAAACTGTACCTTTTCGAAAGGACGCGACATCATTCAAGGTTGATAAATGACTTGCTTCTAGGCGAGGTGTTCAGATAATGACCGTTATGCAATTCGAAAAGGCGCGGGGTGAGATGAGAAAACGCGATGGTTCATTTTCGGATAGTTTCCAATGTTCGTTCCTTTCGTCGACCATTTAGTTACCTGCCCATGCCTCGTTTGAGTACCCCGAACACCGAATTAGGAGGCTGTTAAGACACTTGCCGAGACCATGTGCCTGGTTAATAGATCGAGCCGACACATTTCCCCGCAGTCTAGACATCGGTCCCTGCATGAAATAATTGCCCGTATTTGGAGTACAATAGCCAAACAGTTTCACGAGGGTCGGTTGAACGGGCTGACAGCCAAGAATACCCATGCTGTGATGTCATCCACCCATGTAGAGAGGATGGGGGATGCCTTGCGGTTGAAGATTGGCGTCTACATGGGTTGCCGACCAATTTACACGCCGCCTATCTATACTGCTGTGGGGAACCAATCAATCATCACGCCACCCCTATCTATAGACGAAGCTCGGTGCTTAATCGCGAATAGCGAGCCGCAAGTCCCTTTATGGGGATTGGAGTCGTCTAAAAGAACCTCATCAAGTTATTTTGCCGAGATCCAACCTAAGCGCGACATAGGAAGAGTGCCGTTTTGAGTCTTCCCGAGGTAAGCACTCCAGATGCTATGAACCTGTGAAACGCCAAGGATACAGATCACCAGCGCGTCCAAGACACCTGAGTTTACTTAACTCGATAATATAATCAAATGCCGCACCTGCCTACCTATGAGCCCTTCAACAAGTTTACAATCCAAAGGCACAGAGCGTTACCAATATTAAGCCAGCAGATGAACATCGCTTAAGGCTTGGGAGCTAGAGCCCTCCTTTGACACATCTTCGGCTTCCGTAGCAGACACCTCGCTCCCCTCAATGGTACCCATTCCAACATCCGATAAGAGACTCGCCTTAGCCGGCCAAATCTTACTTAGAATGACATAAACCATGAACGCGCTTACGAATCCATAGTACCACACCAAGTCTGCGACGTACGATGCGCCTCCAATGTCAATCGAGGGGTTGACATTTCTTGCTAAGCCCGGCATCGTCGGGCCAACGCCAACAAGCATAACCACTGTAGCTCTCCAGTTGCACCCAGCTACATAATGATATCGCCCGCCGGGTTTATAAAGCGATGAGACATCGACTCGTCTTTTCTTGATAATCCAATAGTCTGCGATGGAGATGCCGACGATGGGCGCGAGGAAAACGCCAAGACTTGACATGAAGTTCAGTAAGCTGGCAGCGCTCGTTACTATCTTCCATGGAACCATTGCCCACCCACCAACAATCGTGCAGATGATGGCGGATCGTCGGATGTTAAGGTACTTGGGGAATAGACTGCTCAGATCATTACTTGCCGAAATGACGTTCGCCGACACGTTTACCCCTATCTGAGCCACCACCCAAGCCAAGCCGCAGTAGAACGCAGCTGCGCGGGTTCCAGGCGTAGTCCATTTGCTAGCGAGCGTCACGGGGCTCCATATATATTCTCCGTAGACTATTTTCGATGCCGAAGCGCTCACTATACCGAGGCCCGAGATAAAGATGCATACGAAAGGGAAGAAGACCGTCTGATAGTATATGTTCCGAGGTTTTCGGACATAACGAGTGAAGTCCGAAATGTTCGTGCCCACCGTGGACCAACTAGCCGTCTGCGATGTCAACATTGAAACAATCAGCCACGAGCGGTCCCAGCCCGACACTGTGGGCTTCTGAGCCCAGATGTTCCCCGAGCCTCCAGCCATCACGCAGATTGCTATCGTTGTCCCAACAGCAGCAGTGACAGCAAGAAACGCTTTAAAGACGAAGAACCATTTTAGCCTATGCGGGTGGATTGTTAGGAACGGAAATTGAATGGTCCAAAAGAGGAAGTGGCTGAGAAGTCCCTGGCTGGTAATCCCGGCGCTTTCGGGCAGGTGGTTCGGGATATTCAGATAGCTGGGCCAAATAGCAGCGATCATCACGGTCAAGGACGTGCTTCCTGTATAGGTCTGAATAGCGTGCCAGAATAAGGCGGTGATCATTCGACACACAACGGGGAACTTGGCAAGGTGAAAGCCGAATGCGGATCGGATCCAGACGGCGAACGGCACACGAAGATAGGCCCCGGGGGCACCGTTGAAAGCGATCGCGAGAGCCATGACGGTGGAGCCGGCGAGGACACATGCTATTGCTTCGCGCCATGTGAGGCCTATAGCTAAGATGGAAGCCCCGATCTGCCAGCTCTGGGCGGATAACTGGGGTTGTCAAGAGTGAGCTCCCATTGCAACACGTTAAGTGACAGGGAGTATTGGGGCTTACAGTATCAGACATCCAGTATCCAAGAACAGATAACGCAGTCCACGTGCGTCTCTCTGGAGGCGTCACGTCTAGATCTACATTGGTCCATGTTCCTTCAGGAGCATATGAGGTCTGCTGCTTTGGCAAGATCCAGCCCGATATGTGTTGCTTGCCCTGCGCCTTTTCCTCGATTTTCGATAGCTTCTGAAGAAGGATGTCCATTTATCTATACGGGCAGTGATATGATATGTTGGTAGTAGTATCATATCTACGCTACTTGTTGGATTACTGGTCAGTTATCACAGCAATTGCTCAAGTCTACTTTAAATATGTAGCTAGCCTACCTCAGGGAACATTCTATATTACTTCCATGGGCGGCATCGGAGATTGCCGTATACTTTCATGTAAGACGCATCCGAAGTCTTCCGCATAATGCCTAAGGAAGGGTTAAATCGGTGAGTCGTAGTTGTGAGAGATTGGTTGCTTGCAAGCGGGGATCAAAAACATAGTCCTACTTAAACTCTCTGATATCGAATGAGGTAGAGATTACTACACACCATATTTCATCAATGACGCAGGAGGCAACCAATTACAGAATTAAATAGGATTCCATGATCTGATCTCTGTACCCCTATTTACCTAATTACTTTCTTGTTAAAATCGATATGGTTATGCACAGTGTATGCTGGCCTTTTCACTGTCCTTTTACCTTAGGAGGTACCTTCTTGTTCTATTCGTGGTGATTCGATATTAGTAGACACAACTACAATGTTCACGAAAATACAGTGCATATACTCTAGCTGGAAGGTCACCCATTAACTTCTATTATTCTAGACATCAACCTATTGTCTGCAAGGTACATGCTGGAATGTCTCGGAAGCAGGGAAGATCTCGTACCATATGTTACTCGACAGAGAAGCGAATGTGAATGGTCGATCAGTTTCTTAGTCAACCTTAACGTTTCACGTACTTCAGCTCCAGGAAGCGAAAGAAAGGGAACGTGGTAGCCGTCTAGAAACACCCAAATGATACGCCCATCTGTTATGATATCAGTATTTTCACCTCGGCCAAGTCAGGTAGCCAGATTCTACAGATTCTAGAAATAATGGAAGAAATCAGACTTACATCTGCTTCATATTCGCCTACCAACCCCGCGATAGGACATGTGATGTAAGCCTGGTTCATCTCAAGGACGACACCGGCCCAACCAATACAGAATGAGGCAAAAGCGGCTTTACCCACTGGGAGGCACTTCTCGTTATCTTATTGATCGTACCTCTAGCCTTGAGTACCTACCTATGTTAGAAGATAAAGTGTTCTTGAACCATAATGACGATGTAAATAACAATCGAATACCCGATGGTCACCAACAAATTAATGAAAGTGGCTAGTAGGTACTGGTATCCTAGGATAGCACATACAATATGTATATACAAAGTTAAGGTGCACCAGGATATTCGAGGGATCCTCTCGGCTTTACGACCAAGGAGGTAAAAGGAAAGTCCAGTAGGGCAAGTCGAAGGTATCATATTTACACGAATACCGGGTGCGAAAATAACGCAACAGAAGTACCCAAAGGACCCTAAAGGTGGAAAGGTCTCTACGGGGACGAGATATTGAATGTAACGGCTCAGTTGATATTGTTGATTAGCCCCGTACCAAGGCCAATCCCTAGGAAACCTACCATGACCTTCCCGAGGACGAGACCTATACACTTCATTAGAAAACCATATAAGGTATGTTACATCATTTGAGAAGTAAACATAAAAATATACTGATTAAGAGACCCATCCTAGAAGAACCAATGCGATTAAGAAGAAATAACTTAATCTATCCCCAGCGACTGTAGCTCCAACCCCTTGGCTTGGCGTGGTTGTGTCAAACTTAGGACTTGCGCAACCGATGATGATGAATACGAGAATGAGATAATCATGAGGCATTATTGGGTGGAAATAATCATGGTGTAGCCGCGATTTACACCAGAAACACCACCTGAGTCTTCCTCCCTTCCTCGTCGAAGAACTTCATGCCCTCACCATACATGATGCCGGCCACATAACAGGTCCCGAGATGTTTAAATGTATCAGAACGAATGCGTCTCAGAACGTGTGGTACCCAGGACCCAAATATAAATACAATCCAATCTCCCGTTGATGTCAGCTTAGGGCCGATACACTGATCCTTTCTCTCTTTTGAGCTGAAGCTTTTTCGTCCATTACAGAGGGGGAGTACTCTGTTCCGTCCCTCCTCCGATATTTGGGCAAGAAATGGTAGCCGGGCTGGGTCCATCTCCGAGTCGAACTCTTCTGCTATTGCCCACCTCCACAGCGTGACGCGCAGTGCCCCACCCGGAATGACTTGCCCATCGAAGGCCGGGCCGCCCTTTGAGCAATTCCAAGGCTTATCCAAGGCGCATCCAATGGGTTCCTTGTTATCCATCTTATCCCAGCGTGGGACCCAAGTAGGCAGGTCCGAGTTGAAAGTCTCTTTGTCGTGGAATACAGCACCGAGGGGGCGGAAATCTCTGTGCTGCTGAAGAAGTGCGCATGCAGTGTCATAGTAGACTTCGTCAGTTGTTTTGGTAGAGTCGGGTTTTATTATCAGAGGTTGCTCACGACAAATAGCACGGTAATCAGGTCTCATGTCCGGGTCATGGATGCTTACACGGCGTGAAGATGGATGACTTAACACTGCGTATACCCGATCACGGGGATCCATTGTCTGACTTGGTGCCGCTGTAATAAGCTGCTTGAGGAAGTTCGCCCGGATATGCCAGGCACGAGGGGCCTGCCAGCTTTGCACCGTAGACTGTCCATAGTCAAACCATGCGTTAATAGCTGGCGCTATTTTGGCCCTTGGAAGTTTAAAGTGCCGCTCAACTATAGCGCCCTGGCGACGCAACCACCAGTCGAATGCAGCGAACATATTGAAGTAGAAATGTTTCTCACCCCACCACATCTCAGCCTCGTTGCCCAAGCCTACTTCTTGCAAGATCCATAGGCGCTTAAACCATTGAGCTTCAAATAGTTGGGCAATAGCTTTCCATGTGCCAATATCCAGCTGCTCCGCCTGGGACTGGTTTAGAAAGGGAAATCGATGCTCGTCGTTCCAATGAAACCAAAATCCATCTCCATACCGTTTCATCTCTGTGAAGGCTTTGGTGGCGAGAGAATTGGGATCCTCGCCAAGCCAAATATGGATCCCATAGGCGTGCCAGTATATTTCTCCCATCAACGAAACCTGCTGAGATCGTTCCTCGAGATCGTCCTGGTTTATGCAGATACGATCCGCCCAGAATTTGAACTCATGTAAGGTAACTTCAGACTCGTTGGACCGCAGGACAAGTAGGAATTCATGAAGACTCCTTCGCACTGGCAACCACTTTTTATTGGGTAGGCCATCTGGGTCGACAACTGCCAAGAGAACATCGTCGGAATCTTGCCCCCAGACGTACGAGAGGCCCAAAAATTTTGGGTCATGCTTCTGTGTTAAGATGGCATGTCTCATTATAATCTCGATGGGGTTGGTCGGTTCTGCTGACGCACGTATCTTGAATAGCCTTACCCAGGGGCCTTCTAATCCATCCGGTGGCAGAGTTTCATACCCATACAATGAACCAGCAGTTAAGTCAGTCATCCTAGCAGTAGTGTCGTGTCCGCACCGTTAGGCGAACAAGATAGTTGATTGCCGATAAGGGGGGCAAAGAGCCGTGAGAGTAATTTACGTGAATTCGTCTTCAAAGTGATGTTAATTCTGCGGGGTTTTATGTGTCCTGATATGCGATAGAAGTGCGCTGCTGACGCCCCCAAGTGTAATTGTGTAGCCACGGTATGGTTTCAGGCTGCCATGAGATCGAAATAACAATATCTAGAGCCAAGTGCTAAAGAGTTGTTTGAACAGGAGTGTGGCTCGTACAGCATTATTTGAATCCTCCTTACCAGCATGGGGGGGTAGAAACTTTACCAGCATCACATATGTGCTTGCTAGATGCCAACCGCTCAGCTCGGACTTCATGACATACTCCTTGGTGATGCTAAGTTCAAAGTCCGCCCAAATTCGATAAAGCCCTGAAACTGCCTCTGTCTTCTCGTTTAAGCGCACTATGCATATTCCCGAGACCAAGAGGTACCTAGGTACTTACTTCGGCTTGTCCGATATGATCGTACAGGAAGAAGTGGTTAACCAATCAAGGTAATGATAAACTCGGGCTTGTCGAATATGCCTAGGTGTTTAGGTAGGTAAATACACCTAATGAGCTAATCGAAAAACTAGCTATTTACCTAGGTATATAATTACGGTAAAAAGTTATATTATTTATATATTATTTTTTAATAGCTAATAAAAAGCATTTATTTAAGTAAATTAATTATATAATTATTAGCGTTATATTTAAAATATAACGTTAATAAATTTCTAATAAATAAATAAATAAATAATAATATTAAAAATAATAATTAAATTATTTTATTATATTTTACGATTTTAAATAATTATTTTTAATAATTAAAATAAATCTTATAATATAAGTTTATTTATTAATATTATAAAATTAAATTTTATTATAATATTTATTTATAATAAAAGATTTAAATTTAAAATATATATTTAAATTTATATAATAATTTTTATAAGTTTTAAGATTTTTAATTTTTTTATAATTTAAATAAAAATTTTTAAATTTATTTATA